>CM061137.1:115534707-115638542 GCA_030789695.1 Scilla litardierei | reverse complement strand
TGGACCCGAACCTAGGATAGCTATAGACCGGCAACAGCGCGAGAGCGTGAGCTTGGTTCTACATTCAGTTGCAACTAGTTCATCCAAAATCTTATTCTAGCAATTTTGATACCGATGAACCACATTTGCGAAATACGGTGAGTAGCGGGAATTCCCCATTCCCTAGACGTTCTTTATTTGATTTGATATTTCCGTACTTTGTCTGACGATTGTGACAGGATCGCCAAAGGCAAATTTCTCTCTTCTTAAATAGCCAGGTTGATTGGAACAAGCACGGTCATTCGTCCTCCCTGTGTTCGATAACCCGCTCGCTGCTATACCGTGCGCTTGCGGTAAAACTACAACCATTCTCCGGGTGTATATCCGGGCTCGACCAGACGTACCCACTTATCATCAACGCCTCATTGTCTAACGATGAACTTGACGACCTCATAGCTATCCTAAAAAATTTAGAAACGTCATAGGATACCTGATTGATGATATAAAATGTCTTAGCCCCAGTAGGTGCACTCATAGGATCCTTCTTAAGGATGAGAGTGCCACCTCTATTAAGCATCAAAGACGCCTTAACCCCAATATGAAGGAGATGGTCAAAAAGGAAGTCTTGAAATTACTTGAAGCGGGAATAATCTATCCTATCTTTGATAGTAGGTGGGTTAGCCCGGTCTAGGTAGTTCCAAAGAAGGGAGGAATGACCATGGTTAAGAATGATAAGGATGAGCTCATCCCCACTCGGATTGTCACCGGGTGGAGGATATGCATCTACTATAGGAAGCTCAATAAAGCGACCCGAAAAGACCATTGATTCACACTTTTGCTTCCTAGATGGGTATTCTGGATTCCTCCAAATACCCATCCACCTCGACGACCAGGAAAAGACTACATTCACTTGTCCTTATAGCACCTTTGCCTACCGAAGAATGATGTTTGGACTATGCAATGCACCTGCGACATTCCAAAGGTGCATGATTGCCACCTTGTCTGAATTTGTTGAGAATATCATGGAGGTGTTCATAGATGACTGCTCCGTCTATGGTGCAAGCTTTGACGCTTGTCTAAAAAATCTGACTAGAGTGCTCGAACGGTGTCAAGAAGTTAATGTAGTGCTCAACTGAGAAAAATGTCATTTCATGGTCCAAGAAGGGGTAGTTCTAGGACACATCATCTCTCCTCGTGGAATAGAGGTTGACAAGTCCAAGATTGAAGTTATCGAGAGGTTGCCACCTCCCGTAAATGTGAGAGGGATTAGGAGCTTTCTTGGACACGCATGATTTTATCCCCACTTCATTAAAGACTTTTCCAAGATCGCATGACCACTAACCAAATTACTGGCTAAAGACACCTCTTTTATATTCTCTGACGATTGTCATTTAGCTTTTAATATGTTAAAGAAGGATCTCACCACATCGCCGATCATCCAACCCCCAGACTGGAGCTTACCTTTTGAATTAATGTGTGACGCGAGTGATGTCGTCTTTGGAGCAGTTCTGGGGTAGAGAAAGGACAATAGACTCCACGTCGTATATTATACCAACAAAACCTTGGATGAAGCCCAACGGAATTACACTACTACAGAAAAAGAACTGCTCACTTGCATCTTCTCCATCGAGAACTTCAGGTCATATATCGTTGGATCCAAGGTCAGTATCCACACCGATCACACAGTCCTCGGATACCTGTTAAACAAGAAGGGTGCCAAACCTCGACTAATCAGATGGATCCCTCTGCTTCAGGAATTAGATTTGGAGATCAGGGACAAGAAGGGCACCAAGAATGTAGTCGCAGACCACCTCTCGCGCCTTACGTTTGATGATCCAAATCTGCCCCTTCCGATAGACGGCTCCTTCCTGGATGACCATCTCTTCGTTGTCGCCCTTACAGAAACTCCCTAGTTCACCGATATCGTCAATTACCTTGCTTGCGGGATCATGCCATATGACATGACCTCACAGCAGCGCAAGAGGTTCCTGCACGACATCCGGATCTATTTTTTGGGACGATCCACTCCTCTATAGGACTTGCAACGATGGAATAATCAGGAGATGTGTCCCGGAGAGTGAGATGATATCCGTTATTTCACACTGTCATAGCTTGCAATGCGAAGGGCATGCTAGTATGATGAAAATAACGACGAAAATCCTCCAATGCGGCTTCTACTGGCCCACACTATTCAAGGATGTGAACATCTTTATCAAGGAGTGCGATAGATGCCAAAGAGTGTGGAACATCTCCAGGAGGAATGAGATGTCATAGAATAGTATCCTGGAGATTGAGATATTTAACGTTTGGGGGATAGAATTCATGTGGTCATTCCCATCCAGCCTTGGCAACCAATATATATTGGTCATGGTAGACTACGTCTCTAAATGGGTTGAAGCAATAGCCTCATCGACTAATGACGCCCGTGTAGTCTCCAAGTTCTTCAAGAAGAACATTTTTCCCAGATTCGGAGTTCCAAGAGTTGTGATTAGCGATGGAGGAAAAAAATTTATCGAGAATAAATTCGAAGCCTTACTGAGGAAATATGGAATACGCCATCATGTCAGACTTGCCTACCTTCTCCAAACAAGCGGTCAAGTGGAGGTCTCCAACAGGGAGATAAAGAACATACTGGAAAAGACCATTGCAATTTCGAGAAAGGATTGGGCAATGAAATTAGATGACGCTCTTTGGGCTTATCGAATGGCCTACAAAACCCCTATCGGAACATCCCCATATCGCCTGATTATGAAAAGGCATGTCATCTCCCGGTGGAACTAAAGCACAAGGCTTATTAGGTGATCAAGCATTTAAACTTTGATAGCAAAAATGTGCAGGAGCGACGCCTTATACAGCTGAAAGAATTGGATGAGTTTAGGCTCGACACTTACGAGAATTTCCCAATCTAAAAGGAAAAGGCGAAGAAGTGGCACGATAAGCGCATCATAAAAAGGGAGGTCAAGGAAGGTGATATGGTCCTCCTCTTCAATTCAAGGTTAAAGCTATTTCCGGGAAAGCTACGATCGAGATGGTCTGGACCTTTCAAGGTCGTTCGAGTCTTTCCCTACAGCTCCGTCAGAATTATCGGAAAGGGGGATTCATTTAAGGTAAACGGACATAGACTGAAGCATTACTTCATGGGAGACCCTGTTGATGAAAAGGAGACCTTGATGGTACACCCTTAGGAAGAACCCCTGAACGACCACATCCAGGACCTCTCCACCCTAAAATCCCCATGATAACATCAAGATAGGAAGTCGAGCTCACGACTTAAAACGGGCGCTTCTTGGGAGGCAACCCACGCATTTTTGTTTTAGATTTTCCAGTTTTTAATTTTTCATCTTCATTTAGACTAGGGTAGTCTAGATTTTTATTATTCATTAAATCCCCAAACCCAAGAAATTAACCAAGTGTTTGATCACATGGTGAAGAAGAAGAAATATGGAGGAAAGGAACCCAAGTGGCTGCATCATCCAGACTCACACGGCCGCGTGGATGTTATTTGGAGAGAGACAACTGACGCACCTGCGTCATCCAAATCAAAACGGGCCGTGAAAGTTACTAAAAACTTGAGCCAAAGTCCCAATTTCTCAGGGATTTTCACGACCGCGTCACTTTAGATGACGCAACCGTGTCGATTTTCCTTTTTGGACGAATCGACACAGGTGCGTTAATCAAAACGACGCAGGTCGTGAATCTCTCTGTTTTCCCGTGCCCAAATCTTTCAAAAAGAAACACAACTTTCGCGGCCGAGTCATTCAGATGACGCGACCTCGTCAACCCCCACTTTCACAACAATATTACGCGATCGTTTCGACTTTCCATGCGACCAGCGTAAAATGCCTATATAAGCCCCCAAACCCCCTAACAGCCCTATCCACTTCATTTTTCTCAAAATGGTTTGCATCCCCACACTCTCCTTCGACTCGATCCCCTCCAAATCTACTCCAAAAGCTTCCCAAACTCTTCCAATCAACTTCCAAACCCTCTAATCTCTCCATCTAACCCCTCCATCACCCTCTCCACCCCTCAACTGTTTAGATCAAAACCCTAGGTCGGTAAAATTTTCGGGTTTTGGGAACCCAAACGACGCGGCCAGTGATTGCCCGTGTGCTTGGCTCGGAATAGCTTGGGGGACTTATCTACGAGCGTTGGGAGCATCAACTTCAGCAAGGAGCATCAGCTTGGGTAACTTCGCTCCTCTTCTCGTTAAATTTCGAATTTTTATTGCTGAAAATCGACGATTTTTGTGTGAGTTTGCACACACTCCCATCGCACACACTTTGCATTACTCACCTTCACATGATGCCTCCTATAGAGTGTAGAAAGAAGGTCACCATCACTGGCCTCTCCCAAGGCAAGAGCAAGCGTCGAAAGACGCATGCTCTTGACGCCGAAATTGCACGGGCACACGACATTAGAGAGGTGGGTGAACCACTTTTTGCCCCTCAACTAGACACGCTTGTCATACACTTCTTGAGTGAGGACGAGCACACGAAGTTTATTTCACTAAACTCTCGTGCGATTGTTCCCACCAAATTCTCGAGCGTCCCCGCTCTGTCAGCACTAGGCCTCTTAGACATTATCAGCACCCTCCTCCGGAATCTTAGATGGGAGGAATTTTTAGAATATGAGGCTAGGACATATAGGAGGCTCACTCTGGAATTTTTATCCACTTTAGAGTCCATCCCATGGGTTTTTCCTTTAGAATCATGAACAAGGAGTACGGTCTATCCAAAGACTACTAGAACCCGCTTTTCAAGTGGCCCAGAGCCATATAGCATATAGCCATCCACAATAACTACCCGTACCCCTGAGAGTTTGATGCAAAACATTTTTGGTTTCAGATCACCAAGCTCGACTTCTTCCCAAAGACTCGAGCGAATGCATCTAGCATCATTCATCCTGGCCTTCACATCGTGCACTGCATTATCGCGAACACACTATTCTGCTGATACGAGACATGCCAAGTCTCGCAGGATGAGCTATTTTTCCTGTGGTGCGCTTCACAGAACCGTGTCATCCGGGAGGGTAACACCACCGTCCCCCAATATATCCTTTACGCTGGGTCTTGGCTTATGCAAAGATTCCTCCATACCATAGCCGACCCCATGTCGCCTATCTGTTGTGGGGGACTCATCACCATCATAGCCTCCCTCGCTCCCTCGCTCCAATATACCTTAAGATCTCTGATTCCATGACCCCCATCCTTGGCCATACCTCTCTAGACCTCTCGGTGCTCACCAATATGTGTATGATCCGAGCGCTTGACCGAGAGCATTATTTTTAGCTTTATGGTCATGCATCCACTCCTTACACCATGTTACCCAACCATGGACTTTTTGGACCTGGCACCACTTTAAGGTGGGTTTTCTCACCCTGACACCGATTTAGCTTCAGGTGTCCAGGCCCCAGTCCAGTAGATCGACCCTCGCCAGCCCCAGCCCCGGGACCATGTTGACACTTCCGGTGCTTCCACTTCTATCCCAGGCACTGTTGTCACCTTGGCTCTCTGCCAGTATAGGAGATCTTGACCCCACGTCGATGGTACCAGCAGCGCTCCTCCTCTCCCATCACGATCCCATACCGAGCACCTAGCTCGCTTGGAGGAGGAGTTTCGATCTTTTAGAGATTCCATGACCAGCACCCTGACTGAGGTCAGAGATACCCTCTCTGATTTTAGGACTTCTTTTGATGGCCTGACTCTTACTATTGTGACGCTCCAGTCCCAGTTCGACCAGGTCTATCAGTATCACAATAGTCAGGGTCATTATCCAGCTGTTGCATCGCATCTCCTACATGTCCACATCCCACCCCACCCATCTTACCCCCCTCAGACTGCTCAGACCCCAGCATCCACTTCCATTCATGTAGATATACCATCCACCTCATTACACGTATCCATCCTACCCCACCCATCTCTGGTGCCCGAGGACACTTCCGACGTCACTCCACGCATCACCACACCACCACCCTCCCCACAGCCTGATCCAGAGATTAAGCACACTTCTACCCCTCCACCATCACCTCACCCCGACCCTGTGATTTCACACACCTCTCCTACACCCATCACGGAGTCTGTTCCCATTCCATCCCCTACACATTCCCCCTTACCTCCTCCCACATCCCCACCACATGACGGCACCATCATCCTTCTTTCATCGTCCTCTGACGACGATTAGACCACCCCATCTCCACCTCCACCTCCACCTATAAAATCTGAGGTTGTCCACACCACTCCATCCCCACCACACGTTGACACGACAGCTGAGCATTTAACTGATTCCATCGTCCCATCCACTCCACCCACCATACCCACCCAGCCACACCTAATGGTGGCTCCGCTTGATTGGAGCACTTCACATTTTTTGGCACCCCCCTCATCAATTAGCACGTGCATCTCACACTTGCATCATTTTGGGCACAGTTTTATACAGCTTGGGGTTTGCTCTTGGGTCTCCTTCCTCTCATCTTATTTGTCCTCACGATTTTTTCTGTGTTTTATTTGCGTTGAGGACAACGCTTAATTTAGCTTAGAGGAGGAGCTCTTTCGCACTGATTTTTCTCTTTTCCCTCTTATTTTCCTATTTTTTATCGTTATTTTCGTTTTCACCCCACTTTTTCTTTCTTATTTCCCATCTTTCTTTATTTTTCAGATGCATCATGTTTAAATTCAATATATGCATTCAAAAAAAATCCAAAACTCCAAAAATATTCGCATTCGCATCATGCACCTTGCACCTTCATGCATACATTTGTATATACTTGCATTCGCCTCGAGAACGACTATTTAAATAGTTTAAAATTCAACCTCCATCTCATGGAGAAACATGTTGTTTCACATACATTTTATAACTGCAAAACATAGATCTTGTAGACATGGTTCTAATACCACTGTAGGTATCGCTCTGATATCATTGCAACACTGTTAAGGCCCATCATCTATGGCACCTTAGACCCGCCACAAGATCCCTCACGAACTTGTTTTATGGCATGCCTCTCGACAACGCCCAACCCATCATAAGATCCACATCTTATCGGGACTTGGTACAGTAAGAGCGATTACTTCAGGTCAGCTCATAACCTGATAACCCATACTCAAGCTCAACAAGCTCTGATATCACTATAGGCTTGTTTGGGTCCTTGGAGCTATAAATTCGACGTCCGGCCTAAGTCCGACGGACGACGAAAACAAATCAGCAACGAAAAATTAGACTTAAAACAATTTTAAATCAAGCCCTAAAGATATTAACCCTAGCCATTTCACCTTGAGTGGATCCTTCGTCAAGACTTCGGATCCGATCCGAGCTCCTTCGTAGCTTTGCTAGAGCCCGATCAGAAGCAATGAAGAAATTTAGGAGAAAGAGAGAATATGTAATTTAAGCTCAGATCTGGGTTTGCTCACATTTAATGGAGCTACTCAGATCTGGAGCTTGGGACGAGTTTCAAGGAGGGGAGTAGGCCCCTATTTATATAGGTCGCCGACCCCTCCCCTTCACTCCATATCCGATGTGGGACTAAAAAATTTGGAGGAAAAATTAATTAAAGTTTGCCTTTAACAAAGGCCAAATTTTAGCGAATTTTTCCTCCCTCACAGTTGAGCTTCGCAAGTGATACAAGCTATCAAATCGAAGAGGGTTGAATGGTGAACGCGTAGGAACAAACGGCATTCCAATCCTACTTCGTTTGACCCCTCAAATGTCATCACCCTCAACCAAAAAATCAGATTTTCGTTCAAAATCAGCTGTAAAAACATCAGGTTTCAGAAAACCCTTACCAGATTTTTGGGTCAGGTGGACCCCACCTGCCAGCTGGGCGGGTTGAGTGCCCGCCAGTAGCAGGCGGGTGAGCCCCACCAGCCCTGGGCGCGCGCCGCCCGTGCTGGGCACGCGCCCACCCGCACAGAGCGGGCGAGCCAGCCCGCTTGAGCAGGCGGGCTAGCCCAGCCCTCCCAAAATGGGCGGGCTGGGCTAGCCCGGCCCCTTTATCTGGTGCAAAACTGGGCTAAAGCCCAGTTCTGGTTTTTAGATGGTTTATATGGCATATTTTGTGCGTTTGGAGTCTGTTTTCGACGTAGTTTGAACCTGCGTTTAGACCAGAACGATCTCGTCATCAAGGTAACCATTTACATGCATTCATTATATTAAATATACACATAAACATTTTACGACACATTTAATTTTCTTTGCATCATATGCAAAATTCCCACGTCTATTATAAAAAATCATTTGAATCAAATACAAATGAATTAAGGGCATACATCCCTCAACAATTACAACTTTACCTCCACTCACACAGAGTGGAGGAAAGTACTTGACCGTTGCCCAATGGAATGCGGTCGGTAAGTAGCGCCACGGAGAGCTCCCAATGGTAGTGTGCATTTTAGTTGCACAATTTGCCCTCAGACATGGACTTAGCTCTAGAACAAGTGGTTGCAATAGTGATGAATGCTAGTTAGAATTACAATCGTCTTTCCTACCATGCTTAATATGCTTCCATGTTAATGTTCCCTCGGACATAAGTAATGCAATAGTTTAGGTTTCTAACATTACATTGATCTGATACTTTTAGGAATGTTTAAATGTGTTAATCGTCCCATGACTGCCATGACATCATTTGATCATGATAACTTTTCTCTGAACACATGGCAACCTTATATTATGTTTTCATCATGCTATTAATTACTCGTTTTTCCTTCGTACCATGCTAACTTTCTAGTAAATTATGCTATTGCTTGATTATCTCTGCGTACATGTTAATGTTATAAAAGCCTCCATTTATCATGCTATCAGATTCATATCCTCACTGCGATTAGTTTACTACTGCATGTCTGTTAGCTTTTATTTATTTCTATGATATCAAGTTGTTAAAATTTCATATTTTGCTAATAGTATTTTAATTATTTAAATGAATTGATGCTTGGAAACCTACATGAGTAACCCTCACTGGCATGCATTGTATTTGTGTTTTCAATGCAATGTCTGTCATGTCTTACGGGCATTTTTGCTGATACTAGTTCCAGCGTAGTGTGATCCACTAGGGACAGGACTCTTCTAAGAGAATATTCTTAGGCTTCATGTCCATGTAGTTCCATTGTATCATATTTATGTATTCCATGTCGTAAGGGCCATAAGGACCCTCTTCCTTTCCTTTATTGTTGTAATCCATTTTTGAAACGATTGGGATTGTAATAACATTAACGATTATTTGTGTTATTTTGAGTATGCATGCAAGGACCAGCGAGTTATCTCCAGACGCTTAGTGTGCTTAGGCCAAGGAGACATGAAAGAAAAAGTACTGCCTCTTTGTCTTAAGCACACCGCGGCCCCGCTCGTGTCCTCGCCCCCAAGTAAACTAGGAAGCGGGGTGTGACAGGGTTTAGTGGTGGCCGATGCAGGTCGTGCAAAATACTTTAAAAAAGCATAGATAAGATTACAATCTTGATCCTCAAGAACACCTTTCCTTGATTTCCATATCCCAGCCTTGTTCATTAGAAAATCCTAGTCCTAGAGTTCTAATCGTTTGTTGACCCAATAAGTTCACTCTTGGTCATGAAGCCATCTTCATTCCTATATCGACAACCATAAATCCCGCATTGTTGATTCACTAACCCATTTTCTCGTCATATTCACCTTTCTATTTTCCTTGTTATCAATTCACGGTACTTCCCACCAAAACGGCCATGTCATCATTCCCTGAATCCTCCCCGTCATTGCCTATCTTAAAACTCATTTGATTCTTACAGTCATTACACATCCCCCCTAGTTTTACTAAATTTTGAGTATGGGATTTTTATAAGGTAGGTAGGATGTGACGGCCCGTATCTGTTACTACCCGTATTTTAGTATAAATACTTTCAAAACAGTTTTATATAATCAGATCCTTAAACAAATTAAGTTTTTAAGATACTATTCTTAAATAGCTTTTTATATTCACTAATTACTTCTATTACTTTTACTAATTACTTTCATCAATTACTAATGACCCTTACCAATTAATTTTGCTAATTACTTTTACTAATTATCATTTACTTTAACTAATCAACTTTTTTGATACATCGGGAATGATTACTAATCTACTTTTACCCCCACCTTAAATTACCCCTAACAATATCCACCTACCTGTAGTGACCCTATGCTATGAGGAACAAACACTAGAGGGGGGTGAATAGTGTTTTATAGAATTATAATGAATTTACGCCAAATAAAACCCTAATTAACCAACAAATGTGGAATGAAAGAAGTGATCAACAACACAAGAAACAATGCAAAGCAAACATGCAATGTACCCTGGTTCGGTGCCACCCAAGTCTCCCCGACTTGTTCTCGGTGCTCTAATCCAGCAACACCCGGATCCCCTCCGGATACTCTAGTAAAACCACTAGAGCTTTGCTTTAGCCCACTTGCGGAAACCCCACAAGTGCAATCGACCTACAATCGATGTCTGTGTATCCCACAACCCGGGAACACGCAAAACCTTAATCCCACAACTAGGGACTAAGCACACTCTCACAAACCGAGAGCAAACTCTTAATCTTGACTCCCACAACTTGGGATCAAGCCAACCCTCTCAACAATCGAGAGTATACAACAATTATATGTATAGAGAATGAAATGTAAAGCTCTTACCACAAAATCCTATGCCTTGAGAAATACTTACCAATATATGGCAAGAATGGATTTTGAGGAAGAAGTTAGCACCAAACCCTAGCTCCACCAAGATGGACAGCAATAGATGGCTAGGGTGAAGTTGGTGACTTTGATTCAAGCTCTTAGCTTGAGTAGCTCACAAAGAATGTGAATCTCTCTTGAGGAATTAGGGCTCAAAGAGTAAGAGAGAGATTCTTGTGAGATGAGAGAGCTTAGAAATGGAGTTGAATGTCTCTTCTCTTGGATGTGAAAATGTCTCTAATTTCAGCCTTGATTACCTGGTTTGAAGCAACTCAAACTTATAAAGGAAGAGACAAAACGGTCACAAAAATCGTGGCATTAAATGCCCAATGGATCTATTTCTGAAGCTGCTTAATCGTCTAAGAAGGATCACTGACCGATTAGTTTTGGAACTAGTCGGTCGGTGAACCTTCTTAGACCGACTAGATGGTTGACAGAGAAGATGGTGAAATCATGTGTAAGCACTAGTCGGTCTAAGAAGGATCACAGACCGATTAGTTTTAAAACTAGTCGGTCTAAGAAGGATCATCAACTGACTAGATTGACAACTAGTCGGTCGGTGAACCTTCTTGGACCGACTAGATTGACTTTTAATCGATTAACCATCCTTCTTAAACCAACTAACTGGTCAACAGTACAAAGGCTAAATTAACAAGTATGGCTAGTCGATCTAAGAAGGATTTCCAACCGATTAGATCGTCATCTAGTCGGTTGGTTCTTCTACTTGAACCAACTAAGATGCATATGAAGCCATGAAAAGAAGCGATAAGCTACGGGTTACTTTCTAATGGCTTCTAAGGCAATCCTAGAGATAAGATATGATAGTTATGAAGATTTCTAGGCAAGTAAGACTCAAGGCTTAACATTCAACTAAACCGAAGCTAGAAGACATAAAAGTAAACACGACAAACCGTCTTCAAAGCTTCAACATGAAGAACCGTCTTCAAAGCTTCAACATGGAGAATCCGAATCCCTTGACTTCATGAATAACTCCTTGAGCTTCAACGAAGCTCCAGGCACAACGATCACGCGTTCTGAGAAAGGCTTGGGACGTCGCTTGAGATGTACAAAGTAATTTGGCGACGATCTCCATAATTCTTCATGGTCTTGAGGTAGCCTTTGAGTTCTTCAAGCCAATGCTTCACCTTTGTTGATCTACCAAGTCCTCCACTTGAATCAACACGTGTAGTCACTTTTGATCTTCTTGAATCTAATTGGTGACTTTTTAGCTAACTGCAAACACATGAGTTAATCACAATGATTTGTGTTTGATCATCATCAAAATCAAGGTGGAGAGTCCAATACTCAACATTCTCCCCCTTTTTGATGATGACAAACCAAATATAAACAAAATAAATAATTGTGCATTAAATATACTTACTCCCCCTGCAATGATGCCAATCAAGTTAATATCAATAATCAATAGCATCATTCAGCAGTTAATAGTGTGTGTATCACATGAGGTTGTGTATATATCGCATGAATGACCAGAAATAATATGCGTACACAATACAAATCATATTGGTGATACACATCATAAACATGAGCATGATTACCATTATATATATAATGTAATCAATATAAACCAAGGTAATCACCAATGCTCCCCCTGAATCATATACATGAACGATCATACATAAAGTCTATATGATTCAAGTTATTGTTTAACACTCAACATTTAATAAGCACATCCTTTGTTTATTTCTCTCCCCCTTTGGCATTATCCAAAAGACATGGGGGGTATAGAAACAACAAAAGCAAAAATAGAGTGGAAAACTAAAAGGCATATCTAATGTAAACTAGATAAGCTATCAATTTAAAACAAGATATCAAAATAAAGATATCAATTGCAAGAGAAAATATCCAACAACAACTCAACTACCCTCAATTATCACAAGAAGATAAGCAATAAGTATATGTGATAAAAGAGTACAATAGATACTAATTGTAAAGAGTAGTGTGAGCAATGTTAGAAAAGTGACAATAGCATAATTAGCAGTGGCTACTAGATATAAATATGATAAAGAATACGGATAACAATGCAAAAATCATGACATCACTTGTGAAAGAAAAACAAGTGATCAAATAGTGTCAAGTACACAGACAAACTCAATTATCACAAAATTTATAACATTAAGCATAATGTGATAGACTGTTCTTGAGCAAAGGCAAGACATATGACATACCACAATGACATAGATCAACAAATAATATCAATAAACTGAGATCTAAGTCAAACATAAAAATACAACAAACATGACTATGGAAATTCTTAGCCATGTGAACACAGTTATGTTATGAAATAATAACATAAATTAAGTATAATGACATGAGAAACCAATTGTAGGCATACCAAATCTAAGTGAAGTGTGCGATGTGGGCATACACAAATATTTATATCATGCAAAAGTGTTATGCCAAATAGAGATAGAAACATCATAAAACGTATGGCATACACAATTCTAGCACACTAGGATACTAATTGAAACAATGTTCAAAAGAACCATAGCACTAGCATGCATTCCAGAAGAGATACTCACTGAATGAGTCAATAATAAGCATGGAATGACATGAGCATAATGAAGATAAGCACTATATCACAAGCTCAAAACTAGCATCAAGCAAGAGCATGTAAAGATGATATCCAATATAAATACTCTACCAATTGTAAAGATGATACCAATTGTAGTCTAACAAAGTATGCAAAGCAGGTAAATAATGTCAAGATCATGACATCACTTGAGAAGGAAACCAAGTGAACAAATAGAGACATGATCTCATCCTAGCTCAATTATCACAAAGGATTCAACATGAGGCATAATGTGACAAAACATCTTTTGAGCAAAGGCATGAAGATAGTCTACGTACAAAGTCACATGGTAGGACATAAACGAATAAAGTTATCATGAACATCGCATGCATGCATACCAATTGTGCGAATAGAATAAAAACTTGTGTAAGCACAATATAATCGGAGGTAGCATCAAAGAAGTCATAGTGCATCAAGATATATTCATGAAAGAATATCTATGACAGAATATACATATCATCAAACACAATATAAAGCTTATATGATCGTGTATAGCACAAGTTATCTCTAACATCTCATAAAAATAGCATAAAATATGAGCATGAGATGAGAGATGACATAGTGAGAAATATAGCTTGAAGATCACTAACTAATATGAATGAGTGTTATGTCACTTGTGAAAATATCATACATGAAAGATTTAGCTATAGACATGAAAGATCTCTTGAATAAAATTATAGCTAAACATCAGTCATGAAGTAATTAAAATGACAAATAACATACATTGATCACCCCAAATCATATCAATACGTCTCATAAAGATAATCATACAAACTATAAGAAAAGTATGAGATGTGTGGTGATACAATGAACAAATATGCATAAAGATCCTAAATCATTAATCTTATTCATGGCATGAAAAAGATATGAACATCAATAAGCAACTAACCAATTCATTATATGAATGTTATAGCTACCATGGTACATGAGTCGTAATAAGACACATATGACATACATGAACAAGGTAGTCACATAAACAAACAATCTACATGAGGGTGTGACAAGAATGAGCTAATGAAGAAGTATGCTATATTACACAAATCGAATATATTAAAATACCAATTGTAAACATGGTAGTCAAAACCAATATATTAAAATACCAATTGTACAAAACACATACTTACAACCATTTGGCTCTCCCTATATGTGTGCATCTCCAATGCACCATCCTTTCCTTTGAATTGATCCACCATTTGTAAACCAAGGAGTGTGTAGAATAGGCATCTTGCACAATAATCTGACAATTTAACAATTGGTGGTATCCAAAAACTTTTTGGATCCAATAGGTTAAGGAACAAAATCAAGTAGTCCAATAACCAATTATTTACCAATTGTAAATAACACTCATCAATAGAAATGCATGACATGCATTAATAGGAGTTAATATGATCATGAAAATCATACATATAAGGAATTAACAATTCTCAATCATTAGAAGTTAGATACTCCTAGACTAATAATTCATATGCATATGATTTAATCACAATACATTATACAAGCAATCATCATTATGAATACATACATCTAATACAATAGTGTGTGCAAGAAAGATTCCTCGTTCAATATGCATATGTGCACAAAATAAACATTCAAGGCACAACACATATTGAAGGAAGACATGAAAAGTAATACCACAAAGAGTGTGCATGAAAAGCATAAACTATTAATCTTCAAAACCAAATTTCTCTTTCCATTGGCATATCAACAAGATAGGAAGGTGAAAATTGATAATAAATCACCAAGGGTTAGAGAAATCAACTAATCTATATGCACAAACATAATACGAATAAAATGCAATGACATATAGATGAAAATATCATACTCCCACATATATCATACAAACTATGCAAATTTGGGAGTAGTGGACGAACTCACATATATATGGGTACAAAAAATAATCATACAAGCATGGTACCCAAGCAATGAAGTGCAATATGAGTGAGTAAGCAAGGTGGAAATCAAATAAAGACTGAGTTTGATTTTTATATATAGTCGCATGAGAATATGTCAATCCTAATATACGATTCTATATGTGTGTTCATATCATGCCTAGAAACATTCTTAGGAATCCAAAAGATAGTGATTTGGGATTCTTAAGTAGAGGAGGTGTAGTGGCATGAGTAGGAAGTTGGGATGCACGCTTGTGAAGTGGAGCATAAATATTAGTGTGTCCCGTGAGTGAAAGATGCAGATGGGCATTAATTCTGACATGAAAATTTTTAAGCCACATGTTATAAGTAATTCTTGAATAAACATATGAGTAAGGATTATGAATACACAATGCACAAGAGTCAAGTATTTGACACAAATAAAATACATAGACATGAATGACATACAAGACACATAATATGCAAACATAGGATATGCATGAGATAGTCTCAAAATCAAAGTGACATCTACATGCATCCAACACACTTGGATACCAAATGTAAGAATATACTTACAACATTAAGCTCCCCTACTTTGGTGCATCACTTAAGTACCATCAACTCCATTTGAATGAAAGTCTTTGCAAATCAAGGAGTTGGTAGGGTTGGTATCCTAATGTGAATTGAACCTAGAAAACATAATTTTGGTATCCAAAACCCTTTTTGGATCCTATGGGTTAGGCAACAAATTTAACAAACTAAATTCAAATTACTGTAACCCATATCCTAATATAATCATACATAATATTAATGAAACATGTAATCATGTTACTAGATAAATATATAACCATATACATGCATGTATCAAATGTACCAAAAGTAAATATGTATATTAATCCAAAAGCATGACATGCATCACATCCAACAAAACATAAATATGAACCAAAGCATGTGTTACATAAAAATATTAAATATTTTAGACATGAAAATCATAAACACAATGATTTACTAATAAACATGCACTGGAAATCAAATTCAATATGAATTTATGTTTCTAACAAACATGAGCATCTAAGACCAATATGCAAACAAAAGAATAAACCAATTCTTAACTCAAATGCTTTGGTACCCATAAAAAGAATATAAGCTTATGGTACCAAGCAAGTTGGGTTAACGGAAACTAACCCTTTGGAAACCAAGTCCAAGAGGACCGTGATTTCCCAACATAGTCATCATTCATAATAATATCATTAATATAAGATTGTACATACATATCCTTAGCATGATTACTAGTGTTCTTAGGACCCCAAATAGTGTATGATTTGGGTATCCTCTTCCTAGTGGTTGCATGCACAAAAGGTTGATCTCTACGTGGTGCATGTGGCCTAGTAACATGAGATCTAGCAAGAGCATGAGGAAATGTGTATGGAACATTGTGTTGTGCTAAAGCATGATAATGAGCATTTGATCCATGGTGTGGTGTTGCATATATACGTGGATGAATATGAGGTGTGTATGCATGAAGATGATCATGAGAATAAGCATGCACATGTGGATGTGATGTGTGATCATAAGCATGAGAAGGTGCATGAGCATGAGTACGTGCATGAGAGTGTCTCAAATGAGTGTTTATACATGCTCGTGGGTGTGGAACATAAAAACTATCATTTGTAGGAATGTGAGGAGTGGAGGCATTCCTACGTGTATTGGTGTACATGAAAGCATGTCCCTTCCTTTGATGTCCACCCTTGGTGGGTTTCTTTGCAAAGGAGGGAGGAATAGGAGTGGTGGTTTCCTTAGTAGTAGAACTACACAAGTTGTTATAGACACCACTCGTGGATGCACCAGAGGATGGCCTCACAAAATCTATAGTTACTTCACTATAGGAGGTGCGTGCATTGGATGCACTTGCCTTAGAATAACCAAGGCCAACCCGATGGTTTGCGGGTAGTTGATTCTTTAGCAAATCATCCAAATTGTCCTTTCCCTTATTGAATCTCTCAACAATGAAGGACATGAGCTCATATTTCTTCGAAATTGAAGAAATAGTGGCATTCAAGGTGGATGCATGTGTGGCGAGCTCGTGCACTTGGGATTTGAGATCCTCATTCTCAATGCCCAAATTAGTGTTTTGAGATTGAAGATTTTCAATCTCAAGATCGTTACTATCCACAATGGAAACACGATCAAGTTGAGATTTGAGGGACTCCACCTCATTTCTCAACATGCCATTTTGAGTAAGCAAACTTTCTTTCTCAATAGTGAGTGTCTCAACAATGGTGTCATTGTTAGAGGTGCTACATGTAGATGTGTTAGTGAGACTAGCAATCTTATTCTTAGAATCACAATATTTATGCATAAGCTTTTTATATTTATCAAAAAATTGTTTAAGAGCAATTCTAAGATCATCCATTGTTACCTCTTCATCGTCGCTATCACTTTCACTTGAATCACTTGATTCGTCACTAGAGTCACCCTTAGTGGCGTCCTCTCGTGTCATCAAACCCATGAATGAATCCCTTTCATCATTGGAGGAAGAACACTCCGAGGTGAACTCTTCTTGCTCCGCTAGCATGTGCCATATTTGATATGCCGTTGTTGCCTTGGACACATGCATAAGAATGTCATAAGTTAAATAATCAAGCAAGATATCCATTACCTCTTCATGTTTCTTCACCAATTATTTTTGCTCAATTGTCCATTCATGTTCGGAGGTGGTAGGTGCACGAAGGGGCTTCTCCATAAGCTTCCAATAATCATCATCAATGGATTGAATATAAGCCTTCATCTTTACACACCAAATTTGATAGTTGGGTCCAAAGAGAAATGGTGGAATAGGCCTTCGTGTGTGTGTTGTTGTTGGTTGCCATAGCTATTACCTCGCTCTGATACCAATTGTAGTGACCCTGTGCTATGAGGAACAAACACTAGAGGGGGGTGAATAGTGTTTTATAAAATTATAAGGAATTTACGCCAAATAAAACCCTAATTAACCAACAAATACGGAATGAAAGAAGTGATCAACAACACAAGAAACAATGCAAAGCAAACATGCAATGTACCCTGGTTCGGTGCCACCCAAGTCTCCCCGACTTGTTCCCGGTGCCCTAATCCAGCAACACCCGGATCCCCTCCGGATACTCTAGTAAAGCCACTAGAGCTTTCCTTTAGCCCACTTGCGGAAACCCCACAAGTGCAATCGACCTACAATCGATATCCGTGTATCCCACAACCTGGGAACACGCAAAACCTTAATCCCACAACTAGGGACTAAGCACACTCTCACAAACCGAGAGCAAACTCTTAATCTTGACTCCCACAACTTGGGATCAAGCCAACCCTCTCAACAATCGAGAGTATACAACAACTATATGTATAGAGAATGAAATGTAAAGCTCTTACCACAAAATCCTATGCCTTGAGAAATACTTACCAATATAGGGCAAGAATGGATTTTGAGGAAGAAGTTAGCACCAAACCCTAGCTCCACCAAGATGGACAGCAATAGATGGCTAGGGTGAAGTTGGTGACTTTGATTCAAGCTCTTAGCTTGAGTAACTCACAAAGAATGTGAATCTCTCTTGAGGAATTAGGGCTCAAAGAGTAAGAGAGAGATTCTTGTGAGATGAGAGAGCTTAGAAATGGAGTTGAATGGCTCTTATCTTGGATGTGAAAATGTCTCTAATTTCAGCCTTGATTACCTGGTTTGAAGCAACTCAAACTTATAAAGGAAGAGACAAAACGGTCACAAAAATCGTGGCATTAAATGCCCAATGGATTCTGAAGCTGCTTAATCGGTCTAAGAAGGATCACTGACCGATTAGTTTTGGAACTAGTCGGTCGGTGAACCTTCTTGGACCGACTAGATGGTTGACAGAGAAGATGGTGAAATCATGGGTAAGCACTAGTCGGTCTAAGAAGGATCACAGACCGATTAGTTTTAAAACTAGTTGGTCTAAGAAGGATCACAGACCGATTAGTTTTAAAACTAGTCGGTCTAAGAAGGATCATCAACCGACTAGATTGACAACTAGTCGGTCGGTGAACCTTCTTGGACCGACTAGATTGACTTTTAATCGATTAACCATCCTTCTTGAACCAACTGACTGGTCAACAGTACAAAGGCTGAATTAACAAGTATGGTTAGTCGGTCTAAGAAGGATTTCCAACCGACTAGATCATCATCTAGTCGGTTGGTTCTTCTACTTAAACCAACTAAGATGCATATGAAGCCATGAAAAGAAGCGATAAGCTACGGGAAACTTTCTAATGGCTTCTAAGGCAATCCTAGAGATAAGATATGATAGTTATGAAGATTTCTAGGCAAGTAAGACCCAAGGCTTAACATTCAACTAAACCGAAGCTAGAAGACATAAAAGTAAACACGACAAACCGTCTTCAAAGCTTCAACATGAAGAACCGTCTTTAAAGCTTCAACATGGAGAATCCGAATCCCTTGACTTCATGAATAACTCCTTGAGCTTCAACGAAGCTCCAGGCACAACGATCACGCGTTCTGAGGAAGTCTTGGGACGTCGCTTGAGATGTACAAAGTAATTTGGCGACGATCTCCATAATTCTTCATGGTCTTGAGGTAGCCTTTGAGTTATTCAAGCCAATGCTTCACCTTTGTTGATCTACCAAGTCCTCCACTTGAATCAACACGTGTAGTCACTTTTGATCTTCTTGAATCTAATTGGTGACTTTTTAGCTAAATGCAAACACATGAGTTAATCACAATGATTTGTGTTTGATCATCATCAAAATCAAGGTGGAGAGTCAACACTACCCTAATCAAGCCCCTAACCTTACCCATTAATCCCAGTGAAATAATTCGGTGAGATCCAACACCATTTAATTTCAAAACCCCACACCTCCTATTTCCCTTCCCCTCTTCATTGACAGCAAACTCACACACTCACTCACACATTCACGCACGCACACATGATAGAGGGGAGATAAATCACAGCCAACATCTTTACCTCCTTCTTCTTCATTCATCTCTTCATTTTTATCTTCCCACCAACTCAACAACATCCCACAACAATAACAACATCTCCTTCTCATTCTCCTTCTTCTTCCAACAATCTCAGCCCAAGCTTCCCACCGCCAACCCATCTCCCCTGCGCAAGCCGATGGCCACCATCCCCTACCTAAGCAAACTCCGGCAACCCATCATCATCTTCATCATCCTTCTTCTCGCCCTCCTCCTTCTGGCTACAACCAGCGGCAAAACAGGGGGCCGAACCCCTGCACCGGCCAATAAGCAGGGGACCAAGCCCCCCTGTTCCGACCAACAGGAGGACGGCAGGCCCCTGCCACCAGTGGTCTCTGGCAGCCCAACAGGAGGACCGATAACCTCCCCCTCTCGGTCGGCCTCCTTCCACTCATTCCCCATTCCAACGAACACGAGCTTGAGTTCCGGCTCCCCTTCCTCGTGCATGTCGCCTGCAAAAGTGTTCGACAAATTTTCTCAACGAACCAATGACCTAAAACCCAGTTGTCCTCATGGGATTGATGTTGTTGTTGATATTTTATTGTTGGAGTCACTAATGTTGTTGTCGTGTTGGCATTGTAGACGTTGTAGGCGATGTGGATGTTGGATTTGTTGGAGTTGTTGGAGTTATTGGTTGTTAGCGTTGTTGGTGTTATTGGTGTCATGAGAGTTGTTGGAGATGTCGTTGTTGGTTGTTGGGGTTCTCGTTATTATTGATGTCGTCACTGTTTTTAGCGTTGGGAGCCTTTCTTGTAGAGTCGATGTAGTTAGCTTCTTGGGGTTGTTCTTGATGTTAATATCGTGGAGTTGGTCTTATCGTAGCTTGGATTTGGATGTGTGGTTAGTATTGTCTTGGTCCTAGGCCTTGCCTACTTTAAATCCTGCACTCTAATTGACCCCCCGCCATTCACCCCGTCAAGCCACCGTCGTACATTTTCGTGTCATGTCGTGCACCCCCATTCACCCTTGCCACGTCTGTGCACCCCATACACCCAACACCAAACCGACGGTTATTTCCACCGCATGTGAAGTAGGCTTCCTTTCATCTTTTTCTCAATAGCATGCATGTTAATTAACCTCTGAATGTTGGCTTAAGATTAGTAAGGTTGTTAGTTTAGTGTTAACATTAAGCATGAAGATTATTTGTAGTTGTGTCAGCTTGTTTATCATGAAATAATTAGTATTAAACTTATTAGAATGAACTTGCATAACGACGGCTTAATATACACGATTATGTTAGCTTAAAAATAATGACGTTGTTAACCTTGTTTTAATAATGATGTTAGCTTCTTAATAATGATGGTGCTGTTTAATAATACTGATAATTTAGCATATGTTATTAATAGCTCGTTGTGGATAATAGTAGCTTAATGTTCTTAATAAAATTAGCTCAATTTTCCAAAATATGTTAGTCTAATGTTCATAAAGACACTAGCTTAAAGTCCATGATTGTGTTAAAATGAAGTTGGCTTAATATTACCTAGGATATAAGCTTAAGGCGAGTGATGATGCCAGTGAATATTTATGTTCATTTGTGATAACCTCCATGTCATTTTAAACGTAATGCTTATGCTAGCGCACGATAACTTTCTAGCTAGTTTAAACATATAACTATATTGCTTGTGTTAGTTTCCTTGTTAGCTTAAAACATAAAGATACATTGACTCGCATGTTAATCCAAAATTGTAGTTGATGCTAGCTTAATGTTAGTAGCTTATGACATGAAATGTTAACTCATTAGTAGTAGTTAGTCACATGAAATGAAAGCTTGTAGTTGGTTGTAGTGATGTCTTCTTACGTTAGCTTAACGATGTGTTGCTATTTGCTATCTCGTACAGTTTGATGTATCAATGAAAATAGCGTAATGTTCATGATAACTCTTACTTAATGTTTATGTAAATGCCAAATTGACAAACTTGCTAAAGAATGAACGTTATCAAATGCATGGAAGAATGTATTAGGTGACATCGTCATATTATTGAATGAGTGTAATGAACTGAATGAAAGAACGTATTGGGGTGACGCCGTCACCATATAGAAAGAATGCAACCATGTTAAATGACTAAGGCATACACTTCATTGGGATTTTAGGTAGTCCAGTTGTTGTGAGGACAAGTGAGTGACTGGATGGACATTACAACTTTACCTCCACTCACACGGAGGGGAGGAAAGTACTTGACCGTCGCCCAATGGAATTGGGGTCGGTAAGTAGCACCACGAAGAGCTCCCCATGTTAGTGTGCACTTTAGTTGCACAATGTGCGCTCAGACATAGACTTAGCACTAGAAAATGTGGTTGCAATAGTGATGCCTGCGTGTTAGAATTACAATTGTCTTTTATATCATGCTTAATATGCTTCCATGTTAGTGTGTCCTCGGACATGAGTAATGCAATAGTTTAGGTTTTTAACATTATATTGATCTGGTACTTTTAGGAATGTTTAAATGTGTTAATCATCCCATGATTGCCATGACATCATTTAATCGTGATTAACTTATCTCTGAGCACATGTTAACCTTATATTATGTTTTCAGCATGCTATTAATTACTAGTTTTTCCTTCGTACCATGCTATCTTGCTAGTAAATTATGTTATTGCTTGATTATCTCTGCGTACATGTTAATGTTATAAAAGCCCCTTTTTATCATGCTATTAAATTCATATCCTCACTGCGATTAGTTTACTATTGCATGCATGTTAGCTTTTATTTATTTCTATGATAGCAAGTTGTTAAAATTTCATATCCTGCTAATAGTCTTTTAATTATTTAAACGAAATTGATGCTTGGAACATACATGAGTAACCCTCACTGACGGGCATTGTATTTGTGTTTTCAATGCAATGTCCGTCAAGTCCTGCGGGCATTTTTGCAGATCCTAATTCCAGCGTAGCTTGATCCACTAGGGACAGGATTCTTCTAGGAGAAATTCTTAGGTTGCATCTCCATGTAGTTCCATTGTATCATATTTATGTATTCCGTATTGTAAGGGCCATAAGGACCCTCTTCCTTTCCTTTCTTGTTAATCCATTTTTGAGACGATTGGGATTGTAACAACATTAATGATTATCTGTGTTGTTTTGAATATGCATGCAAGGACTTGCGAGTTATTTCCAGATGCTTAGTGTGCTTAGGCCAAGGAGGCACGAAAGAAAAAGTACTGCATCTTTGTCTTAAGCACACTGCGGCCACACTCGCGTCCTCGCCCCTAGTGTACTAGGAAGCGGGGCGTGACAATAGATCACATGTCATTCAAAATATTTTTCTGAAAAATTTCAACACATTCAAAATATCCACATCCCCGAAAAATTTGCAGTCTCTGCAAACTCCTTCCAAAAAAATTTACACCCACCTTCAAAATATTTCCACTGACAAAAAATTATAACAACATTCAAACTAAAATTTTGTTTCTCCAAAAAAATTTAGTTCCACCAAAAGTTTAATTCCCTCCAAATTTAGTCCTTCCAAAATTTAAAATTTTACTTCCCACCATATTTAGTTTTTCCAAATTTTAAATTAAACTTTAGTTCCTCTCAAATAATTTAGTACCCAAAAAAATTTCAGTTCTCCTCAAAATTTAGTTTCCTCTAGATTTAGTCCCTCCAAAATTTAAAATTTTAATTCTCCCAAACTTTAGTTATCCCAAAATTTTAAATTTAAACTTAGTTCCACTCAAAGAATTTAGTTCCGTTAAAAATTTTAATTCTCCGTAAAATTTAGTTCCCTTTAGATTTAATTCATCTCAAAATTTAAAATTTTTTTTCCTCCAAAATTTGTTTCATCTAGATTTAGTTTCTCCAAAATTTTGCGATTTTCTCTCCAAATGCCCCTAAAAATTTAGGGTTTTCCATACAAAATTTTCACAAACTCATTGATTTCTCAAGATTCAATTACAACTGTCTTTCTACCCATCCTTTTGGCCTAATTAGCAATCCCATTCAAAAAACATCACTCAATTGTATAACTAATGTAGTAAATTTTCTACGCTTACAATACAAAAATTCTTACATCTGTTATGAATCAACTACTGGGGAGGAACCTCCAGCCCTTTATTTATAGGCAGGATAGGAGAGTGGAAAGATAAGATACGTAGATATGGGTGTATCTCTAAGATACCCGCAATCCTAACCGACTTTGGTATTCCATTCACAACACTCCCCCTTATTCAGCCATATGTGTGGACTCTGTTCATGAATACTTCAGTATTCTGAGCGTAATAGGAGTCTCACATGGGGTGGATACTTCAGGATCCTGAGTTGGTGAGGTTTGCCTCATTAAACCCTTTAGCTATGGAAAACCCTATGGGAGAAACCATAGTTAAGGAAGAAGAGTACAAACGCTCTTTAGCTCCCCCTGATTTGTACAAGTGACTCTGTTCATGAATACTTCTGGATTCTGAGCGTCACAGAGGGGTGGATACTTCAGGATCCAGAGTTGATGTGATTTGCCTCGTTAAAACCTTTGGCTATGGAAAAACCAGTGGAAAAAACCATAGCTAAGGGAAAAGAGTACAAATTCCCTCAACTCCCCCTGATCTGTAAAAGTTCTTAGGCTTTCAGATCTCTTAGGCTTATCTCATCACTCATATTAACAACATTCCGAAAATATACCTGATTACAAATATTATCACCATTAAGCAGCTGCTGAATCCAGAAACTCTGGAGAGGTGTGCTAAGTTTTGTCACCTCTGATGTGGTCTTCAGACTATGTGGTCAGCTCCACAATACTAGCCTCTATCCCAGTCGTCACTGGGATATGATGTACCACCAGGCGCCCTCAAATACACCATTGGTGTGATTCTGGAGTAGTGAGGATCTCGGAATGATAGGATGATGTTGCCTTCATAAGTTGCTTTGCAGATCTGCAATAGATGGCCATCCCATTATGTGTACCTTGTCTGTGATTTCTCAGTATAGGGATCGGACCTGTAACCTGCATTGCATGAACTTAGAGGATGATACTTTATAATGTAAGTTCAAATCTTTTGACCCTTGGAGGAAGCGCAGAAGGCTTAACTCCGGTCTAATGGCCATTTTAGGTGCCAACTATCTCTGGCTAACGAGCTTATTGCAACTGCTACATCGGGACGCGTGCAGTTAGCCAGGAGTGCCTGATTGCACTTAGATAAGGGACTTTAGGACCAATTATATCCTCCCCCTCTTCCAGCGATCGGAAGGGGTCTTTTTGTACATTCATAGAGTGTATCACCATAGGTGTACTTTGGATGACAATGGTCCTTTTAATTTCTTCAACGCACCTCTGGGCGTATGTAGCAGGATTCTATTAAGATAATGAATCTGTGAGCCATGACTTAATTTATTTTTGCCTAGGTCTTTCTTTTCATGTTTAATAGTCAGGCTTGAATAGATGTTTCGATTTTCTCTTCAGGAGATCCGATGAGATTTTAATTGTTTACAAATATGATCTCAAATCATGTTCTTTGCTTAGATGGAAAAACAACCCTCAATAGGAATCATTACTTTGTCAATTGATTCTCATGGTTGTACATTATTTATTATTCTTATTGTTTTTCTTCTATAGAATAGACGTCACGAAGTCTATTCAGGCATTTAAGAAAATGTGGAAATTATCTTTATCAAGATATCCACGAAGGTATACCGTCACAACATCCAATAATAGCATATCTAAAATTTCCTTTGCCAAATCATAAGGTATTCGCTTTTGATAACTTAAGGAGACTGATGCATCATTTATGAGTCATGCTTAATTTAATTTGTTCGATCCCTAATTTCAGCGAAATTTTCATTGGGCTATAGGTTGTACCTTATAGCATACGATTTTATATTTATTTTTTTTCTTATGTGTGCAATACTTGTTTTACCTACAGGTTTGACACCTTTTGGTGTCTAGACTTCAGGTCCGAACATTTCACGTTTCATAAGTGAGCCCAGCTCATCTTGTATTGTCTCGTTCCACATTTGGCCAATCTCTATGTTTGCATTCTAGCAACGGAGTATGGAACGATAATTTATAAACATCATAGCTTTTGCGATGTATATGGAAATATGATACGTGAATACATTGTCGACAATTTATGATCTATCTGTTCAACACCTCCCCAATACGTATAACATTTACTTTCAATTTCAGTTTTTCCTCGCAGTTCCTCTGCAGTGGATTCCGGGAAGGGTAAGGGTATGGACATGAGCTCATTGTCCTGTGGTAGTATTGTCTTTAAGGTCTCCAGGAGTTTTTGTCCTTGGAGCCTGGTGGTCTGTCTCTTTTCTGTTGAGGATCAGCCAGTTATGCTGCTGGTGGATTGTATCCATTCTCGAGGATGTCAATCCTAGCTGGAGTTTCTGCAGCATGGATGTGTGATCTGACAATCTTCTGGTTGTCAGTAAATGAGTTCGGTAAGTGGTGAACATTGTTTTGTATGTGGAGGATCTTCAGGATCGCATCTTCGCATTTGTTTTGTTACTGAATCATAGTGGGTCAAGCTTTTGTTATCCCACATTATAATTTGCTTCACGCCAAATTTTCCAGTATCTGGGCCTATTTTGGTGGAACTCGTCTCATCGAAATCACAGTCTTCAAGATGTGCATTAAATGCGTCCACCGTTTGGGGTTCTAGGTATCTTATAAGTGAAGGTGATTCAAACCCTACATGGATACCTATGCGACGTTTTGGTCCTCTGTGGTGGTGCAATGGGGATTTAAACTGCGCGACCGAAAATTCTCAAGTGAGAAATGTTCGGTGGCATTCCATAAGCAAGTTGCATTGGAGACTTTGACCACCATAGGGTCTTTTATTTATGATGCAGCATGCAGAATTTGCATGTTTCCATGCATCCATCGGCAATCGGGATTTAATGGACGTTCAATCCAGTGGAGTCTACTTATCAGTGACTCTGCCGACCCATTTTGGGTATGAACATGCGGCACTTGTATATTCATTTTCTATTCCCGTTGCTTGGCAGTACTCTTGAAATGATCGGGAGGTATATTTCCCAACATTAACCAGACTTATTTTCTATATTTGATTGTCTGGAAAATGTGCCTGCAACATTTTTATTTTTACGCCAATAGCTTTGGAAAAGCTAAGTTGCGGGTCTGTAGTAGACACACATACGAATATTCTGAGGATGCATTTATTAGTACAATGAAGTACCGAAATAGCCCACTAGGGGGGTGGAATTTGTCCACATCTATCTCCTTATATTCTTTTTGAGGAAGCGTGGAGATTCTTTTTCAACTTTTCGTAGAGATGGCCTTGTAATTAGTTTTCCCTTATAGTAAGGGATGCGAGGGAATTCTCCCTTCTGAAGAATCTTCTGGTTCTTCGAGTCATACTCATAGGATAAGATGCGATGTATCATCACTAATCCAGGGTGGCCAAGTCTATAATGCCAGAGTAAAAACTTGGCTGATGTCGGGCACTTCAGGTGCTCCGTTTAATTCCGCTTACTTTCTCCGAATCTTTGTATGGTAGAGGCCTGTAAGGCTCTCAAAACGTTCAAGTATGGATTTTACTCCTTTTTCTTGAGATGTTACATACAATAATTTGTTTTTCATTTACATTTGCCGTTTCCAAATGGAATCCGTTGAAACAGATGTTCTTGAAACTTAGTAAGTTTCGGTTGGAATTCGGTAAGATTAGTGCATCCAATAGTTTTGTGTCACTTGGGAGCAACAGTGTTGCGTTCCCAGAACCTTCAGTATGGCCCTGATATTGGGATTTGATTTGAAGGGTCGTAAGTATTTATTTATTGTCTACTAATCAGTTATGAGAGCGGTTCATCTACTGAAAGATGAATCATATAGGCACATTTTCAGAGAGACATTTTCATTCAAAATCAAATTACATATTCAAAAAGCTCTCATAACAGGAAATGTTCTTTAAACAAGTAGGTAAGATAAAAAAAATAGAAGGCTAATCAAGCAGGTCTTCATTTTCGAAGTCGTCAGCTGTAAACTTGACTGGAGCATCAGATGTCATCAGGTTTGTTTCAGCTTTATTTTTCTTGTTTTCTTTATACAAATCCTGGAGATGCTGTGGAGTTCGGCACACTCTGGACCAGTGGCCTTTCATGCAACAGCTATGGCACTGGTCTTCCCAATCCCTCTTGGGCGGGGGTGCATCATTTCTATTTTTGTCATTTCTGCGTCAAGTGAATTTCCGCCTCCCTTCATTTCTTTGTTGCTGGACTTGGCCCCTGGCCCTTTTGTTCTGTCCCCCTTTCTGTGGTCTTTCTTTTTGTTTATAATTTCTCTTCTTTTTGGAAAAGGAAGAGGTATTGTGAGCTTCGGGTAGGGGGCAGTGCCAGGGGGCACATGTTATGAGTGGCGAGGAGAAGCTCTCTATTTTGTTTGGCCATGAGTAAACATGACAGCAGCTCAGAATACTTGGTGAACTTTCGTTCAAGGTATTGCTGCATAAGTATCATATCTTTCTCATGGAAAGACGTGTACGTCTTTTCCAGCATGCAATCTTCTGAGACTTTTTCACCACACGACTTCAGGCGTGAGGTGATGCTAAATAGAGCTGACTTGTACTCAGCTATAGACTTGAAGTCCTGCAGTCTCTGTAAGGACCCTGGCTATGGAGAAAACACTAGAAGGTGGGTTGAATAGTGTTTAAGCAATTTAAAAAGATAGTTACACCAATTTAAATTCCTAACCAACAAAATAGTGCGGAATAGAAATTAAACCCAAAATGAAACAAATGCAAACGCAAGGATGTTTCAAGTGTTCGGATTAGCCAAGTCACTTCCCGACTTGTTCCCGGTAATCCTACGTCCCTTCCATCCGGATACCTCCGGATACTCAAGTTAGATCCCTAACTTGAGGTTTCCTTAAAACCCACTTGTAGCATACAAGTGAAATCGAAATACAATCGATTGACCTTGACTCCCACAACTTGGGAGCAAGCAAACCACTCTCACAACCCGAGAGTGAATTCAAATAATGAAAGTTATGAAATATGAAAGCAACACTTACAATCACCTATGCCTTGAAGTAGAACTTGCAGGAGAAGTATGTTGTGTGTTGAAAGACTCTCTTGGAAGAGAGGAAAGCCATTTCTCTTGACTGCACCAAATGCCTAGAAGATGTCTCTTTAATTCTAGGTTGGAGAGCAAAAGATTGAAGTTTGAAATTCTTAGGGCTTTAGGGTTTTTGAGAGCTTTGATCTTGAGAGATTTAGGAAAATGAAACTTGGAATAATGAGTAACCTCTCAATGGAACAGTAGATGCTCCTTATATAGGTTTCTCAAACCCCTACAATCGAATTCAGCACAACCGCTTTGAAATCCGTGAGAAAACTCTCAACGGATAGAATCTGAGCCCGCGACAGTCGACTGTTGAGAAATCCACAGTCGACTGTTGCACAGTCAGATAGGGTAGGTGAGAATTCATAACGGTAACTTACCATAAGGACCGTCGACTGATGAGGCAAAGACAGTCGACTGTTGAACCAACAGGCGAATGTACATCCTACAGCAGGCGACTGTCCGAAGAATGGTAAGTAGATGAAATCTGGAAAACATCTGGGAGAACAGGACAGATGACTGATAAAGAGAAGACAGTCGACTGTTAATCAGAACAGGTGACTGTAATTCCTTCTACAGACGACTATCAAAACCTTGAGATTTTCCAGAGAGTTGAGTCAACAATTAGGCTCACAGACAGACGACTGATGCAGCATTGACAGTCGACTGATCCAATGGACAGTCAACTGTAAATCCAACATAAGTCGACTAGTCGAAATAAACAGAGAGACTAGGATTTGGGCAAAAGACAAACATGCGACTGATTAACGAAACACAGTCGACTGTCACTTGGACAGGCGCCAATGAATCATTTATAAGTCGCCTGAAGAAATAAAACAGAGAAGCCCAAAACTAGACTGTAAAAGTTTGTGCATAACAGGCGACTGTAGAACAAAACACAGTCGACTGTTTTTGAGACAGGCGACTGTAAAACGTTCAGCAATCGACTGTTATAGACATGACATGCACAATCTAGTTTGAAATGAATTGAAGTCAAAGGAAGCTTGAACTAAAGACATCCTAAGATAGAAATGAAGATGTGTGTGTGCGCTCCAACAATGTTCTACTTCTAAGCTACATACTAGAAGAGAAATAGGAAAGTTACATTAGACGAACTCTCTCTTCTATCCAACGCATGAGCTTGAAGTCTTCTAGGAGCTTCAATCGCCATCTATGATCATCCAATCCATTTCATTTGCCTTCAATGATCTTTGAGTGTCATCCATTGCAAGTAGATCTTCATAATAAGCTTAGGCAATGGATTAACTACAAAATAGGGGATTAGTCACAAGTATTTATGTTTGCTCATCATTAACACCAAGTAGGGAGAAGTCCAATACTCAACATTCTCCCCCTTTTTGATGATGACAAATAAACATAAACAAAAAGATAAATAATTGTGCTTAACGAAAAACTTACTCCCCCTACATAGATGCCAATCAAGTGAGTCAACAAATATTAGGGCATCTATATATCAATTGAAGCAAATGAGTAAGATATGCATGAATGAAATGAAATCATAAAATCTAGGATATAAAATCCATATTCAATGTATCTTACTCCCCCTGAATCTATGGCAACTTCAATCTTAGATTCAAGTGTTATTAGTAAAACCTTAGCACATTCATTATGAATCTATGCGTTTATTTCTCTCCCCCTATGGCATTATCCAAAAGGTGGGAGTAAAAATAATAACAACAATCGTGCAAATAACAACTATCAACAATCAGAGAGTTTAAGGATTTATAAAACAAAAACTCATAAAACCACATCATAAACTTATGTGAATATAGGAATGGAAGTCCAATATCAACATTTGAGATACACGAAGAAAACATATTGTCTCAAATCACATCACATGAGGAGTACAGCATATATGGAGACAATATCGCAAAATTCACACAGATACGATAAGCAATTATACAATGTGTGAAACGTAAGAAGAACAACACACACACACACATATAATCGCATATATATATATATATATATATATATATATATATATATATATATATATATCTCTCTCTCTCTCTCTCTCTCTCTCTCTCTCTCTCTCTCTCAAAAGGCAGCATGAGTACAAAGTCAAATGAACATCAACATGTCCATCAAATACTCATGATAACAAAAAAATACAACATCATACTCAGACATCACCACCAAATATCCATCATACAAACATCACTAAAGAAAATCTAAGAGTGAGGGTCTCCAGGAGCAGCAGATGAAGAATCAGGCTCTGGGTCAACAGTGGTATCCTCTGGAGGAGGGGCAGCAGGAGCACCCTGAGTAGCAGCTACGCCAGGATGCACAACGAGATCAGTGATGATGTGTGGAGGAGGCTCACGAGGCTGGGGAGAAACAAAACGTCTCAGATGCTCAGGGAAAGTCATGCCCTGATGCTGGAAAGACAGGAAAACCAACTCATATAGACCAGAAACCATCTCAAAGAGAATGTCCAGAGAGGATGGAGCAGAGGTAGATGGCTGGTCTGCAGGAGGAATCGTGGAGGAAGACGGAGCAGAAGTGGATTTCATCTTCTTAGATGCAGACTGCAGAGCCGAAGAGGACTTCGACTTTGCAGAAGCATCAAGAAGAGGACCAAAAGGCACTGGCTCGTAGGGAGACAAGTCAATCCCAAAATGACGAAAGACGAGTGTAAGAAGTCCAACGTAGGAAATGTGAGAGGAGGAAGAAGTAAACTCGAGCTTGTCCATCCTGTCAAGGAGGACACCGACCCAGTTCACGGACATCCCGGAAAAGATCGCGTACATGCACCTCAGTATCTCCTGGGAAGGCTGGTCAGAAGATTCATACTTCGGCAGGATGTTGGACTTCACCACGAGGTGAACAGACCAACCCCTAGCCGAGAACATGGACGACCTAACACCAGAAGATAGAACTGAGGGTATCTCATGGAATATGTCCCGGAGGACAGACTGATCAAGCTCATCAATGTCAAAAATGGAAATGTCTGTAGATAGGGATCCAGTGGAGGGAATCTTAAGAATGGTCCCTAAAAGAGTGGGATCAATACGAATGGAAGTCCCCTGGACAACAGTATCAATAACTCCAGTGGTAGGATACTCACCGTGAATGCGGTTAGCATAGAAAAGCTTAACCAAAAATAGGTAAGCTCGAGGAGATTCGCTCTGAGAGAAGCGAAAGAGGTCAGCCAATCGGGTAGCAGATAGAATCTCAGAAAGTCTCTCAGCGGTGAAGGTGGGAAAAACGATATATCGCCCTCTAAGAAGTTTGACCCCTATGAGAGAGTGAAACTTTACCAAGCATAAATCATCTCGGCAAATGGAAACCAGGGGATCAGGGGGAGGCACTACAGGGGTTTCTTCTGCGGAACTCGACACAGAAGGAGAAGGAGGAGCCTCAGCGCTAGGCTCATTGATGTGAACACCAATGGGCTTGCGCTGACGCTTCACGAGGCGCTCAGCTCTGGAATAAGAAGACCATAAGTAGGAGAATAACCCTGCGAAGAAGAGCAAGAGGGAGACGCAGGTTTCTTGGTTCGGACCTTAAAGGGTTTCTTGTTCTTGGCAGAAGTAGGCTTGGCCTTGGGAACCCTAAGGCTCTTAGAAGCAATGATCTTTCCCTTGCCCTTAGTCTCGGGAGCCATTGCACAGTCAATCGAACAATTTGAAAGGAGACGTACGAAATAGACAACGAACGAAAGAGCCAACGAGAGGAAATCAAACCTAGTCGAAAGACACGAAGAGACAACGATGAAGCAATCGACAGACGACGAAGAGGAGATCGACGGCTGAGGATTTGAGTGGGGAAGACGAACGGTTTCAATCGAAGGAGAGAGAAATCGTGGGTTTGAAATGAAAAATCTCGAAGATTTAATTAAGGGGCGAAATAGTCTGGGCCGTTGGATCAAGGAATTGACGGCTCAGATCAAAGCAATGAACTGTCACAACAGAAGACAATCGACTGATGAACAAATGTCAGTCGACTGGATGAAGTGATAAGAAATAAGCTTAGGATGACAGACAGTCGACTGTTGAGTAATGCACAGTCGCTTGTCCGAGAGACAGTCGACTGTATTATACCCTTCAGTCGACTGACTGAGAATCAATAAAATTGATGAAAAGACATAGACTACTGACGAAATTGACAGGCGCCTGATGACTAAAATGCAGTCGCCTGTTGAACAAACAGTCGACTGTAAATTCGTCAACCGTCGCATGAGCAAAAGATGCAGTCGGCAGACAGAAAGGATAGAGTAGGGCAGTCGACTGTCGAAGGAAAGACAGTCGTCTGTCCTGGTCCAAAAATGCACAAAGATGTTAAAATCCAGAGGCTATGCACAACTCACCCTAGGACCGATACTCTAATCATAAACTCATCATAAAATCAATATCACACGATAAATCATTGATAACATAAATCTCTTAAAACAATCTGAAAACTCATGTAATTAAAGAAATCTCAATTGCCTTTCTTAAAACAAATATATGATATAACAAACGAAGAGGCAACATGATGAAATGAGCTCGAAAAGTGTTATAACAAATAAGTTGAGCTCCTAAATTTCAGATTCACCCATAATCCCTAATTCTCCACGCAACCTCATAAATGAATCTTCTTTAAGAAATTTTGTGAAGATGTCGGCGATTTGTTTTTGGGTTATGTACTCTAAGGTGATGTCCTTCTTAGCTACATGATCATTGATAAAGTGGTGTCTCACATCTATGTGTTTGGTACGGGAGTGATGTACCGGATTCTTGGAAAGACATATGGCACTTTGGTTATCAACCATGATAGGGCAAGTATCACAATTGATACCATAATCCATAAGAGTGTGTCTCATCCAAAGAACTTATGCACAAGCAAGACCCGCGGTAATATATTCCGCTTCAGTCGTGGACAATGATACCGAGTTCTGTTTCTTGGAAAACCAAGAAACTAAGGAATTTCCTAGGAAATGGCAAGTGCCACTAGTACTTTTCCTATCGGATTTGCATCCGGCAAAGTCAGCATCACTAATGAGATTAACTCATATGTGCTAGATTTAGGATAAAGTAACCCATAGTCTAGAGAATGATTGAGATAACGAAATATTCGTTTAACTGCAATCAAGTGTGAATCTTTAGGTCTAGCTTGATATCTAGCACACAAGCATACGGGAAACATGATATCGGGTCTACTAGCAGTTAAATAAAGTAAGCTACAGATCATACCTCGATATAGACGAACGTCTACATCTTTTCCGTTCTCATCCTTGTGTAGATGGGTTGTCGTACTCATGGGAGTCCTTTTGCTTGAAGACGATTCCATCCCGAATCGCTTGATAAGCTCCCCGGTGTACTTGGTTTGATGTATAAATGTCACATCCTTCATTTATCGAATTTGTAGTCCAAGGAAATAGTTGAGCTCGCCCATGTGGCTCATCTCGAATTCATCCTTCATGGACTTAGAAAATTCTTGGCAAAGATTAAAGTTAGTAGAACCAAATATTATATCGTCTACATAAACTTGAATCAAAAGGATGTCATTTTCATAATCTGTAATGAAAAGAGTGGAATCAACTTCTCCCATTTTAAAACCTAAATCCAAAAGAAATGTCTTGATTCGATCATACCAATCTCTAGGAGCTTGTCTCAACCCATACAACGCTTTCTTAAGTTTGAAAACATGGTTTGGAAATTATTCATGAATGAAACTAGGAGGTTGAGAAACATACACTTCTTCATTGAAAATCCCATTTAAAAATGCACTTTTAATATCGCACACTCAATAGTGCGAGCACACTCAATAAGAGTCCTATTCTTTCTCTCTACAACACCATTTTCTGGTGGAGCCCGAGGAAAGGAAAATTTGTGAGTTATCCCGGTGTCATCACAAAACTTTGTAACAGACTCATTCTCAAATTCTCCTCTATGATCACTATGGATAGTGATAATGGTGGATCCTAAGAGATTCTGAATCTTCTTTGCAAATATGGTAAACTCTTCATAAGCTTCATTCTTATTAGTTAAGAATGAAACCCAAGTAAATCTAGAGAATTCGTCAACGACAACTAATCCATAATGAGCATTCCCCAAAGAAGCGGTTCTAGTTGGCCCAAACAAATCTAGATGAAGAAGTTCTAGGGGCCTCTTAGAAGTAATCCCTTCTTTAAGCTTAAAAGATGATTTACTTAGTTTACCTCTTTGACATGAATCACAAAAGTTTTTCTTACTAAATGCAATTTTAGGAAAACCTTTGACTAGATCATGCTTAGCTAATTTATATAAGTGCTTAAAATGAACATGACCAAAACGGCGATGCCATAATAGTTGTTCATTTGTATTAGCAACTAAGCAATGTTCTACGGTTTTAGGCAAGCTCAAATAATAAATATTTTTATGCCTAATACCGGAAAATAAAACATTCAAATTAGATTCAACAATTTCACAGATACCCTCTCCAAAATTAACCTTGTAGCCTTTGTCACAAATTTGACTTATGGAGATAAGGTTGTGACATAAACCACTAACTAGATATACATTAGTAATTAAAGGTTTGGAGGGGTTTCCGACAATACCTACTCCAATGATGGTTCCCTTTTGGTTACCTCCAAAAGTGACCATTGCACCATCCTTGATGCTAATCACTTCGGAGAGTAATGAAGGATCTTCTGTCATGTGTTTAGAGCAACCACTGTCGAGAATCCACCCTTTCCTTTTAGATCTAGTTTGACCTTTATTGCTCTTTTTCTTTCTCTTAGGTACCTATATAATATACCATAAGCTCATGGTACCCAATGTTTATTGGGTCCAAGGGGATTAACCCTTTGGAAGCCAAGTCCAAGTGGACTTCCTCTTCCCAACATAATTACCATTATTAAAAACATCATGAAAATAGGAATCAACATATGCATTCCTATCATTTAAGTTAGTGTTCTTAGGACCCCAAATGGTGTATGTTTTGGGAGTCCTTTTCCTAGTTGCATGCATACTTGTTAGATTTCTATGTGGTGCATGCTTCTTAGGAACATGGTTTCTAGCATAAACATAAGGTGGTGGATATGCATACGACATATGAGGATTGTATGTATGCTTGGAAACATGCATGTTGTATGAAACATATGTGTTATGCATGACATGTGGAGGATGTGCATACATGTAAGAATGATGCGTATGAGCATATCGGTGTATAGGAGCACGTACATGAGTATTTCTCATGTGTGGATTTGTACGTGTCTATGGGTGTGGAGCATAAAAAATGTCATGAGTATCCACTTGTGAAGTAGGAGATTTCCTACGTGGATGAATGTTAGTGTACATGTAAGCATGGCCTTTCTTTTGGTTTCCACCCTTAGTGGGTTTCTTGCCAAAAGGAAGAGATGGTGAAGTGGTGACTTTCTTGGTAGGTTTGCTACTTATAGTGTCTTTGACACCACTTGTGGATGCACCGGAGGATGGTCTCACAAAGTCTATAGTGACACCACTATAGGAGGTGCGAGCATTGGATGCATTTGTGTTCACAAAACCAAGACCAACATGATGTGTGGCCGGAAATTGGTTTGCTAGCAAATCGTCCAATTGTCCTTTCCCCTTATTGAATCTCACAATACGGGAGGACATGAGCTCATATTTCTCCTTAAGAGAAGAAATGTTGGTATCCAAGGTTGACACCCGTGCTTTGAGCTCGTGCACTTGGATTTTAAGAGAATCATTCTCTAAACCCAATTGTGTGTGTCGTGAAACTAGATCACTATTATCCTTAGGATGTGTTTGATCTAGTTGATATTTGAGGGTATTCACCTCATTTCTCAAAGTGACATTTTGAAAAGCTAAATTCGCTTTCTCAAGAGTTAAAGTATCAACAATGGTGTCATTGTTGATAATGCATGGAATGGATGAATTGATAACATTCAATTTCTTCAAACTAGTATATCTAAGCATTAAAGATTGATACTTAGCAAATAGTTCTTTATTAGCAGTACGTAATTCATCCATAGTTACCTCGGTATCATCCATGTCGGAATCACTCTCATCGGAGAGTGGATCTTCTTAGGCCATGAAGCACATGTGGGCACTTTCACCCTTCTCATCATCGGAATCACTTGATGAGTCTCCACTTGAGTCATCGAATGTACCGACGAGTCCCTTCTTCTTATCTCTCTTATTCTTGTCGGTCTTATGGTACTTCGGAGCCTTCCACTTCTCTTTGTTTCTTAGCATTGGGCAATCCTTCTTGATGTGCCCTGACTTGTTACACTTAAAGCAAAGGGAGGAAGTAATATTAGTAGACTCAAATCTTTTGTTAGAGGGAAATTTACCTTTGCGAAAGAAGCGTTGAAACTTCTTTGCCATTTGGGCCATTTCTCCCAAGTCCATCTCATCTTCTGAATCTTCACTATCAGAGGATGAGGAATTGGCGTTGAATACGAAAGCTTTCTTATTGGCCTCCGAAGGATTTATCATAGCTCGAATCTTTAATCGGTTCTCTCGTCTTACTTCATAAGACATGAGAGTCCCAATAAGATTCACAACTGTGTAAGTCTTCAAGTCGTTGACCTCCTCGATGGTGATAGCTCTTCTTTCCCATTTGGAGTTCATTCCCATTACGATCTTTCTTACCTTGTCTGGTTCGGAATAGACTTGACCACGAGCTTCCAATTCATTGGTGATGTCGGTAAAACGTCCGAACATCGATGCTATGCTTTCATTTTCCTGCATATGAAAATTATCGAAGTTTTGCACGGCAACATAGAGTTTAGAAAGTTTTACCTTGTTCGTTCCCTCATGGGTAACGACGAGATAATTCCAAATTTGATATGCACTCTTACATGTGCATATCTTGTTGAACTCATTCGGGTCCAACGCACAATGAAGAGCGTTCATTGCTTTTGTGTTGTTGGCTTCAGCGGATTTTTCGGAAGTCGTCTATTTTTCGAAATCCTCTTCGGTGGGCTCGACGTATTCCTTGTGGAGGGTTCTCTAAAGTGAGGCGCTCCTTAGAAACGTCTCCATCCGGTATTTCCAATAGCCAAAGTTCGTGCCATTGAAACGCGAAGGACGCACCGTTGATTGACCTTCGAAAAGAGTGGAGCTCCATCACGATCGTGATTATTGTACAAAGGCGGTAGAGGAACATTGTTATTGTTGGATGCCATAGCTATAACCGTGCGCTCCGATACCAATTGTAAGGACCCTGGCTATGGAGAAAACACTAGAAGGGGGGTTGAATAGTATTTAAGCAATTTAAAAAGATAGTTACACCAATTTAAATTCCTAACCAACAAAATAGTGCGGAATAGAAATTAAACCCAAAATGAAACAAATGCAAATGCAAGGATGTTTCAAGGGTTCGGATTACCCAAGTCACTTCCCGACTTGTTCCCGGTAATTCTAAGTCCCTTCCACCCGGATACCTCCGGATACTCAAGTTAGAACCCTAACTTGAAGTTTCCTTAAAACCCACTTGTAGCAACCCTACAAGTGAAATTGAAATACAATCGATTGACCTTGACTCCCACAACTTGGGAGGAAGCAAAACACTCTCACAACCCGAGAGTGAATTCAAATAACGAAAGTTATGAAATATGAAAGCAAAACTTACAATCACCTATGCCTTGAAGTAGAACTTGAAGGAGAAGTGTGTTGTGTGTTGAAAGACTCTCTTGGAAGAGAGGAAAGCCCTTTCTCTTGACTACACCAAATGCCTAGAAGATGTCTCTTTGATTCTAGGTTGGAGAGCAAGAGATTGAAGATTGGAATTCTTAGGGCTTTAGTGTTTTGAGAGCTTTGATCTTGAGAGATTTAGCAAAATGAAACTTGGAAGAATGAGTAACCTCTCAATGGAACAGTATATGATCCTTATATAGGTTTCTCAAAACCCTACTACCGAATTCAGCAAAACCGCTTTGAAATCCGTGAGAAAACTCTCAACGGATAGAATCTGAGCCTGCGACAGTCGACTGTTGAGAAATCCACAGTCGACTGTTGAACAGTCAGATAGGGTAGCTGAGAATTCATAATGGTAACTTACCACGTGGACAGTCAACTGATGAGGCAAAGACAATCGACTGTTGAACCAACGGGCGACTGTACATCCTACAGCAGGCGACTGGTCGAAGAATGGTAAGTAGATGAAATCTGGAAAACATCTGGGAGAACAGGACAGACGACTGATAAAGAGAAGACAGTCGACTGTTAATCAGAACAGGCGACTGTAATTCCTTCTACAGACGACTGTCAAAACCCTGAGATTTTCCAGAGAGTTGAGTCAACAATTAGGCTCACAGACAGACGACTGATGCAGCATTGACAGTCGACTGATCTAATGGACAGTCGACTGTAAATCCAACATAAGTCGACTGGTCGAAATAAACAGAGAGACTAGGATTTGGGCAAAAGATAGAAAGGCGACTGATTAACGAAACACGGTCGACTGTCACTTGGACAGGCGCCTGTGAATCATTCATAAGTCGCCTGAAGAAATTAAATAGATAAGCCCAAAACTAGACTGTAAATGTTTGTGCATAACAGGCGACTGTAGAACAAAACACAGTCGACTGTTTTTGAGACAGGCGACTGTAAAATGTTCAGCAGTCGACTGTTATAGACATGACATGCACAATCTAGTTTGAAATGAATTGGAGTCAAAGGAAGCTTGAACTAAAGACATCCTAAGACAGAAATGAAGATGTGTATGTGTGCTCCAACAATGTTCTACTTCTAAGCTACATACTAGAAGAGAAATAGGAAAGTTACATTAGACGAACTCTCTCTGCTATCCAACGCATGAGCTTGAAGTCTTCTAGGAGCTTCAATCACCATCTACGATCATCCAATCCATTTCATTTGCCTTCAATGATCTTTGAGTGTCATCCATTGCAAGTAGATCTTCATAATAAGCTTAGGCAATGGATTAACTACAAAATAGGGGATTAGTCACAAGTATTTATGTTTGCTCATCATTAACACCAAGTAGGGAGAAGTCCAATACTCAACAGTCTCCGGTTCTCCCACTCATATCGTGCCCTTGGTAGTATAACATCTTTCTCATGTTTATATCTATCCTCAAGGACAGTCCACAGCTCATATGGATCTTCGACCGTAAGGTATTCTGCCTTTAGGGTCTTGTCCACATGGCGGCGAATATAGATAATGGCTTGCACCTTTTCTATATCGCTTACATTTTCATTATTAGTCACATCGGAAATGAGAGACTTTGCCCGCAGATGAAACTTCACATCGAGCTGCCAACTCAGATAGTTTCTTCTTGATGCATCCAGCACTTCGAAATCGACACTTGCGATTTAGCCATTTTATCTAGCAGAGCACAAATTTGCATGAATTAATAATTTAAACAATAAACATTTTCATGCTGAGGCAATTTTTATATGAAGAGCTAATTGCGTGGATCGGCCAGTCCCATATAAATAATAATTCCAAAGTCCATTACAGCCCATATTACACAAATGAAAACTTTTAAAAAGAAATTACAGCTTTGGAAACCCCATGGGTCCCATATAAGATCTTCAGCTTCAATTGTGGCCTCCGTCTCCATGGAAAGTGGTCTTCGGTCTTGGACATTTACATAAATTCCTCACTACAATTTCTCTCAAAAATAAAAGAAAAGTGCAGGAAATAAAATGTGAGACTTAAACAGTCGATCCAAAACCGCAATTTAGCCATCCATGCAAAAATTTGTGCTCATTAAACATTTTCGGCAGACATTTTTATCACAGGCATCACAGGCATTTATAATCGCAGAAATGGATAAACAATTTAATTACTTAATAATTATTGGACCACTAGGCACCGTCATACACCGTTAGGTTAGCTGACTAACGGCAGAGCGGTCGCATGATCTTCCTAATTATTAAGTTTTAATATTTGCACAACCAAACATCGTTTATCCACAGAATAAGCCAAAATGATGTGAAGCATATATTAATGATCCTATAGAGGGTATCATATAATGCAAAGGTTGTGTTAGTTGGGTTTATTCAAAAAGATTGAAAAAGAGCCCAATATTTGACATGTTCTTTGTAAAATGAAGAAGTTTTCCTTTTTAAATCATCCCCAATATATCCCCGAATGTCCCCAAAAGTCCCTTTTATGGCCTTTTATTGCCCCATAAATTATCATGATTGTCATGAATTTTTAGGCCCACAAACGTCCTTTTTAATCAATTTGTATCCCCAAAAAGCCTTTTTAAAGCTTATATTTTAGTCATCCCCTCTCCCTTTTTAAGGCCTGCGGGCTTGAGGCCCGCAGTTTGCATGCGGGCTTCAGGCCCGAGTTTGCATGCGGGCTTCAGTCCCGCAAGGCTGTAATACATTTTTTTGTCTGTATGGGCTTCAGGCCCAAATCGAAACTGGGCAAGAGGGGGGGACAGGCGGCGGCCAGAGCGTCGCCCCCCTCCAGCGGCAAAGCAAGGGGGCAGTTTGTCGCCCCCTTTAGGGAGGGGGTTTCGGTTACGGTGAGGCCGCTGGCCCCCTTTGGGGGGCTTCGAAATAGGGCGGAGCGCCGGCCCCTTTCGAGGGGGGCTTCGATATACGGCGGAGCGTCGGCCCCCTTCGGGGGGGCCTCGATATACGGCGGGCCGCCGGCCCCCTACGGCGGGGGCTTCGATATACGGCGGAGCACCGGCCCCCTTCAGGGGGGCTTCGATATACAGCGGGCCGCCAGCCCCCTTCAGGGGGGTTCAACAGTTGCGAGGGGCCGCCCCCTCTTCGGGAGGGTTTCGACAGCGGCGAAAGCACCGCCCCCCTTCAGGGGGGTTAATTCGAGTTGAATATTGCATATTTAACACCATATTTAGCCCTATTTTGCGCTTATATGATGCTTAATTGGTCTCTAATACGTTCGTATTTTGTATATCATCATTTATTAGAGAAATCACTTGATTTGAGCACAAAACAGCAATAAACTGAGTATTTCTGCATTTTTTATATTTTTCATGGCTAGATCTCGATCTCACGATTCCAACGACTATTTATTTGTATTTTTCTGAGATCTGTGCTAATTACTGTGTATTTTTGAATGTAGAATACCAATAAAATGAAGAAATACAGAGGAAATACGTTCAAAATACGGCGCCTGCATCCCTCTACGCCACGTGGCAGTCATCCGACGGTCCCCGCCTTCATCCAATAGGCACTAGCAGCGGACAACACGGCGTAACTTGGGACGTTAGATCTCGATCTAACGGATCAAAGCCGAGCTGAACGCATCGCAGCGGAGCAGCCATCAGGTGCCACGTGGCACAATCGCAAGGGTTCCTGCCTTCATCTGACAGGAGTCGAGGGAGGCAACGCGGCCTCATCCCAGCAGTCGATCCGAGATCGAACGGCTCGTATCAGCTCCGCTTCGAGAGCGCATCCGACTCTGGGAGGCGACGCGACGAAATCCTGTCGAGCGCCCGCTCGATCGAACGGCCACGATTTCCCCCGCATCAAACTGGAGTCGATCGAATGAGTGGGCGACGTATATGTGTTGTGCATCGACGTGTAGTCATCGGAGCCGTTGCTCTCTCGATCCGATGGGCTCGAACGACTGAATTACATGCACAGCGGGAATCGAAAAGAGGCGGAATCTTACGGTGACGTGGAGCGATCTGCACCATCCATCGATTGAGTGAACGGACGAGATCGTCTCCGAGCGGGGATCGGAGATCAAGTGGATGCGGGTGCGCTCGAAGATCAAACCCGATAAGAAGGGGCCACACGTTGTCTCCTCACGAGATCCTGCATCTATCTTATGGCTAGAAAATGATCCGACGCAGGTTGCGGGTATTTAAGCGGGTTTTAGCTGGATTTGATCGTAATTTTCGGATCCAACCCGACTTAAAAACCCCTATAAATACCATGTATTCCAGAGAGTATGGACAGCTGTTTTGGGGTGTATTCTGGCGTATTAGGGGCTCTAGGTGCCGTATTTCGCCATGAAATTTGGAGGCCCGGGGGACAGAGGCTAGATATATTATCTGAAGGAGATTTGGGGCTATTTGGAGAGAATTGGTGACATTTTTCCTATCTGTAGCCTTGTATTTTGCGTATTTGGCTTAGAATTGAAGTATTATTCACGTATTTTGATGGTTTTATGATGTATTTGTATATGAATACTGAATATATTCTCTCCATGCGTGGTTAATCTTCATATGTGTTGGTGTTGATGTAGTTAGGATGTCGTAATCATTGATTTTGGTATCTTTTCGCCCTATTTGCATTGTATAATCGCGTATTTTGTCAATTTCTACATATATCTTGTTTGGGTATTTATATGGAGACGTGGGCATGCTTGAATAGAATAGGATCTTTGCGGACTTATTCGTGATGCGACCCGAGAGGGCACTTGTGTTTATTTTCCTAATGAAATTGATGTTATACGTGATTAACTCTTTGGCACATTTTTATGTGCTTTATCGCCATATTTTCCGACGTTCTCGTGCCCTAACCGGACGAAACGTTGAGTTATAGAAAAGATATTAATAATCATTGATTGCACACACCCTAACGAAATCACTACCAACACATACTCTCCATATTAGTACCCCATATCAAATTCACCGTAATTATCGTAGGATTTTCATTTATTCTTTGAAACTCTTGATACCATATCGTTATACTTGATAGGTGGTTGGTTATTACCGTAATATTACTCTTTACAAACTGAAGTTCGTGGTTTTGCAGGTCAGTTATCCCGTGGATACGAAACCTGGACTCACCAGGATTATTATGTAGGAGAATATGTGCCCATAAGGCAATTTATCCCAAATATACGTCTTGTTTATACGGTATATGGTACCTATTATTCTAAGTATAAAACGTTCGACTTAATATGCTTAGATAATATCCATAGACTTATAGTTAGGTCCTTACGTATCTAGATGAGATCTTGATTATGAGTAAGTAAGTGACCGAATAGAAACGTAAGTCTTAAATGGTTCGTGGTCATAGATGTGTCGAGAACTGGATATCGACACATCGGATAGACCATTGTGTCTTAGTCTTACTTTAGGGTAATGATGATCTCATAGTCATTCGACTTGGTGAAGTCGGAGACGAGACACAGGTGCTCATTGGAGAATGAGCTCACTGAACGACCACATAAGAGTTATTAAATGGTTAACTTTAACTGAACTGTCTTTAATAACTCTAGGGTGATGATAGGTTAGCTGGTCCTTAAGACCTGAAGTCATTTGTACAAACCTGTGAGTGAACGGTGTAGCTTAGACCTATGATCTAGCTTCGAGGCTAGGCCTGCTGAAAGATCTTAGGTTGAGCTGCACCCGAAGCTCTCGAGGCAAGTAGATGACTGAGATGGGATTCGTCACTTCCGTTAAAGGGAAGTTAGTGTTACTGGCTCAGTACGGTCTTTAGGTTAATCCTCGGCCAGGGTGCGTTGTAATAAGTACAACGTATATATACAATAAAGACCGTCGTATACTGACCAATGTTGTCTAAAAGGGTTGATAGTAAACCATACCCTAGGCAACATAAACACAGTCTTGACAAAGGGACTACGGCTAACAGAGTTCGTCACTAACACAGCCAATACAAACCCAATGATACTTTTGTCAAAGGGTCGATCACGTTATGATGATTCTGAAACAGGGACGACAGCTACTGCTCGTAGTGACCGTCGTCTAGGGGTTCCGAGCCCCAACCTGTAGTAAGGTCAGGCTGTAGGGTCTCACACCGAGTAGTGTTCATGTCTTAGTAATAGGAAGATTAATTGAGAGAAAATCATTCGATGATATTCACAAGTCATGTTGTGAAAGTTAGTCGCAATAGCAATAGGGACAAAACGTTGCATTTGATGCAAACCAAAGATTAAACGTGTCGTAAATTGGTTATGACAAATTTAGTAGGAACAAATATATTGGAAAGGGTTTACCTGGGTAACGGGATCGTCCCGGTCTAAACACAGGTTCAAACCGTGTCCAAATCGGAGCTCAAACAAGCCCGGAAACGCAAAAACGGTTCAAGGCGAAGTGGGTTAGACCCACTGGGCTAATAAGCCCATATGCAAGGCAAACGGGCGCAGCCCGCTAACTGCAGCGGGTGCACGCCCGCTGCACAGCGGGCGCCCGCTGGCAGCAGCGGGCGCGGCCCGCTGCGGCAGCGGGCGCACGCCCGCTGCCCAGTGGGCGTGCGGCCCGCCTTTGCCTCCCCTTGGGTGGGCGCTCCCGCTAAGCTTAGCGGGCGCGCCCGCAACTTAAGTCATTTTAGGGTTTTTTTTTAAACCCCAAATGACGGCTACGAATTTTGATAAATTGCTCAACTTTGAGCAATTGTTTGAGGGGTTAAACGAAGTCGAAATTCGTCACCATCGGTTCCTACGTGTTCACCATTCGAAGCTCTTCGGATTGATAGCTTGTTTGGTGTCTAAAGTTTAATGTGCAAGGAGAATTAATTAGTTAAAGTTTGCTTTTATGAAAAGCTCACTTTAACTTGAAATTAAGCCAAATTGGCTTAATTGATTTTTCTCCCTCTTGCGGAATGTCCCACATTGCTCGCAACGAGAGAGTGAGTGCAGACTCCCTATATAAATAGGGGTGCACTCTCTTCGTTGAAAAACACACCAAGCCATCGATCGAGTAGCTCCAGATTTTTAGAGCAAGCTCGATCGGCGACTAAATTCTCTCTCTATTCTCCTATTCTCCAGAGTAGTCCTAGCAAGACTACGAAGGCGGTTTGGATTCTTGATCCGGACATCTAAGAAGCGGGTTCTTCTCAAGTGAAACTTTCTACCGCGTGTGATCGGCTCGGAGGCGAAAGTCGGCTTGGGCGGATCGGTGCGAGGGTGCGAGGCGGCTCAGGCAGATCGAGTCAAAGCGGATCGGCTACGAGGAGCTTCTGAAGACGGTGCGGTACATCTTGCCTGCTCCAGGGCCAAGATTCCGGGTATGTGGTTAAGTTATTTGTAGTGTAGATTTAATTAGCCGCTTTAGAGTAGATCCCTCTTGGGGTGGTCAGATCCACCCCAAGTTGGCATAGATCGGGCTAGGTTCTGGCTCCCCAGAGCCTAGCTAAATAGTTTAGCTCGTCTGGAAATTTTTGAATTTCCGTTTTCCGCTGCGCATTCGTGCCTCTGTGGTCCGTCCGATTTAGGACGGACACAGATCCGAGCTCTGGGGGTCCGCCAAAACCCCAACAGTGGTATCAGAGCCACGGTTATGCATGTTGATCTTTTAAGCGTTTTTTAAATCTTTAAAATTGCTTAAGTTTTAACATACAAACTATTTTTTTAAATAGTTTTTTAAAAATAGTTTTCTGTTTAAAAATTGTTTTTGCAACATGAAAATTTTGGGACTATTTATTTTATGCGATAAATTTTAAATAGGTCACCAATGTTTAAATACTTTATAAATTTTTTTTGGGGTATTTAATGTTTATGTAACTTTATAGAAAAATTTTATCTTTGAAATTTAAATTTTCTTTAGTTACATAAAGGTTAGAAATCTTTAAAAACTTTGTTTGAAAGCCTCTAAAAAGATTTCTAAAAGATTTTAAAAGAGTTTTAAAATTGTTTTAAAAATATGTAAATAATAGAAATACTTTATTTTCATGAGATGAAACATAAACTAGTTTCTTTTTTTACATAGATGTTTCTAAAATTATTTATGTGATATTTTAATTTTAGAAATATGGTTTAAAAATTTTAAAGCCTAGGTTTAAAATTATTTGATAATTTTATACGACCTAGTTTTATGCGATGAAATTTTTTTTAGGCTTTAAATTTTAATCTTTAATTTTAATTGTTAAAATTTAGATTTGCATGTTTTTATTATGTAGATAATTTAAACTTGCAAATACTCATGTATGTCACAGAATGAAATTTTATTTATGTTGATAAATTAGTTGTTTCTTTTTTAATGGACATGTGAACCTTATTAGGTTAGCCATTAAATGTTTAAAAATTTTATGAGATGAAATTTTATAAACTAGTGACATGTTGTGTTTGACAAAACAAAACAACATCAAAACCTAATACCAGATTAGGGTAGTCCCTTTGTTTGTAAATCATTTCTAATAAATCGTTTAATTGATTATTTTCACAAGAGACTATTTTTGAAAATGTTGAATTGTTTTATAAAATCCTAATTAGATTGGGGTAGCACGTTGAACAAATAAACCTTATAGTTGATAAGGACTTAATAAAAATTGTTCAAGCAATCCGTAAAATTTCGAATTTTTAGGATCCACTAGTTGATAAGGATTAACTAGTTTTCTTAATTAAAAGTCATTTAGTTGTTTGGAAAACATAGAATTGATGATAACTCCTTCAATGGATCATGATGTCGGTCAATGTGCTTGGCTAAGTTTGCTGGACCAACCTAGCTAGACTGGGTAACAAGCGGTCCTGGCTTAGTCAATTCCCTGGCCGCGTCCGCTGGACCGCAAGGAGTCGATTCATAACTATGTAAGTCCATCGACTATACCTAAGTCAATACGATAATAATCTTGTTCAAGATAAATCGTAGCCCTCCTTGTTTTAGGAGTTGGCAACTGTAAGAAACATGTTACGGTTGTTGAGCTACACTCAAGCCGTGATATGTCAATCTTATAGAAACCGATTTCTTGATTGACATCTTGACCTGACTGAAACCGTTGTCTCATCCTTCGAGCATCGGCATAAGTCTAACCAAGAATGTAGTCTAAGTCCTGACCCAAACCAACGTGTCGTGCATACACCGAGCGGCGGGGCAAGTCAGGCTAGACACGAAAACAAGGGTCCGACTAGGCTAGCCATTGTGATCCGGTTGAGCACACTCATGATCACAAATGTGTCACGTCCCGCTTCCCTAAAATGGAGGCGAGACGTGGAAAGGTCCGCACGAGAGTGGAGCTGTGAAGCCCCAAACCCGATAAGCGTCCACAATACATAAACAGGTCCCTGTAACCACAACAGAATAACAATAATAACACAAGGAGAGACTGAAATAAAATTCCACATCTCACAAATATTGTCCAACATCAAAATATGTCCAACATCCAGAAAAGCCACCAGGCTAAAAGAAAAGAGTCTAAAGGCCCAGAACAAGGCCAACAAAAGCAACGACATAACAAGCAAAGTATAGGTGCCACGCACCGATAACAAAACAACTGTCTAAAAAGTAAAACACAACGCAAACACTAGGACTGGTCCCCAGTGTCCACGTACTCCCCGTCAAACACAGGCTCGGGCTCGGCGTCAGCAAACACCTCGTCCTCAACGAGGTACTCGGGCTCAGGATCTAACATGTGTCACCCAAAAGAGTAAAGGGGCACATGTCAGCAAGTCAAAAGACTTGGGCAAGGAAACTGAAAGTAAGGCAACTAGCAACCTAGCAGTTTGGTATGCATGACATGGCAGTTATAACATGAGTGCACAATTAAAACATGGCAAGACAATTTGTACAAGGGAACAATTTATCGGGACAAGACAAGAGTAGCCAAGCTACTATCAATTCAATCAATTCACATTTTGTAGGTGTTTACGCCCTTCACTGAATGGCATAGCATTTCAGACCGATCGACACTAAACACTACACAATACCCACACGATATGGAGCCTGGGGTCCCCGCACATTGAGCTCAGCTAGTGAGCCTGAGGTTGCCCCGCACATTGAGCTCGCATTCTTAGTTCACAATTCAATACATTTCGAGCGTTGGGGTTTCCAACTCATTATGCTCGCTTCTGGTCACGAGCCAGGAACACAAGTATGGCGTAGGGAACACCTAGCCGAAACACGCAATTCGGGCATTGGCTATCAACCAACACATGGCCCGCTTCTGGAACACGAGCCAGGAACACAACATTGTAGCGAAGCTACGCAATCACAGCAATACTTAAAGAATGCGAGGTCATGACAATTTATTTGCGTACCGTTAATTAAATTAAACATGACAGGCGAAATGCAATGACATGAACATATTCGCGTACCGTTAATTGAAAGTAAACATGACATGGTAATTGTGCAACATGCTAAAAGTCGGAATTAGCTTCGTTGTCAAGCTAATTCCCCAATTTGCGCCTAGGCGAGTATCATTTCGTCGCCTAGCCTCTTTTACGCCTACAACAAGCAAATGGCCTAAAACATGGCCTAAACCCTAAGTGGCAAGTTTCACTTGCCTAGCACCGGAAATGACGACCACTTCGTCACACGGATGCTATCTACGGGGGAAATCGTTGTTAAGGGGGGGAAACAACACCAAACATATGAAATTAATTAGGGTTTTCATAGAATTATAAATAAGCTATGAAAACAACGGTAGATCGATTTCTTACCGAGAGGAAGCGGAAGAAACACTCCGGGGAACCCTAGGATCAGATCTGGAGAAGATTGGAGAAGTTTGGGGAAACTAGGGTTTTGGGGGATTTGGAGATTTGATGGGTTTTGGTGAGATTTTGGGGAAGATGAGAGGTAGATGGAGTGAGTGGATGGATTGGATGATGGATTTAGGGCTTGGAATGAAGGAATGGAGCTTGGAGGAAGATGGGGGCTCAAGGGGGAAGATTTTAGGGTTTTGGATCGTGTTGGAGGAAGAAGAAACGTTTGGGAGGGGTATTTATAGGTTGGGCTGGCGGCTGCCCAGAAATTAGGGTTTTAACACTGGTTAGTCGGTCAAAGAGCAACCACTGACCGACTAGTTTGGCAACTAGTCGGTCGGTCGACCAACGCAGACCGACTAAGTGTAAACAGTAACTCCTGAACGAAAATAGGATTCTAGAGTTAGTCGGTCCATGAACAAGTACTGACCGACTAGTTTAGCATCTAGTCGGTCGATGAACGTTCTTAGACCGACTAAGGGTAAACAGTAACTGATACAAAAATAAGATGATGAGTTAGTCGGTTCAACAAGCATTGCTGACCGACTAGTTTGCAACCTAGTCGGTCAACCAACGTTCTTAGACCGACTAACGATAAACAGTAACTCCTGAATAATTTTAGAAAGCCAACTAGTCGGTCCAAGAAGGATTGCCGACCGACTGGATCGTCATCTAGTCGGTCGGTGGCCCTTCTTACACCGGCTAATGAGCACCAAAAGTTCCGATACGGAGCGCGAGGCCCCGTGATCGATTCCTAAGACTTCTAGGCTTGATCTAATAGTTAGATACGACCGTTATGAAGTCCGTCACGAATGACAAACTTCGAAATCGATGATCCTAAGGAAGAAACGAGAAATCACGACGAAACGATCGAAAATGAAAGCTACGGAGACGAAAACCACACTCGAGGAGAAAATCCACCAAAACATTTATTATAATATATAAAATCCAGATACATGAAAAGCAGTCGTTACATCCTCCCCAACTTAAGAAAAATTCCGTCCTCGGAATTTCCGAAAACTCACGAGTCCGGAAACAAAAGTGGGAAACGCTCTCGCATCTCATCCTCATTCTCCCAAGTAGACTCTCCAGGTGAGCCGTGTCGCCACATCACCCTCACAAGATTGACAATCTTGTTCCGAAGCGATTTCTGACGCCTGTCCAGAATCTGCACTGGATGCTGGTCATACGTCATATCGGGGCGAACGGTAATCTCCGAAAAATCCACCGCATGAGACGGATCGCTAATGTATCGACGAAGCTGCGACACATGGAAAACATTGTGAACTCCTTCCAAAGACGGCTGCAAGGCCAAGCGATACGCTACCTCGCCAACCCTCTCCAAAACATCAAATGGTCCAATGTATCGCGGGCTCAACTTCCCACGCTTCCCGAAACGAATCACACCACGATTCGGGGAAATCTTCAAGAACACATGGTCGCCCGGCTGAAACTCCAAAGGACGACATTTAGCATCCGCCCAATGCTTAAAACGGTCCTAAGCAATCCTCAACCTCTCCCGAATATTCCTGACGATATCCACGGCCTCCACGATCATCTCAGGTCCCAACAACTCCCGATCACCAACGTCATCCCAACTCAATGGCGATCGACATTTCCTCCCATAAAGAGCGGCGAAAGGCGCCATGCCAATACTCGCCTGGAAGCTGTTGTTGTAAGAGAACTCCACCAAATGCAGATGGTCCTCCCACGAACCCTTGAAATCCAACATGCACGCCCTCAGCATGTCTTCCAAAATCTGAATCGTCCTCTCGGACTGGCCATCCGTCTGCGGATGGTACGCCGTGCTGAAACTCAGACGCGTACCCAAGCTCTTCTGCAAACTCTGCCAGAACTGAGATGTGAACCTCGTGTCTCTGTCAGACACGATACTCACGGGGACTCCATGAAGTCGCACAACCTCCTGCACGATTCATGTTACATCACTACCCAAACTAGGAAAGGAAAATAAAACGGAGAGTAAAAGAATTTTACCTCCATATATCTCCTCGCTAGCGCCTCAGTGGACTGTCCCACTCGGAACGGAATAAAGTGCGCAGATTTGGTCAATCGATCCACGATCACCCAAATCGCGTCATTCTGCTTCGGACTCCGAGGTAGTCCAGTCACGAAATCCATAGAGATGTGTTGCCACTTCCACTCCGGAATCGGAAGCGGTTGTAGCAACCCGGCCGTACGCTGATGCTCCGCCTTCACTTGCTGGCAAACCAAGCACTTGGCTACACTCCGAGCCACGCTTCTCTTCATACCATGCCACCAATAATTCAGACGAAGATCCTGGTACATCTTGGTGCCACCAGGATGCACAGAATACGGCGAACTGTGTGCCTCCACCATCAGCTCCTCTCTGATATCCCCAGCTGGCACACACAACCTGGCTCCAAACCTCAGCGAGCCATCCTCATGAACCAAAAAGTCAGTCCGCAGACCGGCTTCCACCTGCTCCCGAATCCTCACCAGCTTCGGATCCTCAGCCTGGCCAGCCTTAATCCGATCCACGATCGTCGACTGTACCTGCATGTACATCAACGACGAAGCCTCTCCAGGAAGAACAATCTCCACGCCAGACTCGCAAAAATCCTGCTGCAATCTCCACTGCGAGGTCAACATCATCACCGCTGGAAGCCTACTCAAAGCATCCGGAACCACATTCACCTTGCCAGGGTGAAACTGCAAATCAATATCATAATCCGCCATAAGCTCCAACCATCGACGCTGTCGCATGTTAAGCTCCTTCTGAGTGAAAATATACTTCAAGCTTTTGTGATCGGTGAAAATCTTCACTTTCTCACTCAGCAGGAAGTGCCTCCAAATCTTAAGAGCAAACACAACGGCAGCCAACTCCAAATCATGCATCGGGTAATTCTTCTCATGAACCTTAAGCTGACGAGACGCATACGCCACAACATGTCCATGCTGATGCAACACACAACCGAGACCCTTGCCAGAAGCATCGCAAAAGATCTCAAAGCCACCGCCGTGATCAGGCACAACAAGAATAGGGGCACTCGTCAACCTCTCCTTCAGAATACCAAAAGCACTCTCACAATCACCCGACCAAACATAAGCAACATCCTTCCGCGTCAACCTGGTCATCGGCTCAGCAATACGGGAAAAGTCCTTAATGAATCGCCGATAATAACCAGCAAGTCCAAGGAAACTCCGAATCTCAGACACCGACGACGGAACGGGCCACTCCCTGATGGCCCGAATCTTCTCGGGATCCACTGAAATACCATCTCCATTCACCACATGCCCGAGGAAAGCAACTCTATCCAGCCAAAACTCGCACTTCGAAAACTTAGCATACAAACGATGCTTCCTCAAAATCTCCAACACCGTCCTTAAGTGCGAGGCATGCTCTTCCTCCGACTTCGAATAGATAAGAATGTCGTCAATAAAGATAACGACAAACTTATCCAAAAAGTCGTAGAAAATCAGGTTCATCAGATTCATGAAAACTGCGGGCGTGTTAGTTACGCCGAAAGGCATAACCACAAACTCATAGTGTCCATACTTCGTCCTGAACGCTGTCTTCGGAACATCTCCCTTCCTTACCTTCAACTGATGGTAACCACTCCTCAAATCCAACTTAGAAAACACCCTCGAACCTCCAAGCTGATCAAAAATATCATCAATGCGAGGCAACGGGTACTTATTCTTAATGGTCACCGCATTCAACTCCCGATAGTCCACGCACATGCGACGCGAACCATCCTTCTTCTTAACCAACAACACCGGTGCTCCCCACGGAGACACGCTAGGATTTATATAACCCTTCTGCAAAAGCTCATCCAACTGCTTCCGCAACTCTTCCAATTCTGCAGGTGCCATACGATACGGCGCCTTCGAAATCGGCTGCGCACCTGGAACAAGATCGATAGAAAATTCCAAAGCTCGATCAGGCGGCAAACCAGACATCTCCTCGGGGAAGACGTCGCCAAAATCTCGCACCACAGCTGGCCACTCCAGCTCCATCTGCATAGCCACAGCCTCCACCGGCCTGGCCCGAAATCTGACAGGACCAAGCGAACTGCTACCACGACTGAACTCAAACACTGGATGTCCGGGAATCTCGAACACCACCTTCTTCCTCCGACAGTCGATCGTAGCATAGAAGCTCGCAAGCCAATCCATCCCAAGAACTACATCATAGTTGATGATGTCGTGGACAATGAAATCAGCGAAAAGCTCATGTCCACAGACCACCAACGAGCAAGAATTGCAACCACGATGCACCGAGACCACACCATTCCCTGTGACGATATTCCAACTCTTCAGAAGAGGGGACGTCGACAAGGAATGCCTCTCCACGAAGCTCCGAGAAATAATGCACATCGATGCACCAGAGTCAAAGAGGACTCGTGCAGGAAATGTGCACACCAAAATCACACCTAATCAATCAATTAACAATCAAACCCTAGTCTAGCAGACAAACATGTTCAAGCAAACAACACAATCTAACAAATCAAACCAGCTAGGAAAGTACAGCTAGATTGAGGATTACCTGCGATAACCTCATCCACAGCCTCGCTCTCCGCAGCGGTCATCAGAAAAGCCTGCCTCCTCGGCGGAACAGCCTGCCAAAAAGCCTGCCTCTGCGGAACAAGAGCTGCTCCACGTCCAGCAGGAACAGGCGCTCGCTGCTGCAACGGCTGTGCTGCAACAGGTGCCCTCCGCAGCGGGTCCGCATGCCGACAATCCTTCGCGACATGAGAAGCATCACCGCAAATCAAACACTGGCCCAGAAACTTCCGACACTGATCCTTGACGTGGCCAGGCTTACCGCAGAAATGGCAAAACTTCGGAATAGGCCCTCCTGGCCTCTTAAACTGAGCAGACTGATTAGGCCTGAATCCAGGTCTAACCACAGCTCTCGCCTGTTCCACAGGCCTCTTCCCAGCACCAACAACAGACCCTCTCCTCTGGTTCACAAGCAGCTCCTGCCTCTTGGCAGCGAACATAACCTTCTGATAAGACTCCCGGTCAGAAGAGGTCACAAAACTCTGGAGCTCTGAAGCAAGCCCCTGCAGGAACCTCTGAGCTCTCTCCTCAGCGTCCTGCACCATCTTTGGTGCAAACCGACTCAGCCTCATGAACTCTTGGTGATACATGTCCACCGACGAGTTCCCCTGCTTCAGATCAATAAAACGCTGCAGCATCTCCTCCTTGGCAGCCTTCGGAAAGAACTCACCCTCAAATCTAGCCTTGAAGGTAGCCCAAGCTATCGGCTCCACCAACATCTTCTCCTCTGCATCCCACCAATTCCTGGCGTTATCCTTGAGATGCCTCTTCGCCAAATCAACCCATCCAGCCGGGGTGATCTTGGCCATCTTCAGATTGTCCTCGATGTTCCGAATCCACTCATCGGCAGCCAGAGGACCCTCAGAACCATCAAAATATGCAGGACCCAGCTCCCGAAATTGCTTCGCTCTAGGCTCAGAGCGAGGGGCATCCGGAAGAGCCCGGGCAGCTCGAGCAAGTGGAGCATTCTGGACTTGCAAAAGCACGCCCTGCTGCACTTGCATCATCTGGAGCATCATCCGCATCATCTCACCGCTGGTGGGTTCCCGCTCAGGCTCCTTATCATGAGGGAGCGCACCGCTGCCCCCACCACGGGTGAAATGCCTTCCTGCCATCTAATGACACAGAGAACGAATCCAATTAGACTCATAGCTTATTACATCGGACGTCGAACTTAGTTCATTGGACATTCTGATATTATTATCGCTATTCCAAAAATCGCAGTTACAGAAGGACCTGCATGGGCCACCACTAAAACCTGTCACGTCCCGCTTCCCTAAAATGGAGGCGAGACGTGGAAAGGTCCGCACGAGAGTGGAGCTGTGAAGCCCCAAACCCGATAAGCGTCCACAATACATAAACAGGTCCCTGTAACCACAACAGAATAACAATAATAACACAAGGAGAGACTGAAATAAAATTCCACATCTCACAAATATTGTCCAGCATCAAAATATGTCCAACATCCAGAAAAGCCACCAGGCTAAAAGAAAAGAGTCTAAAGGCCCAGAACAAGGCCAACAAAAGCAACGACATAACAAGCAAAGTATAGGTGCCACGCACCGATAACAAAACAACTGTCTAAAAAGTAAAACACAACGCAAACACTAGGACTGGTCCCCAGTGTCCACGTATTCCCCGTCAAACACAGGCTCGGGCTCGGCGTCAGCAAACACCTCGTCCTCAACGAGGTACTCGGGCTCAGGATCTAACATGTGTCACCCAAAAGAGTAAAGGGGAACATGTCAGCAAGTCAAAAGACTTGGGCAAGGAAACTGAAAGTAAGGCAACTAGCAACCTAGCAGTTTGGTATGCATGACATGGCAGTTATAACACGAGTGCACAATTAAAACATGGCAAGACAATTTGTACAAGGGAACAATTTATCGGGACAAGACAAGAGTAGCCAAGCTACTATCAATTCAATCAATTCACATTTTGTAGGTGTTTACGCCCTTCGCTGAATGGCATAGCATTTCAGACCGATCGGCACTAAACACTACCCAATACCCACACGATATGGAGCCTGGGGTCCCCGCACATTGAGCTCAGCTAGTGAGCCTGAGGTTGCCCCGCACATTGAGCTCGCATTCTTAGTTCACAATTCAATACATTTCGAGCGTTGGGGTTTCCAACTCATTATGCTCGCTTCTGGTCACGAGCCAGGAACACAAGTATGGCGTAGGGAACACCTAGCCGGAACACGCAATTCGGGCATTGGCTATCAACCAACACATGGCCCGCTTCTGGAACACGAGCCAGGAACACAACATTGTAGCGAAGCTACGCAATCACAGCAATACCTAAAGAATGCGAGGTCATGACAATTTATTTGCGTACCGTTAATTAAATTAAACGTGACAGGCGAAATGCAATGACATGAACATATTCGCGTACCGTTAATTGAAAGTAAACATGACATGGTAATTGTGCAACATGCTAAAAGTCGGAATTAGCTTCGTTGTCAAGCTAATTCCCCAATTTGCGCCTAGGCGAGTATCATTTCGTCGCCTAGCCTCTTTTACGCCTACAACAAGCAAATGGCCTAAAACATGGCCTAAACCCTAAGTGGCAAGTTTCACTTGCCTAGCACCGGAAATGACGACCACTTCGTCACACGGATGCTATCTACGGGGGAAATCGCTGTTAGGGGGGGAAACAACACCAAACACATGAAATTAATTAGGGTTTTCATAGAATTATAAATAAGCTATGAAAACAACGGTAGATCGATTTCTTACCGAGAGGAAGCGGAAGAAACACTCCGGGGAACCCTCGGATCAGATCTGGAGAAGATTGGAGAAGTTTGGGGAAACTAGGGTTTTGGGGGATTTGGAGATTTGATGGGTTTTGGTGAGATTTTGGGGAAGATGAGAGGTAGATGGAGTGAGTGGATGGATTGGATGATGGATTTAGGGCTTGGAATGAAGGAATGGAGCTTGGAGGAAGATGGGGGCTTAAGGGGGAAGATTTTAGGGTTTTGGATCGTGTTGGAGGAAGAAGAAACGTTTGGGAGGGGTATTTATAGGTTGGGCTGGCGGCTGCCCAGAAATTAGGGTTTTAACACTGGTTAGTCGGTCAAAGAGCAACCACTGACCGACTAGTTTGGCAACTAGTCGGTCGGTCGACCAACGCAGACCGACTAAGTGTAAACAGTAACTCCTGAACGAAAATAGGATTCTAGAGTTAGTCGGTCCATGAACAAGTACTGACCGACTAGTTTAGCATCTAGTCGGTCGATGAACGTTCTTAGACCGACTAAGGGTAAACAGTAACTGATACAAAAATAAGATGATGAGTTAGTCGGTTCAACAAGCATTGCTGACCGACTAGTTTGCAACCTAGTCGGTCAACCAACGTTCTTAGACCGACTAACGATAAACAGTAACTCCTGAATAATTTTAGAAAGCCAACTAGTCGGTCCAAGAAGGATTGCCGACCGACTGGATCGTCATCTAGTCGGTCGGTGGCCCTTCTTACACCGGCTAATGAGCACCAAAAGTTCCGATACGGAGCGCGAGGCCCCGTGATCGATTCCTAAGACTTCTAGGCTTGATCTAATAGTTAGATACGACCGTTATGAAGTCCGTCACGAATGACAAACTTCGAAATCGATGATCCTAAGGAAGAAACGAGAAATCACGATGAAACGATCGAAAATGAAAGCTACGGAGACGAAAACCACACTCGAGGAGAAAATCCACCAAAACATTTATTATAATATATAAAATCCAGATACATGAAAAGCAGTCGTTACAAAATGACTAGGGGTAAAAATCAATAGGGAATCATAGTTAATATGATTGACGACGAGTTCGTCTACCGACTGCAGAGTCGGACAACTTGTTGAGATACACTCAAGGTTGTCAGACTCGGGGTAATCGGATCCCTCTCTCACAAATGTTATTTTATAATAAATTGTTTATTATGGCTTTAATAAATTTAGTGGGAGAATATAGTTTTATAAAAACCATTAAAACTATACTACGAACATATACTGACTAAAAGTATCTATAAAATGCAGAATGGATTCGGGTCTTAGATATATGGTTCAGAAGAACGTGCTGGATGGAACGAACTATAAAGACTGGCTTAGGAACATTAAGTTGGTCCTTTCCCTAGCCGGGATAGGATACGTACTGTTCGAGCACGCTCCAGATAAGCCCGATGAAGATTCGACCTTCGAGGAAAAGGAAGCCTACAAATTGTACCAGAGGGATGCAGAGAAGGCTAGGTGCCTTACTCTGGCTTCGATGACTAACGAGTTGCAGAGGAAGCATGAACATATGGATGTTCAGAGTATGCTTCTCAATGCACAAGAGTTGTATGGCAAGCGATCTCGAGCTGCCAAGTTCGAAGCCACCAGCAACCTCTGGGGCACCAAGATGGGGACAGGGCCCGTACAGGATCATGTTATCAAGATGATCGGGTACGTAGAGGACGCCGCCTAGTTAGGATTTGTCTTAGACAATGAGATGTCCATAGACATTATCGTAAAGTCTTTGACTCCTGAGTTTAAGCCCTTTATCACTGGTTTTATAATGAACAGCCTTGAAACGGATCTTCCTGGTCTCCTCAATATGCTTAGGCAGTTTGAGGAGATTGAGAAGAAGCCGAATGCACTGGTTGTTGACTCTGCCTCTTCCGACCAGCCGAAAGGCAAGGGTAAGAAGAGGCAGGTCCCGTAACCTGTGAAGGCAAAGAAAGGGAAGAAAAAGACTAAAGGGGCCCCGTCGAAATCTGAGTGCTTCCATTGCCACAAGATTGGCCACTGGAAGAGGAACTGTAAGATCTATCTTGCAGAGAAGAAGAAGGGGCATACTGATGCCTCCACCTCAGGTACAAATTCAATTCAATGAAACGTAATCATTTCCAATCTTATAGTATGAGATACTAAAAGACATCTGTGTATTGTATACATGTGGCTGATAAGAAGCGGAGATTGGGTGAAGTGCGGAGGACGGTCGGCAATCTGAGCAATCGTTGCTGCTAGGGCCGTTCAAACGACTTCGAGAGACATGATCAAGAAGAAGATGATACTAATTTTAGTTGAAATAAAATGTATCATTTCTTTTAAGTTGAAAACAATGATTGAGTGTTCTACACTCAAAGTTTATTGGATAAACAATTACGGTTCATCTTAATGAATCCGTTGTTTTATGAATGTCTTAGGAATTACGTTTGATGTTGAGTTAAAAATTTGATTGGCTTAAACTTTTCTGTGATTGTGGCCTTCTGAGATGATTGAGAATTCTCGAATGATGATGCGAAGCTTCGAAAAAATGTTGATTTTTGAGCTGACTTAATGTTATAGCCAATTGGTAGTTAAGTATAGGTTCCAGGGGCGTATAAATTGTGTGCAATCACAATTATACGCATATTAAGATTAATTCTTGGTAAACTGCATTTAGTTATTAAAGAGTTAATATTAAATGTGGTTAAAGGAAAGCACAGTGTAGGACGTTTTGATTGAGCGAGTCAATATCAAGATTCCTTAAACCGATCTTGACTTGACTCATTCGTCAAACCGGACCTGACACTAGTACATTCCATCTATAGCACTTATCTTATGGTTATATCTTCGTATATACAATCTAAATATGATTTAGATATAATATTGAAGTATTTAACTAGGTAATTCTCAAAGTCAGTGGGAGCAAGCTCGTATACTTAGTTCCGGTCTTTCGGATTAAGTAAAAAGGATTTCCTACGTGTAAATCATCTATATAAAACATTGAATCAAAATTGTTTTGATTTAATCGAATATATAGAGACTCAGGGTGTCATGTTTGTACTTGACATATTGACACAAGACAAAGTGGAATGAGCTGAGACTGACTCATAGATTAAAATGTTAGACCCTACATCTAGATTGTGTAAGCTAATTGTTAGCTATACAAAGATAGGAAAAATTGATCCAGAACATTTTTTCCCAAGGATCAACCCTGTGTGTGATCAAGAGATGTATTAATTAATCCATTAAAATTCGTTGTAGATACTCGTTAGTAAAACCACTCTTAGGTTTGTCATATAAATGTCAATGTGACTGATATGCTATAGCGGTATGAGATACCGAGATAAATATCCTAAGCACAAGTGGGAGATGTAGGAGAATATGTGCCCATAAGGCAATTTATCCCAAATATACGTCTTGTTCATACGGTATATGGTACCTATTATTCTAAGTATAAAACGTTCGACTTAATATGCTTAGATAATATCCATAGACTTATAGTTAGGTCCTTACGTATCTAGATGAGATCTTGATTATGAGTAAGTAAGTGACCGAATAGAAATGCAAGTCTTAAACGGTTCGTGGTCATAGATGTGTCAAGAACTGGATATCGACACATCGGATAGACCATTGTGTCTTAGTCTTATCTTAGGGTAATGATGATTTCATAGTCATTCGACTTGGTGAAGTTGGAGACGAGACACAGGTGCTCATTGGAGAATGAGTTCACTGAACGACCACATAAGAGTTATTAAATGGTTAACTTTAACTGAACTGTCTTTAATAACTCCAGGGTGATGATAGGTTAGCTGGTCCTTAAGACCTGAAGTCATTTGTACAAACCTGTGAGTGAACGGTGTAGCTTAGACCTATGATCTAGCTTCGAGGCTAGGCCTGCTGAAAGATCTTAGGTTGAGCTGCACCTGAAGCTCTCGAGGCAAGTAGATGACTGAGATGGGATTCGTCACTTCCGTTAAAGGGAAGTTAGTGTTACTGGCTCAGTACGGTCTTTAGGTTAATCCTCGACCGGGGTGCGTTGTAATAAGTACAACGTATATATACAATAAAGACCGCCGTATACTGACCAATGTTGTCTAATAGGGTTGACAGTAAACCATACCCTAGGCCAACATAAACACATTCTTGACGAAGGGACTACGGCTAACAGAGTTCGTCACTAACACAGCCAATACAAACCCAATGATACTTTTGTCAAAGGGTCGATCACGTTATGATGATTCTGAAACAGGGACGACATCTACTGCTCGTAGTGACCGTCGTCTGGGGGTTCCGAGCCCCAACCTGTAGTAAGGTTAGGCTGTAGGGTCTCACACTGAGTAGTGTTCGTGTCTTAGTAATAGGAAGATTAACTGAGAGAAAATCATTCGATAATATTCACAAGTCATGTTATGAAAGTTAGTCGCAATAGCAATAGGGACAAAACGTTGCATTTGATGCAAACCAAAGATTAAACGTGTCGTAAATTGGTTACGACAAATTTAGTATGAACAAATATATTGTAAAGGGTTACCTGGATGACAGGATCGTCCCGGTCTAAACACAGGTTCAAACCGTGTCCAAATCGGAGCTCAAACGAGCCCGGAAACACAAAAACGGTCCAAGGCGAAGTGGGTTAGACCCACTGGGCTAATAAGCCCATAGGCAAGGCAAACAGGCGCAGCCCATTGGCTGCAGCGGGTGCATGCCCGCTGCACAGCGGGCGCGGCCCGCTGCCCAGCGGGCGTGCGGCCCGCCTTTGCCTCCCCTTGGGCGGGCGAGCCCACAACTTAAGTCATTTTAGGGTTTTTTAAAACCCCAAATGACGGCTACGAATTTTGATAATTTGCTCAACTTTGAGCAATTGTTTGAGGGGTCAAACGAAGTCGAAATTTGTCACTGTCGGTTCCTACGCGTTCACCATTCGAAGCTCTTCGGATTGATAGCTTGTTTGGTGTCTAAAGTTTAATGTGCAAGGAGAATTAATTAGGTAAAGTTTGCTTTTATGAAAAGCTCACTTTAACTTGAAATTAAGCCAAATTGGCTTAATTGATTTTTCTCCCTCTTGCGGAATGTCCCACATTGCTCGCAATGAGAGAGTGAGTGCCGACTCCCTATATAAATAGGAGTGCACTCTCTTCGTTGAAAAACACACCAAGCCATCGATCGAGTAGCTCCATATTTTTAGAGCAAGCTCGATCGGTGACTAAATTCTCTCTCGCTCTTCTTGTTCTCTGGAGTAGTCCTAGCAAGACTACGAAGGCGGTTTGGATTCTTGATCCGGACGTCTAAGACGCGGGTTATTCTCAAGTGAAACTTTCCACCGCGTGTGATCGGCTCGGAGGCGAAAGTCGGCTCGGGCGGATCGGTGCGAGGGTGCGAGGCGGCTCAGGCGGATCGAGTCAAAGCGGCTCGGCTACGAGGAGCTTCTGAAGACGGTGCGGTACATCTTGCCTGCTCCAGGGCCAAGATTCTGGGTATGTGGTTAAGTAATTTGTAGTGTAGATTTAATTAGCCACTTTAGAGTAGATCCCTCTTAGGGTGGTCAGATCCACCCCAAGTTGGCATAGATCGGGCTAGGTTCTGGCTCCCCAGAGCCTAGCTAAATAGTTTAGCTAGTCTGGAAATTTTTGAATTTCCGTTTTCCGCTGCGCATTCGTGCCTCTGTGGTCCGTCCGATTTAGGACGGACACAGATCCGAGCTCTGGGGGTCCGCCAAAACCCCAACATATTACTTGTTCGATCTACTGCACTTGGAAGTAGCGCTCACATATTTTGAGACGAGTCAAGTTTTTGGTGTCGTTGCCGGGGATAACAGTACTTGTGATCTACGATTTCAGTTCGTTTGGAGGAACATTCGGTGAGATCCTTCCATCTTATAGTTTAGGATTTTTATTAGTTTTTTTGTTTTGTTTTCTCTTAAAAAATAAAAAAGAATGGAGTATATGGAATTCTATCGCATAAACAATTGGCATGATGCAGAGTACGATGTTGCACACAAACATAGGATGGAGAAGCTTAAGATTGTTAGTTTTAATCAGTCTGATTATAAAACTTTTTTCAGGCCTGGAGGAGGTTCACAGACATAATATCGAGCTATTCGCAGCATGGGTACACAAGAAAAGAGCTTATGGAGTCCTTCCTATTTGGACTACAACCACAGCTGCAGGAATTTTTGGGAGTCATGACGCCAACAGAGGCGTGGAAGTACATGGAGTCTTTACAAGAGAACAGACAAATCATGAAAGAGACTTCGGAGCGTGATGCAACGGAGCCTTTATGCCTTGATCAAGGAGAGCAAAGCGTAGACGTACCATTGCAAACCTTGGAAGCGGAAGTTTATTTGCTCATTCAGACACATGAGGCTACATCCCATCAATTCCAAGAAAATTTCCTTGCTCGGAGTCGGCAAATTCAGCAATCCATTGAAAATCTTACTCTGATTGCCACTTGCTTAGAAGAAAGTAATTCTTTTGAAATTCAATTTCAAGAATCTAATATGAGTTCACCTTCTATTGCAGGTATATCGAGCGAGCCATGTCACGATGAAGGCACAAATCAGAGCCTTAACATTGCAGGAAGTGTGTGTGCAAAGAAGAGGATACGCTAGCAATTTTGGATGAACAGGAGGAGGAGACGACTAGAAACACGTGTTTAGAGATTATCGCTATGGAGCCCGATCCACTCTTTCCCCCAGTTTTTTTCCAAAATCATTTATCCCTCTCCACAATGACAGAGCATCATACCGAGAGTAGTGCATATCTTTCAGGGAGTAGTCATCAACATGCTTTAATTTATTTCACCTATTTTGATGACTACATTTGGAATGTTTTTGTTGAAAGGAATTTACGACTAAAATGGATTGACGTGACTCATCTCTTGCAGGATACATGTGAACAGCTTATAGAGATGCTAGGATCCAGTTTAGCCATTGGAGGAAGAATAATCGCCGAGGAGCGCAAGGAGCAAATTGAACAACTTCCTCCACCATTAAAGATTCGAGATCCGCCATTTGACCACGGTGTGTTCTTTCCATTAGTGTAGATTTTATATGCTTTTTAGGATGCTTGCTTTTGGATAAACTCGTACATTTTTCGACATTAAGGACAATATCCATATTTAGTTGGGGGAGTGTATGAGACCTTATGATTTTTTTTAAAAAACAAGGCGAAAGCAAAGAATAAATCACAATTCTCATCATTTAAAACTCCTTCACATACCACATTAGCAGATGATTATGCATTGATTGAGTTCTGAAAATTGCCTATAGTTTGAATTAATTTTTTTTCCTTCATGGAACTATCTGTTAATATGCTATTCATGAAAACTTTCAATTGTCATGATTAATATCTCGAAATAGTTTGAATTCATTTCATGCATGCTACTGTGATGAAAAAGCGTAAGTATGCACGATTTATTAGAAAAGCCTTCAAGTTGAAGAGGAATTTGGCCTTTGTTATTGATGTTTATGTTCGAAGAATGGGTGTTGAGTTGCTTACGAAAAAAAGAGAAAAAAAGAAAAAAAGTGAAAAAGAAAAAATGCATCGTTTCCGTGAGTTCATTGATTAACCGGGTCTTCGTGCCTCAGAAAGCATTGGAGATTCGCGTCGAAAGATGGATGAATGGGGAGTGCATTCAAAAAAAAGAGAAGAAAATAAAACTTAGAAGCTTCGAGTATTAAGTTCGAGGGGCTCTTCTAAGCCTAATGTCCGAAGGTCGTCTAGCCTAGGAATCATTAACTGAAAGCTCGCTACATGTATCATTCTAAGTCATCAAAAGAAAAATAAAAAGAAAAAAAAGAAATGATGAATAAACTAATCAACTTCAATACCCACGATTTGAACGATCTTTTGAGATGCCAATTCCTTGGAAACAAGAAAACTAGAATATAACGACGTGTTATACTTTCGCTTGCGCGAAACGATGCTTGCATGTTATTTATTCAAATTAAATTAGAGAAAATATCATGTGATTGATCTTGTTCATGGATTGTGTATATTGATGGTCGAAATCATGTTGGAAAGCGTATTATTGAGCTATGCCATAAGTGATTGCTAGAATTTATTGTTTTAGTAATCATTCGACTTCATCGCTCTTTTTGCTAGGCACTAGCAAATCGCTAGTTGGGGGTATGATTCGAGTTGAATATTGCATATTTAACACCATATTTAGCCCTATTTTGTGCTTATATGATGCTTAATTGGTCTCTAATACGTTCGTATTTTGTATATCATCATTTATTAGAGAAATCACTTGATTTGAGCACAAAACAGCAATAAACTGAGTATTTCTGCACTTTTTATATTTTTCATGACTCGATCTCACAATTCTAACGACTATTTATTTGTATTTTTCTGAGATCTGTGCTAATTACTGCGTATTTTTGAATGCAAAATACCAATTAAATGAAGAAATACAGAGTAAATACGTTCAAAATACGGCGCACGCATCCCTCTACGCCACGTGGCAGTCATCCGACGGTCCCCGCCTTCATCCAACGGGCACTAGCAGCGGACAACGCGACGTAACTTGGGACGTTAGATCTCTATCTAACGGCTCAAAGCTGAGCTGAACGCATCGCAGCGGAGCGGCCATCAAGTGCCACGTGGCACAATCGCAAGGGTTCCCGCCTTCATCTGACGACAGTCGAGGGAGGCAACGCGGCCTCATCCCAGTGGTCGATCCGAGATCGAACAGCTCGTATCAGCTCCGCTTCGAGGGCGCATCTGACTATGGGAGGTGACGTGGCGAAATCCTATCGAGCGCCTGCTCGATCGAACGGCCACGATTTCCCCTGCATCGAACTGGAGTCGATCGAAGGAGCGGGCGACGTACATGTGCTGCACATCGATGTCGAGTCATCGGAGCCGTTGCTCTCTCGATCCGACGGGCTCGAACGACTGAATTACATGCACAGCGAGCGGGGATAGGAGATCAAGCGGATGCGGGCGAGATTCGTAACCCGCATGGCCACGTGGCAAGCTCTCACGCGATCCCGCATCTATCCTACGACCAGAAAATGATCCGACATGGGTTGCGGGTATTGAAGCAGGTTTTAGTTGTATTTGAGCGAAATTTTCGGATCCGAACCGACCTAAAAACCCCTATAAATACCCACGTATTCCAGAGAGTATAAGCAGCCTTTTGGGGTCGTATTCTGGCGTATTGGGGGCTCTAGGAGCCGTATTTCACCATGAAATTTGGAGACCCTAGGGACAGAGGCTAGATCTATCATCTGAAGGAGATTTGCGGCTATTTGGAGAGAACTGGTGACATTTTTCCTATTTTAGCCTTGTATTTTGCGTATTTGGCTTGTATTTGAAGTATTATTCACGTATTTTGAGCTTTTGATGATGTATTTGTCTATGAATACTGAATATATTCTCTCCATGCGTGGTTAACTTCATATGTGTTTGTGTTGATGTAGCTAGGGTGTCGTAATCATTGATTTTGATATCTTTTTGTCCTATTTGCATTGTATAATCGCGTATTTTGTCAATTCATATATATATCCTGTTTGGGTATGTTATACGGAGACGTGGGCATGCTTGAATAGAATAGGTTCTTTGCAGACTTATTCGTGATGCGACCCGAGAGGGCACTTGTGTTTATTTTCTTTATGAAATTGACGTTATACGTGATTAACTTTTCGGCACTATTTCATGTGCTTTATCGCTATATTTTCTGACGTTCTCGTGCCCTAACCGGACGAAATGTTGAGTTATAGAAAAGGTATTATTAATCATTGATTGCACACACCTTAACGAAATCACTACCAACACATACTCTCCATATTAGTACCCCATATTGAATACCCCGTAATTATCATATGATTTTCTTTTTCGTTTTAAAACTCTTGATACCATATCTTTGGGTGGTTGGTTATTACCGTATTATTACTCTTTACAAACTGAAGTTCGTGGTTTTGTAAATCAGTTGTCCCGTGAATACGATACCTGGACTTACCAGGATTATTACTTGTTTGATCTCCTGCACTTGGGAGTAGCGCTCACATATTTTGAGACGAGTCAGAGGTTCAACAGCGGCGAGGGGCCGCACCCTCTTCGGGAGGGGTTCGACAGCGACGAAATCGCCGCCCCCTTTCGGGGGGGATTCACGTGCTGAGGGACGGACGGGGGAGCGGCCAGCGGCAAGGCCACCGGGGGGGTGAGGGGGGAAGGATAGGGGTGAAACCCTATTTTTAATTATTTTCAGAATTTTAGCATGTTAAAAACATGATTTTGGACGATAAAAATCGTCGATTTAGGCGATTAGCAATTCCCATATCGATCTTGCGAGATCTAATGGTAGATCCATCATACGTATGATAAAAACGACATTTTTAGCGGGATTTACCTCTATATCCGTCCGCTGGATATAGCGACGGTTGAACGAAGCCTACACGGATGACGACGCTCGTTTGATGAAGCCTTGTACTGCGCGCGTGGATCTTCCGTCTCCCTTCGCCTTCGCAACGATCGATATTTGTGGAATTTTTAGAGGTTCGTGCTGATAACGTGTTATGAATCAACTACTCGGGAGAAACCCACAGCCCTTTATTTATAGGCAGGATAGGAGAGTGGAAAGATAAGATACATAGATATGTGCGTATCTCTAAGATACCCGCAATCCTAAACGACTCTGGTATTCCATTCACAACAACCTCCTAATTTTTATGAAAAAGTTTTGAAATATGATTGATGCATACATTCTAAAAACTTAAAACCTAAAATATGGGTGAACCCAAAAGGGATTAGACAACCGATCCACTAGTTATATAAAGCTTTGTTGTTCTAAAACTATTGATTTTGTAGCAACAAAGAGTGTGAAATGGCTTATATTCATTTGATTTTTTTGGTACGTTGATCATCTATAACGCGGAGAACACATTTGGTAAAACTTAAAAAAATTAATTAGTAACGGTGTATATGTACGTCAGGTTGGAAAACTTTCTTGCATTTTCTGAATTGTTCTAAAGAAACATGCAACGTACTAATTATATAGATATTAGAATGCAAAATCGACAGATTGAAAATCATCAGACCAGGTACATACACCCATGGACTCAAGTCAAAAACTGGCAGCCCTCGTTCGGCCAGCGACCGCCACCAAGGTCTCAACGCATCAGATCCAACCTACAGAAAAAGCCAACGGCTGATCTTACATATCGCATAAAACCTCTATGCGATCATAGCGCTCGTAGACATGAATCCCCTCATTTCGAGTGACCGCGTCCCCACAATTCCCCTTCCCACGCAATAAAAAGGCGTTCCTTTGACGAAACGACCAAAAAAGGTCGACAAAACTTTTTTCTTCGAAAGGACAGAGATTTTTCATCTAGGGTTTGAAACAAATCGATTTGAAACAAAATCGACGAAATTAGGGGATTGTATTTCTCCGTGGCATGAATCGATGAGTTTGGGGAAATTGGATTCTTCGGTCGATAAGGGATCGGCGATCGCCTGCTCGATCTGCCTTGAGACGGTGACCGGCGGTGGCGATCGGTCGACTGCGAGGCTTCAATGCGGTCACGAGTTCCACCTAGGTTAGTTTTTACGGATTGATCAGAGTTTTTTGGTTGAAAGTTGGTGTCGTGATGTTATTTGTACGAAGATTTTAATTATTGGACCTGGAATTTTGAATATTGGGTTAGGAAATTATCGTACATTTTGCTTTATTTTTTTAAAGAAATTGTGTAATATATAATTTGATTTTTTAACGAGAACGTTCATTGTTTTCCTTTGCATTGGTATTTGTTATGTGAAGTTTAGTCTCTTAGTTGGATCTCTTAATTACATGGCAATCTTTTAAGCCTCGATTTCATTTATATTTTTCTTCTGATATCCAGATTTCTTAAATACTTGATCTAGTATCTTTGTTATTGTTGCTTCTTTTCAGCCACACCAATAATTAACTTATTTTAACACCGTCACTCAAACTCATGATACTCCTTTAAGAAGCATATGGAGTTTGCTGAAGAGAATACGGAAGCGCGAAGCTGAATACGACTTCGTAAACAAATCAGCGATATGCTTGAAAAAAGAAACAAACGGTATCGTGATAGCACCCGGCTCATAGTGTTATCGAGTGACATGACAATTAATCTCAATATGTTTCAATATCTTTGGTCGCTCATGAAATGTTGAATTGCAAACAATCTGTATAGTACTTGTATTGTCACAATAAAATGGAGTAGGATGACGAAAAGAAACCCCCATATCTGGAAGTAACCAAAGTAGCCAAATTATCTCTCAGGTAGTATAAGTCATGGGACGATACTTCGCTTTTGTGGAAGATTAAAAATAACATATTGCTGTTTGATTTTCTAAGAAATTAGAGAATTATTTAATAAAATGCAGCGGTAGATTTACAATCTGTGGGATCACCAGCCCAATCAGCATCTGAATATGCATGTAACTTTAAAGACGAGGAAGAAGAGATTAAAAGACTCTAAAACTTAGTGCCCCAAATATATCGCAAGATGCAAAGAACAACAACCCAATGGACCGTAGTGACAAACTGACTAACTACATGAACGACATGTACAATATCTAGACGAGTGATAGTGAGATACACTAAGCTACCAACAACAATGTGATACAAACTAGGATCAAGTAAGACATGAACATCTAAACGAGCATATTAAGCATTAACCTCAAGAGATGCATCAACAGTATTGTTATTAGTAAGACGAACCTGCTCAAATATATCGACTATATAATTAGACTGATAAACAAGATAATCTTTTAAAGAAGATGCAACTTCAATACTTAAAGTAATGCAGTAAGCCCCAGATCTTTCATTGCAAACAACAAGCTAACTTCAAATTTAATATCACAATCCCATCGATGAAATCACATGTAATAATCATTGTCATCGACATACAAAGATAGAAAAATATGATCGTCTCCTGTGTATTTGATACACTATTAATGTTGGCTAAGTCGAAATCCAAGTGAAGAAATCATGATTGAGAATTTCTTAACTCAGGCTTGGGGCACTATTTAAGACTATACAGATCTTTTCTGAGCTTACAAATTCTACCAGGTTGATGAACACCAAGAGGAGGAATTAAGTAGCCTTCTTCTTGAAGACCGTCATTAAAAAAGACATTTTTAACATCCATTTGATATATGTCCCATCGACAAATAGAGGCAACTTAAATAAGGGTGAACTGTAGTCATTTTACAACTGATGCAAAAGTCTCCTCACAATCCATACCATACTTATGAGAACAATCCTTAGCGACCAATCTAGCTTTGTATCGTTTAATAGAGCTATTAGACTTGGTATTGATTTTATATACCCAGCGAGGATCGATTGCTTGTTTTCCTTACTTATGAGAACAATCCTTAGCGACCAATCTAGCTTTGTATCATTTAATAGAGCTATTAGACTTGGTATTGATTTTATATACCCAGCGAGGATCGATTGCTTGTTTTCCTTATGATAGGTGTACCAAATCCCAACTGTTCGTTTGAAGTAGTGTAGTAAGTTCTCAGCCTTAGCCTTCTGTCAAAATGGGTCACAAATATCCTCTCCATAGGACTGGCTCAGAAAGACGATGAATAGACGCTAATAATGAAACAAAAGAGCTAGAAGAACAAGAGTAAGCAAAATCTGGTACCTGAGTGGACTTACGAGTATGCATAGGGTCGCAAAGAGCAGAATGATTTACAATCTTAGGAAATGATTGTGCATGCATGAAACGATTAGGAGCAACGTCTGTATTGGGAGCCAAAGTACAAGTAGCTATAGAACTATCAATAAGAACCATGTAAGAGGCATGAACTAATGTGACAACATCAGTATCAAGAGTGAATGGATCAATGTAAATAAGATTAGTCATATTCTGTGCACTAGTATGAATAGAAAAGAAAGGAATATGTTTAAGAAACAGCATGACGAGAGACATAACTTTTGACTGACTGGATTAAAACAAGGATATTCCTTTTGATTTTCACCATAACCTACAAAGACAAATAGCAGTCCATGAAGACAATTTACTACATTTGACATTTGAGCAAATGACAAAACACGTAAAACTAAAGATACAATGGGAAGAGTAATCAGGAGCAGATCTATACAATGTCTCAAAAGGTGACAAACCTGAATTATGATAGAGATATATTCTTTTAATAAGATGAGCAGCGATAAGAATTGCTTCTATCTAAAATTCACTAGGAATATAGGCTGGAATGGTCCGTATTTTCCAAGTAAATTTTAGTGGATTTATTCTAATTTATTCTCTTTCTTTCTTCTTTTCTTTCTATCTTTTCTATATTTTCCTTTACTTTTCTCTTTCCCCCTCCTTTTCTTTTATTTTTGCTTGGCCCACAACCTCTTTTCTTTTCTTTCTTCATTTCTTCCTTTAATTAAGCATGACCCACTATCCCTTTACCTGTTCTAACTTGCCCGACCTGACCCTCTCACAGCTATCTCCCTCTCTTTCTCTATCTTGCGACGTAACACAGTCGACAGAACCTTAACCCTAATCCTAATCGGATGAATTCGAACCCCGATCGGAGCCTGTCATCGCTCTTAAAAGTCCCTCATGGATTGGGATTCCTGATCTCTTACATTTTCTCACCTTTTCTTTTATTTAAGGACATTGAGTCCTCGGGTTTTATTATGCGAAAAATTGTTTTCTTCTCTTTAAATTTTTCGGCTTTGATCGATCGACTTTTGGGGATTTCCGATTGATTTCTGGGCTTTTTTGCTTGGGATATTGCGCGATGTTGGTGAATGGTAAATTCGATGTTACTAAACGTTTAGTTATTAATTTTGTTGGAATTGTTGAGAATGGAGACGATGATTCATGAGATTGCTTGAAGGGGGGTTCTTCCTTTGATGACTGGTCCTGGCACCCTTTAACCTAAGGGTTATGGCGACACTCACTGTTGTTCGGTGTTTTTTGTTTATTTTTCTGTTCGGTTATTTTATTTTGGGTTACTGTTTGTCGCCGGGTAGGAGGGCTTTACCGTGGGTTGTTCTTGGGTGGATGTTGCTCGGTCGTGGTTTGTTTGGATCTTGTTGGTGGTTATGGTTTCGCTGTGCTTGATGTTCTTGATGTTTGCGTGTTTGCTGTCTGTGTGCTTGATGTTCTTCTTGTTTATGTACTTACGTTTCTGTTGATCTTGCTGTTGGGTACTTGGTGTTCTTTTGGTTGCTGTCCACCTTAGGGCTGCTTACGGCTTCGTGGGCTCGGTCGTGATCGTGACTGGGTGTTGTTGGGCTTTTGCAGCCTGTTCTGCGGTGCCCCTGAGCTTGCCGACATGTTCTGTGTTCTTGCCGACCCGTTCTTGGGCTATCCTGTTATTTGGGCCGTTTCTGTTGGGCTTTCGCAAGCTGTCTGTGGTGTCCATGGGCTTATCGACCTGTTTTGTTATTGGACTGACTTTGTGCTGGGTTGCTTGTTCTGTCCTGTGAGGGTCTTCCTGTAGGCTTGCTGGGACTGGGATTGTTCTCTGTTAGGTTTTCCTGTGGGCTTATTGGTGCACTTCTGTGGGCTTTTTGTGGGTTTGCTGGCACTATTCAGTCTTGGGCTTTATGTATTTAATGTTGTGGGTTTACAGTTGATTATAGTTTAGTTGATTATTTTTGTGCACGCATATCGTGTGGTCTTCGTAGGGTGCCAATCATGAATCTGATCCTAGGCATCAATTTTTATTATCTATTTTATTTATTTTAAATCATTGGTTTTAAATCGTTTTCTGAATATTATTGATTTAGTGTAGAATAATATTATTGATTTAGTGTAGAATATCTGAATTTTATTTGTTTTAGTGTAGAATACTGAAAGTGACGGTTAAATAGATAAATGCCTCTGAATTTTGAAATGTTAATTTGGCCATATTGCATGTGAAAAACACCCTAGAGGGGGAGGTGGTGAATAGGGTGTATAACACAAATTAAAAATTTAACACGCAGCGGAATAATGTAGAGCACACAAATCACATATAAAGATATGCAAGCAAATACTTTCAAAAGAGTGTCTCCCTGCTTAGGCTCCCCGTCTCTACTCCGACCTCAAAACCTTTGAGGATTTCACCCTCTTTTATAACCAAAAAGAGAAAAACAAATCCTTGATCATGCTTGCAGGTGTTGATCGAACCGTACAACAATAAACCTAAAAGTTTCACGCCCAATGATAGCTTATGAATGACACTATTCAAAATACAAATCACGCTAAAATAAAAAGAACTGATTTAATACAACGATTAAGATCAGTACAATATGACCGTAGCATAGAGCGTTGAGTTGTGATCGTCTTGGCGCAAACGGTTCGTCAATCTGAGCTCCATGGAGAAAGTTATGTACTTTTCTGCATCGTTCGTCGAACACCTTCCACGAACTTGATTTCTTTGAAGCTTAGGGAAGTTAAATTCGACCAAGCAAGGAGGATAACGATCTCTGAAGATTTTTGACTCAATGGGATGCAATAGTATGCTTCTCCAAGGGAGGGATCTTCTTCTTTTATAAGGATAAGAGTCCTCTTCAATTAGATTCTCTATCATTCAATTCATTCTCTAAATCTTCAATTTAATCTTTAATCAAATCTTCATTAATTTGGATAGATACCTAAGATTTAGAAACGCCCCTTTGAATAGGTTTTTAAATTGGATAGAAACTCTTCTTGAGATGGAACTCCTTTTTTGGATGGAACTTCTTTTTGAATACAAATTTTGACTAGTCAAACTTCTAATCTTCATGATGCATTGAACTTGGATAAATTATTGATGAAATAGGACTCCTTTGAATTTAATATGCACATGAATCCTAGTAGGACTCAAACATCATGTTGCACATTAACTCTAGTAGCCAACTAGAGTCTTTGACACATAAGATTTGTTTGAATCACATTTCCATTAGGACTCTTGTAGTCACCCCAGTATGCAATCCTTCATGAACTCTTTTTCCGTCATAATTTAACTTTCTAGATAAGTTTGACCAAGTCTTTGCTCAAATTATCTTCTCCCTCTTTTTTGACTTTGTAGAAGATGTTTGACCATCGTAGAATTACCAAATTACCCATCCATCTTCTACTTGATTTTTGGTCATCATTTTGAATCTATAATTCATGGAAAATTATCATGATGTGCTTTGGTCATGGACAATTATCTTTGAGCATCTTTGGAACAAATTGAATGATGTGGAAATTACGAATTTGTCATTTGGTCAATGTAATCATGTTTTGATCTGAAAGTCAATCAACAAACACATTAGTAGCATATGACTTGTTTGTCATCATCAAAATTAAATGCGTGATCTAGTTAGTGGGCTAACTAGGTCAACAATCTTTCTCTTTTTTATGATGGCAAATAAGTATAGAAAATTGAGATAAAAACAAATATAAAGCTATGTCAAAATATGCACATGATCATGAATATGATAAACGCTCTCTTATATATGTGCTCTCAGGAATATGTTGACAAGCTCCCCCTATGCTCATGCATATCTCGATTTTACTTTCTCCCCCGTTTGACATCATGCAAAAAGTATAAACATATATATCTCAAAATTTTCTCTCTCTCCTTCATGCAACACAATGCTTAATTTTTCTACTCCCCACTTTTGTCATCAATCGAAAAGGCTACAAATACCATTGAATTAGTTAAGAATGAGACTTGATGCAAAGTTAGTGTATCAAAGAATCACGAAATTGACGATGTGTATCATATTAATGCTTTCTCCCCCATGAACTCAAATTATGAACAATGTCATGAGCATTGAAAGCATACGTTTATATAAGAAACTAACAAGAAGATATCATCATATAAAATACTTTGACAATTGAAAAATGCTTAGAGACCAAGAAGTTAAAACATAAAATTGGCTTAGACAAATTGTGAACTTTCATCTCTATGGAATAATCATTAAGCAAGGTATACAGAGACGCCTAACATAGGATACCATGATGTTAAATTTCGGGTCCTTTGGAGTTGAGGTGCGTTAAGTGGTTACTTCATCTACCATATTTCATTCACATTGCTCAACAAACCTCCGAAATCTGGTTACTAGCCGTCGGTATCCAAAGAATGTGGCTATATTGTTCTGCCTTACTTTTGTTTTCCTAATTATATTTATGTATGATTATTCTCTTTTCTTTTTGTCTTTCAATGTTGGTGTCTCAAAATAGTGACGTATGACGACATCGACATATTCATCTCCTACTACTAAATTTTCCATATGAAGTGCGCAACAGGTGTAATGACAATTAAAGTTTTGAATTATTTAGAGACTAAACACCGTTCAGTTTTTTCCATAATTTATAAAACTCAATCAACCTATTAGGTTAAAGCAATTTAGCATGGTAACAATTTTCACGCGTTCATTCATAATTCAAGCATGCGGATTTTATATAAATATGGTGTATCATCAGCAAAATAATTTTTATTGTTTCAGGATGTCTAACATGGTTCATAGCAAGTACTCAACAAAATTCAATAATATGTATGATGAACATGCATGCACATACCATATATGAACTAGCCTATATTGACATGAAACAATGTGCAATGTGTATATGTTAGATACACTGTTTAAGCATGTGTAAAGTGCATGGATAAGCGTGCTAATGCTCAATTAGTGACATAATTCCCAACTCCCTTCGAATAAAACAAAATTGTTTTTGATCTAAGGGTTTGGTGAAGATGTCTGCTAATTGTTTTTCGATATCAACATAGTCTAAGTAGATATCTTAATTATTAACATGATCTCTAAGAAAGTGATGGCGAATATCGATATGTTTAATCCTAAAGTGTAGAACGAGATTTTTAGATAGATCTATAGCACTCTTGTTATCACACCAAATGGTTGTAGGTTGGAAAGTAAGATTGTAATTTCTGAGGGTTTGTCTCATCCATAGAATTTGAGCACAACATGTCGAAACATATCTGGCTTTGGTTGTACTTAAAGCTATGGAGTTTTGCTTTTTGGAGAACCAAGAAACTAGAGACATACTTAGTAGTTGGCAAGTGCTTGTAGTACTTTTACGAACGGTTCTACTTCCCCCAAAATCCGCGTCACAATATCCTACAAGCTCAAATGATGTGAAACAATGGTATCATAAACCAAAACCTGAAGTTTCTTTAACATACTGAATTATTCGTTTAACTAAAGAAAGATGGAACTGTTTAGGACATGATTGAAACCTAGCACATAGACACACACTAAACATTATATTGGGCATAATAGATGTCAAATATAAGATGCTAACTATCATATCTTGATACATGTGTTCGTCCACTTTCTTTCCCTTCTCGTCTTTATCCATTTTCACCGACATCGACATTGGGGTTGAGCAGTCCTTAGCATTTTCAAGACCAAATTTATTCACCAATTACATTGCATATTTTTCTTGATTTATGAAGATTCCATCCTCGTATTGTTTGATTTGCAATCCATGCATGACTGTGAGCTCTACCATCAAGCTCATCTCAAATTCCCTAGACATGCATTTAGCAAATTCCTCACAAAGTAGATTGTGAGTAGCACCAAAAACAATATTATCACCATAGATTTGTACTACAAGTATATCTTTATTTTGATATTTAACAAATAAAGTTTTATCCGCATTTCCCATGGAAAAATTATTTTCAAGCAAAAACTTAGTCGCTCATACCAAGCTCATGACATCGTTCATAATTTGAGTTCGTGGGGAGAAAGCATTCATGTGATTCCCATCGTCAATTTCGTGTTTTTTGATACTCAACATTTGAGTTAGTGGGCTAACTAGGCTAACAACATGATTGGAACATTGGACCGTTATTTGTATCCACTAAATTATGTTAATTAAGGCCTATGCAACGTGAATTTGATATAACTGCTTATGAACTTGATGCTTGTAGTTGACACATGACCTTCAACTACTGAAACATGGAACTTCTATATAGCATCTTAATTACGTAATGTAGGGACTATAAAGATGAACACTTCTGCACTGTTGACATGACAACTAGAGTTAGAACAACTATTCATTTGACACATGACTCACGGGGTTTTGGAGAAACTTATAATTGATCGAGTGCGGGAGCGATTGAAACCATGCTTTCGGCCCATATATGGGAGGATCCTCTTTTCATGTCTTCTCATCCTAAGGGAGTCCCTTATGTTTCTTTGTTCTTGGACTCGGCTTGGGATCGCATCCCGTGGTATAAGGTGGACTTCGTTGCACATCGTTCTCTCTATTATAAGTCACATCACAAACTGTTAGATCAACTCTAGATTTCCCTTGTCTGTTGTTAGACTATACATCAATTAGTACCTCTTTGTTGTAGCTTTTCAGTTACATGCTTGTTACTTCCTGCAATGTTTAGCATATATTTAATTTACTTAGTAGTGGTACAATTTCTTCTGTTGTCTCCGCTAGGTCACACACATGTTTACGAGGAGGCATTACAGTACGAGGAGTCCGAGTTTCTAGTAGAGAATGTAAAGTTTTGAGCTTCAGGACTTAGTAAAAGAGTATTATGCAGTTTTAGTATTTATTTTCTTTTAGTCTTTTGTTGTAGAGAGATTGTAGATTTTTTTTCTGCATTAGACATTGTACCCTTGTCGAAGGGTGAATAAAGGGGTATTTCTATTTTTATAATATTTCCTGTTTTATTTCTATATTGTTTTCACTAGTACCTGCATGACCTATATATTTCTTGAAATTGTAACGGTACCCGAACATGAGGGTTCCGAACTTGTGACCTTCGCATTATCAGAACCTGGGGCATTACATAAGCAGACTATAAAAAGAGAGCGAACTGTTTTAACACGATGCATATGTTTCCTTTCAGCCACATCATTTGCTCTGGAGTTTCTTTGCAAGCAGTTTGGTGAATAGTTCCATCAAAAGCAAGTAGGTCAAAGAATTGATTGGAAGGATATTCTCAACCTAAATCACATCAAAAGAATTTTATAACAATAGAATGTTGAGTTTTCACAGGAACACGAACAATATTGAAGACATGGAAAAAGTCAGAGCGATGCTTCATAAGAGAAACCCAATAATAATGAGTGCAATCATTGATCAATGAAACATAATATCTTGAACCCCATTTGTGGCTATAGGTGAAGGTCCCTACACATCAGAATGAATCTGATCAAAAGGGACAAGAGAAAAAGAGATACTTTTATAAAATGGTAAAGAAAAGAATTTTGCTAATTTGCAACCATTACAATTAGAAATATTATGAGGTTTTACAAATTTCTTAATGCTCCTTAGGGAGTCAAAAAATGTAAACAAGATATTAAAACATGACCAAGGCTAGAATGTCATAAATAAAAGTAGAAGAAAAACGACTCAAACGAATAGATGACAAATCAACACGTAAAGATGCAAATACCTTGAGCTCATCCAAAACATAAAGTCCTCCTTTCCTACGACCTGCCCCAATCATTTTTTGGGATTGCGGGCGTTGCACATAACAATTGAAAGAGGAAAAAGAGACTAAAGTATCCAGATTCACATAATTAATTAATAAAAACAAGATTCAAGGTAAGATTTGAAATGTAGTAGATACCATGAAGCGACAATTGAGGTGTGAGAATTGACTCAACACCTGCTAAAGGCATGTGAGTGCCATCAGTCGTTGTAATAGACATATGATTTAGAAAAGAAAGAAAGAAACGAGGACAAGTTAAGTGACATATGATGAGAAGCTCCAGAATCTAGAACCCATAATGGAGATGATACACCTGAGAAACTTGAGGATGACAAAGCTGTGTGAGGAGGTAGACATTGCATGGGGCTGGGTTGCAAGGAGCTTCTGAAACTGCTCGAGCATACATGTATCTATTGACGGCAGTATGTCTGGATGGTAAGGCCCTAGAGTGGTATCAGTAGAGGGAGCAGTGGCGCCCATTTTGCAGTTGGGAGGAGATCAAGAACCGCATATTGGAGAAGTTTCGGGAGCCTCACGTGGGGAACCTCCATGAGCAGTTGTTCGCACTCAGGCAGGATGCGATTGTTAGGGAGTACATAGAGAAGTTTGAGACTCTCTCAGGGCGAGTGCGAGGGGTCTCTGATGAGTTACTAAAAGGCACTTTCATAAAGGGCCTAAAGCCCATTATTCGCTCAGGCATCCGCTCATACAAGTCTCAGGGGCTGGTGAAGTTCATGGAGATGGCACAGATGGTAGAGGACCACCAGATGGAGGGAAGGAGAGAAGAGCCAGGGACAATTGGGGTGGGCAGGTTCCACGTGGAGCTCCAGCAGCGGCAGGGGGGCTGAAGGCGGCCACATGGTCAGATTAGGTGAATAAGGGGATGATTGAAGAGAAGAGCAGTGCACCATCAACTGGGGGCCAGTGCAGGAGGATGACTGATGCAGAGATGAGGGAGATGATGTAGAAGGGTCTCTGTTTCAGGTGCGATGAGAGGTTTACACCAGGCCACAGGTGTGCAAAGCGTAAGCTCTAGGTGCTGTTACTAGAGGACGAGGAGGATGAGGCGGATGTTGAGGACGAGAACGTTGATGGATAGGAGGAGACGGAGCACCATCAGCTGGACATAGCAGAGGTTTCTCTAAACTTCGTGGTAGGGTTCACACCGAACCATAACATGAAGTTGAGGGGGGTATCGATGACCGGAAGGTGATGGTTCTTATTGACAGTGGGGCTACCTACAATTTCATCTCCAGGAGAGGTGGAGCAGCAGGGGCTGCAGCTGATAGATAGTGGCAGTTTCAGTGTCATGATGGGGACGTGCAAGAAGAAGAGCAGCCGAGGAGTGTCGCAGGCTGATGCTGACGCTGCAGGGGGTACATGTGCTGGCTGACTTCCTGCCCTTAGACTTGGGGAGTACCGATGTCATCTTGGGCATGACGTGGCTACTGACGTTGTGTGAGATGAAGGTGAACTGGAAGTTGCTCAAGATGGAGTTTCAGGAGGACGGAAGAGCAGTGGTACTACAGGGGGACCTTAGTCTATGCAGAGCCTTGGTTTCGCTGAAGACCATAATGAGGACCATCCGGACGGAGGGGGTGGTATTCTGGTGGAGCTATACATGCTAGTAGGAGAGGGTGGTGCTGAGGGCAGTTGTGGGCAGCCGATCCCAGGGGAGGTGCAGACGTTGCTGGAGCAGTTTGAGGAGGGTTTTCAGGAGCATCGGGGTCTCCCACCACCTAAAGACCACGAGCATACCATAGTTTTGCGGGAGGGCGTGTCTCCAGTCAGCTTAAGGCCTTATCGCTATACACAGACACACAGAAGGATGAGATCGAGAGGATGGTGGCAGAGATGGTCCATGCTGGTGTTATCTAGCCCAATGTGAGTCCCTTTTCCAGTCCTATGCTGCTAGTAAAGAAGGATGAGAGCTGGTGCTTTTGTGTATACTACATGGCATTAAATAAGGAGACGGTGCCTGATAAGTTCCCCATACCGGTAATTGATGAGGTTTTGATGAGTTACATGGTTCATCCATCTTCACAAAGATTGACGTCAAATTAGGCTATTACCAGATCAGGATGCGAGAGGAGGATGTGCCCAAGATTGCCTTCGGGACACATGAACACCACTGTGAGTTATTAGTCATGCCTTTTGGCTTGACTAATGCACCTGCTACCTTACAGGACCTAACGAACAAGGTATTCTGTCCTTACCTTAGTCGATTTGTATTGGTGTTTTTCGATGATATCCTAGTGTCCAGTCGTTCCTTGGAGGAGCACTTGGATCATCTGCAGGTAGTCTTTCAGGAGTTACAGTACTACCAGCTGTATGCGAACAGAAACAAGTGTTTATTTGGACAGCCACATGTGGAGTACTTGGGACATGTGGTCTCTTCAGAGGGAGTAGCAGCTGGCATGGTGAAAATAGCGGCGATTTTGGACTGGCTGCACCCCACCACCCTCAGGGGGCTAAGAGGGTTCCTGGGTCTCACCGGTTACTACAGAAGGTTTGTGCAGGGATATTTTATGATCGCCTGGCCACTCACGAAGTTGTTAAAGAAGGATCAGTTTGTTTGGAATGACGAGGCGACGCTTGTTTTTTATGCCTTCAAAAAGGCTATGACTACCGTACCGGTGCTGGCGTTATTTGATTTTTCGAGACCCTTTATTGTGGAGGCAGATGCATCGGGACATGGATTGGGGGCGGTGCTTATGTAGAATCAACGACCTATTGCTTATTACAGCTAGGTACTAACAGCAAGGGCCAGATTGAAGTCTGTTTATGAGTGGGAGCTTGTGGATATAGTCCTGTCCATTCAGAAGTGAATGCCATATTTGCTGGGGTGGAGCTTCTTGATTCGCACATACCATATGAGTCTCAAATATCTGTTGGAGCAGCGCATGATAGCAAATGAGCATCAGAAGTGGTTGCGGAAGCTGATGGGGTACAAATTTGAGATAGATTATTGTCCAGGGCTGGAGAACAAAGCTGCAGGTGCACTGTCATGGCGAGATGAGGATATACATTTGGCAGCTTTGTCGGTTTCAGTGAAAACAAGATTATGAGCCATTATAGCAAGAGGTTGAGGAGGACCAAGAGTTGGCAGACATCCGGTCAGCACTCTGCGGAGCATCCATGCTATGCTTTGTAGGACGAGAGATCGTTATATTGGGGGCTCCTGGTGCTACCGAGGACATCTACCCATACTCCAGCTATACTTAAGGAGTTCCACATCAGTATTGTGGGCGGACATTCTGGGGTCCTCAAGACCTATCAGAGATTGGCGAGAGATGTCTATTGGAAGTGTATGAAGAAAGATGTTTCGAAGATGGTAGCGGAATGTAACGTTTGCCAGCGTCACAAGTACATGGTGATGGCCCCTGGAGGATTGCTACAGCCATTATCCTTGACAGAGCGGGTCTGGGAGGATCTATCCATGGACTTCATTAATAGATTGCCTAAGTCTGGAGGGTTCACAGTGATACTTGTTGTGGTAGACCGCCTCAGCAAGTATGCACATTTCATACCACTTAGGCACCCTTACAACACAGTATCAGTGGTGGAGGTGTTTCTGAGGGGAGGTCATACGATTACATGGGCCGCCTAAGTCCATTGTCTCTGATAGGGACAGTTTTCTTGAGCAGATTTTGGCAAGAGCTTTTCATGCTGCAGGGCACATTGTTGAAGTGTAGCACATCATATCAGCCCCAGACGGACGGCCACATTGAGGTCGTCAACAAGAGCATTAAGACTTACTTACGGTGCTTCATTTCAGAGAGCCCAAAGGAGTAGACCCGTTGATTGGCTTGGGCAGAGTACTGGTACAAAACGTCATATCACATAGCAGCACAGACGACTCCTTTCAGGATATTATATGCTCGGGATCCTGCACACTTGTTGCATTATGGGCAGGAGACGACACATGTATCGGAGGTGGAGCAGTACTTGGCTGAAACGGACCGGGTTTTGGAGAAGCTGAAGCTACATCTGACCAGAGCTCAGTAGATCATGAAGGCTAGGGCGGACTTACACCGCATTGACGTGCAGTTTGATGTGGGAGATATGGTATACTTGAAATTGCGTCCTTATAGACAAATCCATGTCACATCGAAGAAATGAGAAGCTAGCCCCAGATATTTTGGGCCTTATGAGGTAGAGGCCAAAGTGGGACCTGCGGCCTACATATTGGAGCTGCCCCCAGTATCGGTCATCCATCCAGTTTTCCATGTGTCCTAGCTTCGTCAGGTGATTGGCGAACATACACCCTCTCCTACGCTTTCAGTGACATTGACAGAGGATATGGAGGTGATCTTAAAGCATGAGAAGTTGAAGGGGGTCCGCAGAGGGAGCGCTGGGGAGCGAGAATCATTGGTGAGATGGAAGGACTTGTCGGAGCACGAGAGCACTTGGGAGTCATTGAGCGTCATGGTGGAGCAGTTTCAGACTTGAGTGTTGTTAGTTGCACCGCAAATTTTTATGGTTTCACCCAGGGGCGGATCTACGGCTTACAATGTGGGGGCACGGGCCCCCACAAATATTTTGAATTGAAGTGTTTTTATACAAAGTTTTCATTAAGCAGCCAACATGCACATGGAGATGGGAGTCATGGGCCGGTGGGCTGATGAGGAGGGGGGAGATGGAGCACTTTATTGTTTTCCATTTTTCTCTCTCTTCATTTTGACCTTATCTCTTCATTACAAATTGTTTTGATTTAAATTGTTTTATTGTTGGGCCTTGGGGGCATTACTTGATGCTTTGCTTGAAATTGTTGATTTCTTTTTTCTTTTTTATTGTTTATATTTGCTGTTTATTTGGTCATTTCTTTCCCTATTTGAGAATTGAATATATTTCTGTTACGTCGCTTTATTTGCCTTTTTCTCGCAGGAAAAAATATAAAAATAAATTGTTATTTGAATAACGTGACTTCTCCTAAACTATTTGATTAGCCTCACTTGTAAATGCTTAGAAATTACTTGAAATTGATGGTTATTTTGTTTGGATCTATTTGTTCTTTATTGAAATATAGCTAGTTGTTGATAGTTTTAGTCCTTTATGAAATAAAGGTGTCTAAAATTATCGTTAGATCTACGGAATATTTACACTCATTGAATAACTGAAATTTTGGAATCCGCCTTGTATCAACTTAATTTAAGGTAGACATGTGATTATCAATTTCATTTAATGTATAGTTACGAACATTAAGGTCAACCGGTAATGTGATATGTAATACTATCAGAATATGCAATCACAGAGAAAATTGTTGTAAGGTATTGATTGTTTTTGAAGTTTTTTAATTTAATATTTTTTATTAATATTAAATGGTGACCCCATAACTCCAAAGGCCTTTTCCGCCACTGGTTTCACCACACTTTTATTTACAAGTTTGCCATTATGGATGTTCTTAAAATTACACCGCAAATGCTTATAAGTGCGTTTACTTTTTAAACATCAACCTCTTCCTCGTCGCCGGCCACAACCGCTTCTCCGAATCAGATAGCGAGCGGGTCCCATTGCAGCATCATCCGCATCGGGAACTCCTCCAGACCGGCCGCAATTTCCCGCAGCTGATCGGCCAAGATTCAGGTTGCCGAAACAAAATTACACCACTGGCCCCTCCATCGAATCCAGCCACGTCATGAGCCCTCACCTTCTTTGTTCCACAGAGGGAGCGCTGGGGAGGGAGAATCATTGGTGAGATGGAAGGGTTTGCTGGAGCACGAGAGCACTTGTGAGTCGTTAAGCGTCATGGTGGAGCAGTTTCAGACTTCCACCTTAAGGACAAGGTGGCTCTTTTGGGGGAGTAGTGATGGGCTCATCACCTATGCTCGGCGACGAACCAAGGGGAGACCAGACCGATCCACATAAATCTGAGGCGTTTTCGCAACTCTTGGCCTTTTTGTATTTATTTTAATTGCTATAGGGGTATTTGGGTAAATTGCTAATTAATGAAGTTGTATTCGGGTAAAGGGTTGTGGCCGGCCCTAATTAGCTATTGATTTGATTATTGTGTGAGTTCCCAAAGAACTATACTGGCGTCTTGGGAGGGTGGTTGCCCCTAGAATTATAGCCAAGTTATCTCTTTTTATTCCAAATTTTATCAATAAATTTCTGATTTGTCTTTGAGATCTATCAGAATGCTTTTATGGAAACGTCCTAAGAAAAAAGTGCTCATTTGCAAGATTTTTTACCATTTAAGGAGAAGAGCGAACCTATATCGCAAAGATAGATCTAACTAATTCTGCTATAAAATATAAAGCATAGAAGCATACCTATTTTTTGTAGTCGCTAAAACTCTTTTTTAGGACGACGCCCCGAAGCGATCCAACGCCTTTGTTAGCAGGCAATCACTTGCTCTAGAAAGTTTCAACTTAGCTGAATCCTCACCCCAAGCTTCAGATCTGATCCAAACATTCTTCAAGTTTTGCTAGCACATGAAAAGAAGCAAAGAAGAAAAGAGGAAAAATTTGGTCGCTTTTAGATCTATGTTTGCTCACTTTAATTTCGGGCAAGCTCCCTTGGTCTAAGCTTGGTCTAAGTTTAGGAGGAAGAGTGCCTCTTTATTTACAGGGGAGCTTAGCCTTCAGAGGAGTATCACATCTGATGTGGTACAAATAAACAGAATTCAAATTGATTTTGGTTTTCCCTCTTTCGAGGACTAAACTTTGAGCAATTAATTCTTCCTTTCGTTAAGCCTCAGAATCAAAATGATTTCTCATTTCGAAGACCATTAAACAGAGATCGCATAGAAACAAATGGCGCTCAATTTCGAGGTCGTTTAACCCCTCAAATGAATCCTCAAAATTCACCAAAAACTGCCCAAATCTGCATATACGAATTTGCCGCAAAACAATTCGGTGGGCCCTGCCAGTGGGGCCGACCTGTGGGTCGGGCACACCTGCCCGCTTAGCGCCCGCGGGTCAGGTGCCCGTCCGCCCGACAGGCACATGCCCGATTGGGCTGGGCTTGGCCCAGGCGTTGCGCGAGCGCCCAGTTTTGCCGTAGATTTTTCTGTTTAGCCCGAGCTGAGCTCTGGCCAACACAGATGTGTCCGGGACATCCCCGAACACCTAGTTTGAGCATTTTCTATGCTTTTTCAAGGCTCGATTTTCGTGTCACATCATATGTGACCGAAATCCTCTACGCAACTAATTGCAACTATATTAATTTACATGCATCATATGCATGTTTCTCTTATTGCTTGGACGAGGATATCAATCTGTGTGAGATCATACAACCTGACCCTACTACAAGTGGGATTCATAGCCCCTGACGACAATGACTGCAAGTAGCAGTTGTCGTCCCTGGGTTGGTATCATCATTACGTGGTCTGCCCCTTGACATAAATATTGTTGGTATTACACTTGGGTATGGCAGTGATGAATTCCGTAGTTTTAATCCCTTCGTCAACACTATGCCGCTGCAAGGCATAGGTATGGTTGACTGTTAACCCTTAATAACTTCGCGCTCGATCAGCATCGTTCGGTTTTAGATTGTCTTTGTTGGATCATATCCAATACACCTCGGCCAAGGATTTCGCTAAGTACCGTACTGATTCTGTGACATTAACTCCTCACATACGGGAGTTACGAATCCTCTCTTGGCCACTACTTCCCTCGTACGCTTCAAGTGTCACCTAACCTAAGACCTTCCAGCATGCCCTGCCTCGAAGCTAGGTCAGAGATGAAATTCTTCACGCACAGGCTCGTACAATGGTCTCAAGTCAAATAACCAGCTTGCCTATCATCACTTGAGAGCTACTATTGTTAGTTTTGTATACGCTATCCATGTAGCAGCTTTCATTAGGTCGTTCAATGAATCTATTCTCTAATGAGCACCTGTATATCGTTTCCGATTTCGCTAAATCGAACGATCATGAGATCATCACCATCAACACTTGGTTAAGACCAAGTACACAATAGTATCTAATGAATCAATGTCTTTTCTCGATGCATCTACGAATACGAACAGTTTTGGACTTATGTTACTAGCGGTCGAAACACTTCTACATGATCAAGATCCTCATCTCGATACATGTTCAATCTTGCACTAAGTCTCAGGACTTTATCTAAGTATAAATTACAGACAAACATTATGATTGTACTCAGATAAACATTACCAGATAACACTATCATTTTGAACAAGATGTCCTAATTAAACAGAATTGGCCTCGAGGGCACACATTTTTCAATAGCTGGCTCTATTGAATGATACAAAGCTAGATTGGTCATTGCAGGTTATTCTCAGGAGTATGATATGGATTGTGAAGAGACTTTTGCACCAGTTATTGCAGTTGCTTCTGTTCGTCGATGAAACATATCTCAAATGGATATTTAAAAATGCTTTTTTAAATGATGATCTTCAAGAAGAATGCTATATGGTTCCTCCTCTGGTATTCGTCAACCTGTTGAAGTTTTGCAAGCTTAGAAAAGCTCTCTTTATGGTCTTAAACAGGTGCCCTGATCCTGGTTTGAGAAGTTATCAACTGTGATTTCTTCACTTGGATTTCGACCTAACCAACATGACTCGTCATTGTTTATCAAATACACAGTAGTTGGTCGTATTTTGCTATATTTGTATGTTGATGACATGATTATTAGAGGTGACGACGTCGATAATATTGCGACGCTAAAGTTGAAGTTAGCTCGTCGTTTTGCAAAGAAGGATTTGGGTTATCACGTTACTTTCTGGGTATTGAAGTTGCTTTTTTTACAAATTTTTTTTCCTTTTCAGTCTAAGTATATAGCCGATATATTTGAGAGGGCTCGTCTTACTGATAATAAGACTGCTGATACACCTCTTGAAGTTAATCCTCTCGATATGTTCCTTCCGTTGGTCTTGTCTTGTATGATCCTAGTTTGTACCGTACTGTTATTGGTTGCTGGGTGTATATATTATCACTCGTCCTAATATTGCACGTGTTGTTCATGTAGTTAGTCAATTTATCACTTCACCTAGTACGATCCATCGGTCTGCTGTTCTACGCATCTTGCGGTATCTTCGTGGTAATCAGTTTCAGAGTCTTTCACTTCTTCTTTTCTCGTCATTAAAGTTACATATGTATTCTGATGCTGATTGGGCTGGTTATCTTACAGTTCATAAGTTTACCACGGGATATTGCATCTTTTTAAGATGATAAAAAGATGATTTTGTATTTTTTTTGGAAAAGTAAGAAGCATGATGTTGTTTCTAGATCTTCCACAGAGACGGAGTATCGTGCCATGACATATACTACCCATGAAATAGTTTGGCTACGTTGGTAACTTGTAGATATGAGTGTTTCTCTTCGTTATCCTACTCCATTGTATTATGACAATAAGAGTGATATACAGATGGATCACAATTCAATATTTCATTGGCACGCCAAACATATTGAGATTGGTTGTCCCTCGATAACACCATTAACATGGCACTATCATGATACCGTTGTTTCATCTTCCATACAAATTGTCAATTTGTTTATTATGAAGTTGCATTCAGTTTCACGCTTCTGTTTTCTGTTTGGCAAACTCCATAGGCACCTTACAGCACCATCCAGAGCTTGAGGGAGGGTGTTAAAATAAGTTAAATATTGCTTAATGGTAGAATAGTCTTTTTATTATTTGCAAGACCATATAAAAACTATATTCTCTTTGTATTTTATTATTAATGCAATTTATGAGAAACCCTAGCTTTTCATCTCAATATATATTTATTGAATTCATAGTGTAAGCCTCTTTGGTTTTGTTAACCTGTGTTCTTTTCTTAAATTAAAGTTTATTTATATTTTATTTTTCTTGGAGAGCTAGATTTTGTTCTGATATAAAATTGAAATATTTGTTTTTTCTTGAGAATTGTATTCTGAAACTAAGTTTGGATTTCACTGTTTTTAAATCGTTTGCTTATCGCTCGCTGACCTGTAAATTTGGCAATAAATACGATCACAATGTCTTTACTTAGAAATTTCAATGCAACGATTAAAAAATTGTTTTATTTATATATTAATTTTGGCCCGAAGGTTGTTATTAGCTATTTGTCAGGCATTTGTGAAATGGCCGAAATGGCCATGAAAAGCGAAGTTTTAGCAAGCAGCTGTGTTCTTAAAACGCTTATGAGTATATGGTATTTTTTAAAAAATTAAGTTAATTATGATTATTTTTCTGATAGTCATTGCTTTGCATGTAATATGTTGAAAATTTGGTGTCATCAGATAGAGCTATCTTTCTTTCCGATGTATCAAAAAAAAGATAGAGCTATCTTATTATGGATGTTTACTGAGGATGTATTCGAATTGTTTTGTATCTTCTTGAGGGTGCATTTACTGTAGATGTTACCAGAATTTGTAATCGCACTAAGCCTTGGAGCTCTTCAACAGTGCGAGCAAGATTCCACTAATAAGTTCTTATCACTTGTTTATTATCAAAGGATGATGTGGCAGGTGTCATATTGTTAGCTTCTGCAAAATTTAAAGCATACAATACAATTAGTAATCAGAAATTTTGATATGTAGAAAATTTCAAACTAATGTGTTTTGATATCTACACTAGTCATAACCCGTGCCCGCGGGCACGGTTCATTTAAGATTTTCACCCGCGAAATCTTTGTTTCCAAACATTATTTACACAGTCAAATTTGTGCGAAACAACAAATTCGGCGTAGAACAATAAATTCGGCGAGGGCGCCCTTGAGTTGGAACAAAAATTTAGCGTAAAAAAATTTAGCGCGCCTTCGGCGCGAAGGGTGGAAGTACACAAGTGTGTGTGTATAGTGTGTGTGTAAAAAGTGAAATGAGAGGGTTTTTTTAGCAAAAAAGGGAAATATGTGGTATTATGCGCAAATGTAGTGATTGTGGGAGGTTTGAAAACAAAAGGGAAAAAGTGGTGGGTTTTCCAAACACTAATCTCAACCATTCTTTTACCAAGATTAAATCATAGCCATTCTTCTATCAACCTCTTTATACATCAGCATGACATCAGCTTGTCCCAGTCAGCTCTAGAATTCAAAAACCTTTGTGTTTTAATATATAGATTCTTAATATAACAATCCTAAAATTTTGTCATTAAATTGGTATTCTTCACTTTAAAGAGGAATTTTATGAGCCTAATATTACAATTATGGGCCTAACCTTGTCAGCAGGTTTCTCTAATCCTTGGCACTATTTTGATTCTCACCATTCTCATTGCATGGAGGAGATTTGCTTTGATGAGGCTGTGATGTTTCGCCGGGCGAGAATGGGAAGAATGGGAATGATGACCGGTTTTATGTGATGCAGCAATGTGGTTGTGCTGGAAACTTAAAATCTATGTGAAGAAGGTTAAAAAGGAATTGGATAAGCCTAGCAGATTGAAAGAAGTTCGGACATGGTTGGAAGTATGGGGTCCGTGTGGGTGTGGTGTGGAAATTTGCTCAACCATTTTGATGTACCATTTGTTTGGTAGTTTCGAAATGCTACTGCAAGCCGATCCATCTTGCCAGTACCCATTCATCCTGCCTTCATATTTAACTCTGCTGTGCAAAATGCATTTAGGTGTCGTACAATGGAGAAAAACATTTCACAATTTTAGTTTACTCACCTGCAGGGTACCTGTGAAACCTTGGTGGGAAGTAAGCATCTTCCTAGTTTCAATGACTTGTAATTCCTAGTATTCCTCCTCTTGCCTTGTCTGAGTTTACTCACCTGCAGGGTACCTGTGAAACCTTGGTGGGAAGTAAGCATCTTCCTAGTTTCAATGACTTGTAATTCCTAGTATTCCTCCTCTTGCCTTGTCTGATCATTTAAATTCACTGTGTGTTCAGATGGAATCAGTTGTTAAAACCAATTTTGAAGTTAATAGACTATAAGAAGATAAAAGTCTAGGCAATGTTTTAAATATCGCTAGGCATATGAGCATTGCCAAGAGGATCAGAGGAGAAAGCGAAAAAGCCATCTTTTTGTCAGTCTCACAACATACACAATGCTCACTGCCAAGCTGCCGTGTGTGTGTTTTTATTTGGGGGGATCCCCTCTAACGTCTTTCTTTCAAAGGGGGCGGGAGCAGTGTTGGGAATGAGGATTGTAGCCACTATAGTGGCAATTTTGTGATTCTGGGGCCCGAGGGGCGATTTTGTAAATGGGGGCAAATTAGCCCTATAAATAGGAGTGAAGAGGTTAGTTTTAAGGTATGAAGAGAATTGAAAAGAAAAGTATTGATTGTAAATAGGAGTTTAGGAGTAGAAGTTAGTTTTAGACTAATTGAGGCCCCTATTTTTGTATTTCCCCGTCTTATCTTTAGAAATCCCCTTTTTATCTCGCAAATTTCTCATCAAGTGAGGTTCCGGCGCCGGCGAGCCGCCACTGCTATAGTGGCGGCTTGATCCAGCCACTTCCACAGCTAAGCCGATGGGGGGGCGGGCTAAGCCGAGCCGCCGGCTCGAGCAGGCTAAGCCGAGCCGCTAGCCGATGAACAGTGAGCATCATTTTTTTGGATTTTTAAGCGAATTTCGGCTTATTTTCTACGCTGCTTCTGTATTTTGACGATTCCGAACCCATTTGGAGTCCAAATTCAGAACGGAAAGAGCTAGGACGTAGAAGACTCATCCGCGGACATCCTCCCACTCCTGTAGCAACACTTCGAGGGGGACAGAACCCGTGGGTGGCCTTTTGATCTATGAGGAGGCGAGTAGACATGCTCCAACACTCGGAAAATCGCACTCGGGGATATCATGCACCACCTTGATGACAAGGTGGTTTTTCAGGGGCAGAGTAGTGTTGGAAATGAGAATTGTAGCCACCATAGTGGCAATTTTGTAATTATGGGGCCCGATGGGCAATTCTGTAAATGGGGGCAAATTAGCCCTATAAATAATAGGAGGGAAGGGGTTAGTCTTAGGGTATGAAGAGAATTGAAAAGAAATGTAGAGATTATAAATGGGAGTTTAAGAGTAGAAGCTAGTTTTAGACTAATTGAGGCCCCTATTTTTGAATTTCCCTGTCTTATCTATAGAAATCCCCCTTTTATCTCGCAAATTTCTCATCAGGCAGCAATGACCCACGATACAAATGGCAAGTCTATCGGTTGTGACCGGTTTTTCTTTTTATAACTGTCTCTTAAAAATCTCTTTGGCAAGGGGAAGCGCCGCCTAATCGTGATGCTTAATCCATAAGCGAAGTGGCTTGGAGGTTGTCTTCATCTAGGTGCCATGCTCTGCTTTAAAGATACCGAGTTTAGGTCGTCTCTAATTCTGGAGTAAAGAAATTTAAAACACGTTCAAATTATGCTACATGACTTCACCGACTTTGATGCATGTTGGTGGTTATGGTTGTATCTGTTATGAATAAACTTGAAGTTGTAGAGGATGGGTTGCCTCTACAGATCACCATCTTAAAATTATGTGGCTTACTGCTATGGAGTTCTTATCATATGTGGATAGTGTGTAGGAGTTGGACCCTAACCTCCATAATGGTGGCACAGTCTTTGTTTTTTGCTCCTCTCCTTTTTGGCAGAAGAGTCTGGCTTGTTGTGGAATCAGTCAGTAAGCAAACATGAGTCTGTGCCGTCTAATTTCTGCTTTATATTTTTAAAGTCTGCTAATTTTAAATTTTTGTGACTATATCTCTTTCTGGTCTACCCTCTTTTGTTTTGTGTGTGCGTGCAACACTAGATATTTACAAGTTACAGTATGTTTTTATGCTAAAGCCGGCATCTTGGTAAATGCAAGTTAAAATCAATTAATTGCCATTTAAGATTTTTTGTAGTCTGCTAGTTGTATTTTTTGGTGGGACAATCTTTCTGTTGTGTGTGGGAATTTGTAACCCATCTCTGCAACCAGTTCTCATTTCTAAGATTATTATTATCCTTCTTTAGATCAAATCCTGGTCTAAACAGCCTACTTTTATGATTTATCTGACCAGTCATGTTTTGGGTTGACACACTATTGTGCATTTTGTGTGCTCCATCATGGCTTTCTTTTGTTCAACATTATATTTAATGTCGTATGTGTGGTGCCTGTTGAGCCTAGCCTTGTGGTATAAGGTGTTTTTTATGCTCTGTCTGTCCTCCGGATGAGCATATTTGCAATGTTGCAATTGACCGTGTAGCTTGTATTTGCATATCTAAATCCTTTTAATTTAACAACACGTCAAGTTACTTTTCACTCGGTAACTTTCTTTTATAAACTCTTCAGATTGCATTGGATCAGCTTTTAATGCTAAAGGAGTCATGCAATGCCCAAATTGTCGGAAAGTTGAGAAAGGGAATTGGCTTTATGCTAATGGTTCTCGTTCACTGCCAGAGCTTAGCTTTGATGAATGGACCCATGATGAAGACCTCTATGATATCAGTTACACAGAAATGGTATGGTTTCTTGTTCAGCTTTTATTCTTAGCAGCTTATTATTTGCAGTTATATGTTTAATTTATTTGTAGACAGGCATCTGTGTATTTAATGTTCTCATGTAATGAAATTACTTATTTCTTGCAGTATATGAATGCTTAACATAATGTTGTTTGTTGGACATGTTTCAAGTCTTGTACATTGAAGAATGAGGAAGAACTAGAAATTACCCTACATTGAAGAATGAGGAAGAACTAGAAATTACCCGTGCACAAAGTGCACGGAGTAAAAATAATACATTAGAACATGGCACGGTGCACTCTCGCAACCGAAAAGGAGAGTGAATTGTGGGTGGGTATGTCGGTAGCGTCGGGGGGGTTAAATGGAAGCAAGCATATAAATAAGAAGGCTAAAAGGTCTAAAATGCAAAAACCCAAGGCCAAACATGCAAATAAGTGGGATGTTGGTGGAAGTTTTTTTAATATTTTTTGAGAGTGGGGATCATCCCCCACGGTTGAGGGAGCACTGCCACATAGGACAACCCCGTGGCTGGCACCCCTCAAATGTAATATAGATAGAACACAACAAATAAAATCTAACATATAAAGCATTAACATGATATCATCCATATTGAATATTGATAGGATTTTGCGATATATTTGGGGGTAAAATTAGGGTTTTATTGGTAGATAGTGGAATTGACAAAGATACGGCCTCCAATTCAAGAAGAATGCCAACTCTCCCAACTAATCTAGGGTTCTACACTAATCTCTATTAATTCTCTCCAAAATCAACTTAAGAAACCAATTACCTAGCCCCCATTTATATAATAAATTGATTTTCACATAATTCGGAAATTGCCACTGGTGCCCAAAATTACAAATTTATCACTGGTTTAACCGTCCCTTGTCTTTGCTGACATTTTGCCTCCCATTGCCCCAGCTTTTATTGTCGCATCTGGTAAGTTATGATCCCATTATTACTCTCCCAAAAGCACCATCTTGTTCACAAGATGGAAGTCTGAACACTACTGCTGGATGGCTCCCAATGGCTTTCCATGTCGCTCCCAATGGCTCCCCATGCTTCATAGTCAAGAAGGCCCTTTCGCTGGATTAACACTTTTAGTACATGCACTTTCTATACGGACCCCTTTTAACTCCGATGGCTCCAAAATCACATCCATGTTTTCAGTCAAAGTCATTGGTAAAGATGGTGAAAGTGTGTGGTCCATAATAGCCTGGCGAAGCTGAGAGACGTGAAAGACTGGATGTATAGTAGACGTGGCGGTAACTTCAAATGATTGGCAACATGTCCAATTCTCGACTCAATCTTATAAGCTCCAAAATATCATGAAGACAATTTCTCATTTTTTTCTGTGCGCCAAAGATAGATTTATAATGATACTACCGAAGCTTCAAATAAGCTATGTCTCCAACTGCAAATTGTAACTCCTATGCTCATCTGCCTATTTCTTCTTATTCTGTGTTGGGCTTTAATCAAATGTCTCTTCAACTCCTTTAGCACACTATCCTCTCCAAATACTGCTCAACCTAAGATAATGTTGTAAAACTGTGGTCGTAATGTAGCAGATGTGGATGATTACACTCATATAAGGTTTTGAAAGGAGTGGTCTGGGATGCTGTATGATAAAAGGTGTTACACCAGTATTGAGACCATGCCAACCACTTCGCCCACTACTTCGATGACATTGACACAAAACGTCGCAGATATGTCTATATGCTTCTGTTTATAATCTCAGTCTGGTCCATCTGTCTGAGAATGATATGATATGCTTCGCTTTAAGATCATGCATCCTAAATAACTCCCTCCAAAAGTGGCCCAGGAAGACACGATCGCGATTTGGCATGATAGACTTTGGAATCTCCTGCAATCGTACCGCCTTCAGTATAAAAGCAGCTACTACTGTCATCGTGATGTAAGGATGTCGAATGACCATGAAATGTGCATATTTGCTGAAACGGTCTATTACTACAAAGATGACCGAGTATCCTTCTAATCTAGGCAACCATTCGATAAACTCCATCGTGACCTCCTCACAAATCCGATCTGGCAAGAATAGAGGTTGTTGCAGTCTTCTAAGAACCATACTCATATACTTGTGACGTTGGCAAACATCACAATTAGACACCATCTTTTTCGCATCCTTCTTCATCCCAGCCCAAAATAGCTTCCTAGCCAGGTGCCGATAAGTCTTTAGGACTCCAGAATATCTGATACGATTTAGATCGTATCAATGGAAAATCAGCGAAGAAAAGGAATAAAAATAGGAAAAGATGGGATTTTTATTGGATTTTTGAGAAGAAACAACTACTAATAGCAAGATAACTTGAGTCCTTTCGAGAGGAACTCGCTCTCCTAACTTTGATGAACGGATCAAAGTCTAAAACCCTCACAAAAGACACTTACGATGTTTCTCACACAATAAGCATAACTCTCATGACGGCTAACCCTAGATATAAATAAAGAAAACCTAGAAATAAAATATCATAGCAAAAGACTAATCTGCCCTTCGACGCCTCCGATAGTAAGCGACCCATCCGCCATGGGTCCTTCTTGGATCCGTGACCGCCTCGGAAGGTGCGTCCGTATCAATACCCGCCCCTAAAAGAGCCACCTTGTCCTCAAGGTGGAAATCAGGTTACTGCTCCTGGGTCGTCCTCTTCTGGCTTCTCTGGTTCGATGTATTCCTCCTCGTCCGGCTCGATAGTGATCTGCAGCAACCGGCTCGCACACCGATGGCCCGGGGTTAACTTCTCGTCGCAACGGAAGCACAACCCTCTGGCTCTCCTGTCCCGTATCTCGGCCTCGGTCATCCTCCGCCCTTGTCCCGCAGGGCGTGCTTCTCCTGCCTTCTCCCCCGTTTCGGCTGAGGCGGCCGGCGGTAGTCTCGGGGCGGCTGCTGTATATGGGACCCTCTGTTGTGGCGCCTCCCACGTCCCTCTGATCCTCCGCTCCTCCGCCTGCTTCTCCTCCGCCCTCAACGTCAGACGAATCACATGCTCTAGGTCTTTGGGACTTTGCATCCATAACTCGGCTCGTATCGAGGGCTTCAGCCCTTGCATAAATGCCCCCAAGAATACGTCTTCCGACACTCCCTTCACCCTGCCTGCCAACACCTCGAACTTCCCCAGGAAGTCCAAAACCGTCCCCTCCTGCCGTAGTTCAAGCAACTGCTCGTATAAATTCGCCCCCGGTTTGGCCTGAAAACGGTCAAGTAGGAAAGTTGACAACTCCTCCCAAGTCCGAAAAGGGGCTCGGGACATCCTCCAACGATACCAGCTCAGCGCCTGTCCCTCCAGATAGCAAATGATGTTCTCCAATACATCCCCCTCTGAGATCCGCATCGCCTGAAAATACCGCTCCGTTCGCACTATCCATCCGTCGGGGTCTGTCCCCTCAAAAATGGGCATCTTCAACTTCTCCATCCTCCTGTCTGGGTACAAGGTCGGGTGCCCTCCTCCCTGAGCTCCGTGGCCTCCATACTCGGCCCTGCCTCTGCCGTAGGCCTCTTCGGGAAACCCTCGCGGGCCCCCAAAATTTTCCGCGTACTCCTCCATAGGCCACCTCTGTCTCTCCTCCTCTGTAGCCCCAAAAATCCCGCGGTAGCCTCCTGCCGGGCCCTGATCGCCGCCCGAAGGGCCGAAAAACTGACCCGGTGGGTTTACTGGGCCCCCCTGGGCCCCAAATCCTGCCGCCGGAGCCCAGCCGACCCCAGGGTAGGCTGCGAAGCCCCCCTGGGGGCCGGTGGGGGCCTGGTTGGGCCCAGGCGGGCCGCGCGGCCCTTCCAGCACCTCGCGCGGGCCCGCCTGGCCTTCCCAGGTGCCCGCGTGGGCTCGGGAGTGGGCCGCGAGGCCTCCCGAGCCCTCGCGGAGCCCTGGCGGCCCGCGCGGGAGGGGGTTAGGGTTTCCCCCTCCCCAGCCGCCGCCTCCTATGGGGTCCGAAAACCCTAGCCTCCCTTCCCCTTGCATGCCGCGTCCCTTCGCCTCCGCAAGAAACCCTAGGGGATCTCCTTCGCGCCGCCGTCGCTCCCGATGCACTTCCTCCACCCACGGCTCCTCCAGGAACCCTAGATCTTCCTTTTCCTTTGTGATTTTGGTTCCCGGAGGTGCCCCGGAGGTGTTCGCCATCAACTTCGGATCGTCCGCCTTCGCATGATGATTCTCCGCCTCGGACTCTTCCCCTCCGAACTCCACATGCTTTCCATTCCCCTCTAGTTTTTGAAGAATTTTCAAAATCTGAGCTTGAGTGGCGTCCGACGCCTCGTGCTTCTTCAACAACCGGGCTTCCATCTCTTTTTGGGAATTGGATAGCATCTCTACCGTGACTTCCAAAGCTCCCACCTTTTTGCTGACCTCTTCCCGGATCTCCTTTCGCAGCGCCTCCATCTCCGTCTTGAATCTAGTACCTTCCGCCATTGGATCTATCGCTCTGATACCAATTTGATACGATTTAGATCGTATCAATGGAAAATCAGCGAAGAAAAGGAATAAAAATAGGAAAAGATGGGATTTTTATTGGATTTTTGAGAAGAAACAACTACTAATAGCAAGATAACTTGAGTCCTTTCGAGAGGAACTCGCTCTCCTAACTTTGATGAACGGATCAAAGTCTAAAACCCTCACAAAAGACACTTACGATGTTTCTCACACAATAAGCATAACTCTCATGACGGCTAACCCTAGATATAAATAGAGAAAACCTAGGAATAAAATATCATAGCAAAAGACTAATCTGCCCTTCGACGCCTCCGATAGTAAGTGACCCATCCGCCATGGGTCCCGCTTGGATCCGTGACCGCCTCGGAAGGTGCGTCCGTATCAATATCCCACAGCAACACTTCCATGAAACTCTTGTAATATACTCAGAATGTGAGCATATGCCCTAGGCAATTCAAGCTGCCTTTGGTATAATAATCAATGCCCCTTCAATGAATAACATGGGTACTCCGTCGACCCTTGTCGCGGTGCAGCCTGAATTTTCGCCAACTTCTCGTCCGTCTCAATCTCTTGTAACAAAGGCTTCCAATCGAGCACCACCGATACGGACAAGGCTGCCAACTATGAATCTTTCTCTCGTTTGGACAAAGCATTCGTCGCCTTATTCTCCAACCATGTCTTGCATTGAATCTCGAAGACCCTAGTAGCTTAGAGAACCAACGACGTTGTTCCTCAGTCACCATTTGTTGCTTTAAAAGATACTTGAGACTTCTCTGATCTGTCCGTACTATGATGTGTCAGCTGACAGGTAAGGCCTTCAATTTTGCATCATTAGAACGATAGCCATCAACTTGCGCTCATAAATTGACTTAAGCCTAGCTCTTGCCATCAACACTTGGCTAAAATAGGCCACTGGCCGCTGATCATGCATCACTACTATTCCTAAACCATATCCAGAAGTATTTCTCTACAATGAAAGATCGACTGAAATCTGATAGAGCTAGCATTGACATACTGGTCATAGCTCGCTTCAATGCCTCAAATGATTGGATCGCCTCCTCTTCCTATTGGAAATTGTCCTTTACCTACTCTGTCAGTGACGAGGCAATGGTGATATATCCCTTGATGAACTTTCTGTAGTATCTTGTAACCCAGAAATCCTCGTAACTTCCACAACGTGGTTGGTCGTGGCCAATTAATCTTCGTCGTGATCTTCGACCTTTCATTTGCGATCCCCTTCATTGAAACCATACGCCCAAGATACTCTACTCTCGTCTATGCGAACATGTATTTCTTCTTATTGGTATACAACTGATGGTTCTGCAACTTCTGCAACATTATCTCCAAATGCTCCATGTGCGCCTTAATAGATCGATTGTACACGAAGATATCGTCAAAAAGACCAGCACAAACATTCGCAAGGCACACGTATAGTCGAAACACCTTGTTCATGAGGGTCTGAAAATAACAAGTGTGTTGGTCATGTCAAAAAGCATGACCAAGAACTCATAATGCCCCTTATGAGTTCTGAAAGCAGTTTTAGCCATGTCCTCTGCTCGTATCTTAATCTGCTGGTAACCGTACTTCAAATCAATTTTTGAGCAGATTGTCGCTTTATGAAGCTCATCAAGCAACTCGACGATCACAAGAATGGAGAACTTGTCTGGAACTATCTCCTTGTTCAATGCCCAATAGTCAATGCAGAACCTCCAACTGCCATCCTTCTTCTTAACTAACGGGATTGGGCTCGAAAATAGGCTCACACTGGTATCGATATGGCCTCACACTGCGCGGAATAACCCCGACATGAATCATCTCCCTAACATCTGCTCGGTCTCATTCTTTTGCACATGGGGTATCGATATGACTTCACACTTGGCAGAATAACACTGGCATGAATCATCTCCATAACATTCGCTCGGTATCATTCTTCTGCACCTGGTGTATCGATATGGCCTCACACTGAGTGGTGACACTCAGTCTCTCATGACTATGGCGTACTCGTGATCCCGCGATGCAGAAAGGTCACGAGGTGTCGTAAACACTCCCTCAAACTGAACCAAAAATTGATGTATAGTCGTTGGAATGCCATGTTCCTCATCAGCCTCTGCCAAGCCCTGTAAATCCATCAAAAATCCACCCACCTTTGTCGGGATTGCCTTTGTCATGATTTTCAAAGAAATCAAGGATCAACATAAGCTAGGATCTCCCTAGAGTGTGACTGCTCTGTTTCTACCTTGAACTCAGGGCACAACAGCTTCCAATTGATTTTCATTTCTCCCGATGATTGCATTCATCTCATCCCCAAGATCATGTCCATACTATCAAGGTCAAGTGGTAAGAAGTCCTCCAAGATCTTAATGCCTTGTAGTGTCAAAATGAGCCTACAACATACTTCCCGACTGCGCTCTATCTTCCCTATCCACATTATCACATCAAAGCTCCATGTGTCCTCCAGCTGCAAGCTCTGCTGCTCCACCATTCTATTGGAAATAAAAATTATGGGTGGCTCCATTGTAAATAAACACGGTGGCATTTTGATCTGCAATCCTTCACGTTAACTTCATAGTGTGATTCGGGGTGAACCTTATTACGGAGTGTAACGAGACCTCTACCACGTCCAAATGAGGATGCTCCTACTCTCCTGCCTCTTCCTCCACCTCTACAACATCGGCCTTGTTGGCGACTATAAACACCTGGAGGGTGCGGTCACAGCATCGATGTCCTAGGGAGAACATCTCATCGCAACAAAAACACCTCTTTGCCGGCGTGTTCTGAATCTCAGCCTTAGTAAGGCGTTTGAACTGTTCACCTCGACGTGCCTTGCTGTTATTGTCTTGCTGGTATATGATGGTGTCTTCTGCTCCCTTTTCTGTGTCTGGCTACGAAAAGTAGAGTCATTCCATATGTCTTGGTCCGTCGCTCAGCTATGTTTCTATCCTTAATCATCTGAGTCAGCTCCATCGTCTCACTCAGCCCCCTTGTTCTTTGCAAACGGCGCTCGGCTCGAATGTCTGTCCTGAGCCACTTCATGAAATTTCCCTCTAGCATTGTCTATACTATCCTACTGACTCGGTCCGAGAGCATTCGAACATCTCCATGTAATTCCTGATGGTGCTCTCTTGTTTGAGTGCAAAGAGTTGTCCGTGTAGATCTTCTCTATGAGTGTCGCAAAAATGGTCCAGCAAGCCGTCTTTGAACCCCTCCCATGAACGCACATGATGTCTCTACTTCCTCTACTGGAATTAAGCCAATGCATTTTCATCTAAATATAGACCAGCCGCCATCAATGTTTTCTACTCTGTCAAATGGTTCACGACGAAGTACACATCTACACGGTAAACCCATCTATAAGGGTTGTTCCTTTTAAAAATCAACATATTTAGCTTTTGGACTCTGCTATCAACGCCAAAGTTTACATATCATACTCTCCATTTGAGATGTCCTAAGTGAAACTATTGATAAGCATTTTGTTGTGTAGCTGTGGGCACCGAAATCTCCTAACAGGACTCCTCCTGCCACACCGTCACTCCCCATCCGTTGTCAAACCAAACTGGGTCTCTACCGCCATTAACGAAGCCCTGATAGTCATCTACATGGTCATCGAAGCCCCTCAAGGATCTAACGCCCCTCGAGGCCTGTCACTGGGCCTCGGTAAGCCACCTAATTGTACCCTAGGGGCCGTGTGGCCCTTAGTTTTTGTCCCAGGGCTCGTGGGCTTTTTGGAAGTCCGCCCAGGTCCCGCGGCATCCTTGGCTGTCAGCTCAGGGGCCACGAGGCCCCTGGCGGCCAGAGCCGGGGCCACGATACTTATAGGGATCTTTCTAGGGGCCCCTGGTAGCTGTGAGGACCCTTGCAGCCAGCGTCGGGGCCACAGAGCCCCTTGTGGTTGCCCTAGGGGCACCTTGGGGGTTGCCACATGACACGTGCTTGCTCTTCTTCCTTGGCCACTCCCACCATGGGTTGGGGGGTTCACCCCACACATGTGATTCGTCGTTCAGTTGGAGATATTCCTCAAAGGCGATGACTTTCTCCTTGTCATTGTCCACAGATTTCGTCTTTTGCATTTGATCTCCGTCGTTGCCTTCATCTTTTGTCCAGATCTGTATTTGTAGCACTCACCTCATGCGGAGGACAGCTGGTCAACTCCGTCATTTGTTTAATTAGGGTTTTCATCGACAATTTCATCTAGGATTCCATTGACGAAAATCTTTTCTCCATCGATTTCTTAAGAACGTCCACTTCGCTTTCAAATTTATCCTCAAAAGATTCATTTTTTCTCGTCGTCCTAAGGATCAATCGCTCTGATACGAATTTGATACCAAGTTGATAGGATTTTGCAATAGATTTACGTGTAAAATTAGGGGTTTTATTGATAGATAGTGGAATTGATAAAGATACGGCCTCCAATTCGAGGGGAATGCCAACTCTCTCAACTAATCTTGGGTTTCACACTAATCTCTTCCAATTCTCTCCAAAATCAATCTAAGAAACTAATTACCATATACCATAGCCCCCCCATATATATAACAAACTGATTTTCTTATAATTACAAAATTGCCCCCTGATGCCCAAAATTACAGATTTACCACTGGTTCAACCGTCACATGTCTTTGCTGCTGTTTTGCCGCCCATTTTCCTAGCTTTTGTCGTCGCCTATGGTAAGTTATGATCCCATAAAATATCATCAAGAATACATGTGTTTTGTCATATCATTGAATACGAGCGAGATGGGAGCGAGGTGGATGGCCGGAGCTCTTGACTCCAGTGTGGCATGCAATTGGGGGAGTTAGCAACCAGAGGTTGCCTTGAATAGGAAGGATGAGGTTGGAATGTAGTAACTTCCCCTATTGAGGATGTTATTCATCGTTGAGACATTGCGTGATAAGTAGCCAAATTAGGGTATACAATTCAATTACTTGAAAATCAATGGGTGAGTCACATGGTCATTGTTAAGGCAATGCGAACTGAATTTGTGTGGTAGTCATGCAATGTGGTTATATCAAGGTACTATCAGATAAAAATAGTAAGCCTGCATTAAGAGAATCATTGTTATGGCAATGCGACCTGTGTGGTAGTCATGCTATATAGTTATATCATGGTACCATCTGATAAAATAGTAAGCCTGCATTAAGAGAAAATGAGACTATTGTCCGACATGAAGAGAAATATAGACTATTGTGTGGGAGGAGTAACTGCTCAGGGTAAGTAGGCTTTCATAACTATTGCCAACACTCTGTGGTGAATGTGTGTGGATATTTTTTATCGGATCAAACTTTACATATATTTAAGATATGCAATCTATACTTAGCAGTAAGCATACATGGGAAGTCTCTTGTAAAATGAAACTGGTTAGGAATGTCTTGCAAAAGTTGATGGAAAAAGAGTTTCAACTGGCCTCGTGAGAAGATGCTTATATTTTAAAGGTTAGTATGGAAAGTGTGACAGAGTTCGAATATGTAGTTTTCTCCTTGCAGCATGCCTGTAGTTGCTGTGGCCATGATCAAGGGGCCTAACTTTGATGCGGCTGATTTTTGGGTAGAGGGGTGTTTGAGTAAAATAACATATTGGGGGTGTTTTTCTATTTAAGGGGAGAGAGCCGGCCCTAATGGGGATGCGAAAATTGTTGAGAGAAATTCCTTTTTTTAGATTATTCCTTAGATAATTTGTATTAGGGCCTTTTCATATTCTCTTAGATTAATCTCTTGATAATTGTTACGTCGATTCGTAGTCGTTAATTAGTGAGTAGCTTATTTTGTAGTATTAATCTTTTAATTTCAGATATGAACTTTCCAGATCTAGATCCAGAATCGCATCAATTGGTATCAGAGCCGTTGATCCATGGCGAGCACGCGATCCACGGAGCAGATTGAAGTTTTGGAAGGAAAAGTTGAGCGGATTGAAGCCCAAATCAGCAAGGGTTTCATCGATCTGAGGAAAGAAGATGTCGAGATGGCCGCGGAGCTCCGGAAAGAGATGAAAGAGAACCAAGAGAAAACGGAGGCAAAGATGAAAGAAAATCAAGGGAAAACGGAGGCAAAATTGTCGGAATTAGCGGAGGCTATAGCGGCGTTGACCGCTCATCTTGTACCAAAGGCGGATCCAAGCAAAAAGGAGCCGCTTTTGACAACAAATAAAGATCCGGGGCTAGATCTGAAGATTCTAAGTCCAGATCTACCAGATCCGGAGCCAGATCTGGAGCTTTCAGGCGTAGATCCACCAAATCCGGAGCCAGATCTGAAGTTATCAGATCCAGATCTGAAGTTATCAGATCCAGATCTGGAATTATCAGATCCAGATCTGGAAATTCCAGATCCAGATCTGGAAATTCCAGATTCAGATCCGAAAAAGACGGTTTCTTTTGAAGATGATCTGGATCTAGAAGAAGACAGAGACTTCGATCAAGGAGACAACGTGTGGGGGACTCACCAAGACCACGCGCCGCCACGCTGCGAGGACAAAGGTGCCGGAGGGGGGTCTCCGGCAGCCCGGCAGCCCCCTGGGTGGCCGCCGACCCCCCAGGGATCTCTGGGGGGGCCGGCGAACCCCCAGAGGGGCGGCAGGGGGCCGCCAGGCCCCTGGGAGGGGCGGCCGCACCTGCCGCCCCCCTGCGGCTTCGGCGGGCCCAGGCGCCGCCGCCTGGGGGCCGCCGGCCTAATTTCAGGGCCGGCCGCCCCCGGCGACGGCCTGGGGAGCCTCGGCCGACCCCAGAGGGCGGTCCCGAGGTCCGACGGACCCCTGGGGGGCCCGCCGACCTTCCAGGACACCCGACAGACTTTACCGAGCGTTTTCGGGCCCCCGGGGGCCCCGCCCAGAAGGATTTCAGCATGCAACGATGACGACGACCATCCTAAGTATTTGTGGGGGCCCGACGACGTTTTTTGGATCCCACCTTGGCCCGACGATATTTTTCCGGACTTCGTTGAAAGCGGTGGGGACCACTCTCATCCATTTGACCCGGGAGGAGGCTTGCAATCGACCCGGTGGAACGGATGGCCCACAGACATCATGCACCACCTTGAGGACAAGGTGGTTTTTCAGGGGCGGAG
>CM061137.1:115313959-115534207 GCA_030789695.1 Scilla litardierei | reverse complement strand
GATGATAACTTATCAGACTTGAAACTTGGACGAGTGGTAGATAGGAGAAGCTACGGAGTATAGTATGATTTAGAGTGGTCATGAGAATGAGTAGAACATTTAAAGCATCAAGATTTGATTATAAGCTGACGTGAGAAGACATTGGAAATGACGCGACATATTGAGACGGATGGATGTCATGAAGATGGATTTTTTTATGATTAGGAGATTAGATGATAGGGGTGAGGATAGATGTAGTTCGATGGTTCATTGAGTATGGAGGAAATTTACGAGTCGATATGATGGAGAATGTATATTGAGGACGAGATGATTGTTGATTTGTAGACGGTAATGTGGGCTTATAGTTAGGTGCTAGGAGGTGATTCTAGTTGTAGCTTTATTCGGTGGAGAGACGAGTTATGATGGATTATTTGAGGAACGATGTTTGAAGTTATGGGATTAGCGATCATTATGTGTAGAAGTGGGAGTTGTAGGCATAAGTGTATATAGATATTATTATTGGTATAAGTGATTCCGAGGACGGAATCATTTCTAAGTTGGGTAGAATGTAACGGCCGCTTTCCGATCGTACGAATTTTAGCGGGTATTATTGCTTCGTGCGCGTTTTTTTTTCATATTTGATTTTATTACTGTTTTTCCGTAGCTCAGACGCAGGATCGGACCCCGTTTCCACGATCCTCTCGGAGGCGCGATCACCCATGTACCTTCTTTGTAATTTTCAAACGCCCATGAACTTATTTGATTATCTTATTATAATTAATAAAATATTTATTTTTAATACATTTTGATTACTAAACAGGGTCGGTGCTCTTTTAAAAAAAGCCCAACTCTTATAAAACCCAACAATTATAAACCGTACCTACTTTTAATCAAAATTTGAACAAATGAATCATGTGAATTCGTTTTGTTTTCAAAAGGGAATCTGTGAGTCAAACCAAATTTTTTTGAAATGAAAAATCTTTTACTATCACAACCGTACGTCAAATATCTCAACCACTGTAACGACTGGTTTTCATGTATCTGGATTTATTATAATATAATATATGTTTTGGTGGATTTTCTCCTCATGCGTGGTTTTCGTCTCCGTGACTTTCATTTTCGCTCGTTTCGTCGTGTATTCTTGTTTCTTCCTTAGGATCGTCGATTTTCGAAGTATGTCATTCGTGACGGACTTCATAACGGTCGTATCTTACTATTAGATCAAGCCTAGGAGTCATAGGAATCGATCCCGGGGATCCGCGCTCCGTATCGGAACTTTTTGTGCTTATTAGCCGGTGTAAGAAGGGGCACCGACCGACTAGATGACGATCCAGTCGGTCGACAATCCTTCTTGGACCGACTAGTTGGCTTTCTAAATTATTCAGGAGTTACTGTTTATCGTTAGTCGGTCTAAGAACGTTGGTTGACCGACTAGGTTGCAAACTAGTCGGTCAGCAATGCTTCTTTAACCGACTAACTCTTCAACTAAATTATAGTATCTATACTGTTCACTCTTAGTCGGTCTAAGAACGTTCATCGACCGACTAGATGTTAAACTAGTCGGTCAGTATTTGTTCTTCGACCGACTAATTCTAAATCCTATTTTCGTTCAGAAGTTACTGTTTACACTTAGTCGGTCTGTGTTAGTCGACCGACCGACTAGTTGCCAAACTAGTCGGTCAGTGGTTGCTCTTTGACCGACTAATCTGTGTTAAACCCCTAATTTCTGGGCAGCCGCCAGCCCAACCTATTTATACCCATCCCAAACGTTTTCTTCTTCCTCCACTCGACCCAAAACCCTAAAATCTCCCCCATTGAGCCCTCATCTTCCTCCAACCCCTATTCCTTCATTCCAAGCCCTAAATCCATCATCTAAACCATCCCTCCACTCATTCTACCTCTCATCTTCCCCAAATCTCCATCAAACCCCCAAAATCCCCCAAAAACCCTAGTTCTCCAAACTTCTCCTTTCGTTTCCAAATCTGGTCCTAGGGTTCTCCGGAGTGTTTCTTCCGCCTCCTCACGGTAAGAAATCGATATCCTGACGTTTTTATAACCTATTTGTATTTTTATGAAACCCTAATGAAATTTCATGTTGTTTGATGTTTGTTTCCCCATAACAGCGATTTCCCCCGTAGATTAGCATCCGCGAGATGAACCTTCGTAATCGTCATCCCCGGTGCTAGGCAAGTGAAACTTGCCACCTAGGGTTTAGGCCATGCTTTAGGCCATTTGCTTGTTGTAGGCGTAAAAGAGACTAGGCGACGAAATGATACTCGCCTAGGCGCAAATTCCGGAACTGGCTTGACAACGAAGCTAAGACCGTCGTTTTACCATGTTGCACAACTACCATGTCATGTTTAATTTTGATTGACGGTACGCGAATAAATTGCCATCCATGTTGTATGTCGCATTCGTAGCACACGCTACAATACTTGTGTTTCCTGGCTCGTGCTCCAGAAGCGGACCATGTGTTGGTTGATAGCCAACGCCCGACCTACTAGTTCCGGCTAGGCACCCACTATACGTGGGCATAACCCTATGCCATACGTGTTATTCACACTTCATGGCTCGTGTCCCAGAAGCGAGCATTCCGTGTTCGGGGGTAATGCCCTGGCTCGACACACTTGGGAGGGGTAGAGATAAACGGTCACTTGAGCTTAGGAGTTGGCCCGATCAGCCGCTCTAGCCAACAGGCGGAATCTCTGTGCACGACGTGTTTACTTGACGTGATTTCCTTGACTTGTACTTGAGCACAGCATGCGGGCAATAGGGCACTCGTTGAGTGATCCCTTGTACTTGTTCCTTGACATTACATGTCACAACTACCACTTGACACTTACTACTTGTACTCCCGTTTACTTGTCACTTCCCTGCCTTACTTTACTTGCCATGCATCATACAATAATTGCTAGGTTGCTAGTTTACCTTAACTTCATTTTCCTTGCCCAAGTCTTTTAGACTTGCTGACATGTGCCCTTTACTCTTTTGGGTGACACATGTTAGATCCCGAGCATGGGTCCTTTGTTGAGGACGAGGTGTTTGCTGACGCCGAGCCCGAGCTTGTGTTTGACGGGGAGTACGTGGACACTGGGGACCAGTCCTAGTGTTTTCCTTGTGTTTCCCTTTTTGTTTTAGACTGCTGTTTTGTTGTCGGTGCGTGGCACCTATACTTTGTTGTGTTGTTGCTTTTGTTGGCCTTGTTCTGGGCCTTTAGACTCTTTCTTTTAGCCTGTTGGCTTTTCTGGATGTTGGACTTATTTTCATGTTGGACAATTTATGAGATATGAGATTTTATTTCAGTCTCTCCTTGTGTTATTATTGTTATTCCGTTGTGGTTACAGGGACCTGCTTATGTTTTATTGACGCTTATCGGGTTTGGGGCTTCACAGCTCCACTCTCGTGCGGACCTTTTCACGTCTCGCCTCCATTTTAGGGAAGCGGGGCGTGACAGGTTTTGTTGGTGGCCCATGCAGGTCCTTCTGTAACTGCGAATTTTGGAATGACGATAATAATATTAGAATGACCAATAAACTAAGTTCGACATCCGAGTCATAAGCTATGAGTCTAATCTGATTCGTTTTCTGTGTCATTAGATGGCAGGAAGGCGATTCACCCATGGTGGGGGTAGTGGGGCGATCCCTCATGATGAGGAGCCTGAGCGGGAACCCACCAACGGTGAGATGATGCGGATGATGCTCCAGATGATGCAAGTGCAGCAGGGCGTGCTCCTGCAAGTCCAGAATGCTCCACTTGCTCGAGCTGCCCGGGCTCTTCCGGATGCCCCTCGCTCTGAGCCTGGAGCGAAGCAATTTCGGGAGCTGGGTCCCGCATATTTTGATGGGTCCGAGGGTCCTCTGGCTGCCGATGAGTGGTTTCGGAACATCGAGGACAATCTGAAGATGGCCAAGATCACCCCGGCTGGGTGGGTCGATTTGGCGAAAAGGCAACTCAAGGATAATGCTCGGAATTGGTGGGATGCGGAAGAGAAGATGATGGTGGAGCCGATAGCTTGGACTGCCTTTAAGTCCAGGTTTGATGAGGAATTCTTTCCGAAGGCTGCGAAGAAGGAGATGCTGCAGCGCTTCATTGATCTGAAGCAAGGGAGCTCGACGGTGGACCAGTACCACCAAGAGTTCACTAGGCTGAGTCGGTTCGCGCCGAAGATGGTGCAGGATGCTGATGAGAGGGCTCAGAGGTTCCTGCAGGGACTTGCTTTGGAGCTCCAGAGTTTTGTGTCTTCCTCCGATCTGGACTCTTATCAGAAGGTTCTGGTCACTGCAAGGAGGCAGGAGCTGAACCTGAGTCAGAGGAGGGGGTCTGTTGTTAGTGCTGGGAAGAGGCCTATGGAGCAGGCCAGAGCGATGGTTAGGCCTGGTTTCAAGCCTAATCAGCCAGCTCAGTTCAACAGGCCAGGAGGGCCTATTCAGAAGACTTGCCATTTCTGCGGTAGAACCGGGCATGTCAAGGAATGGTGTAGGAGGTTCCTGGGCCAGTGTGTCGTCTGTGGGGATCCTACCCATGTCATGAAGGATTGTCCGAGGTCGAAGCAGCCTTGGAGGGCACCTGTTGCAGCACAGCCGTTGCAGCAGCGAGCGTCCGTTCCTGCTGGTCGTGGAGCGCCTCTTGTCCCTCAGGGACAGGCTTTTCGGCAGGCTGTTCCGCCAAGGAGGCAGGCTTTTCTGATGACCGCTGTGGAGAGCGAGGCTGTGGATGAGGTTATCGCAGGTAATCCTCGATCTAGCTGTTACTTTCCTAGCTGGTTTTGATTGCTAGATTGTGTTGTTTGCTTGAACATGGTTGTTTGCTAGACTAGGGTTTGATTTTTAATTGCTTGTTAGGTGTGGTTTTGGTGTGCACATTTCCTGCACGAGTCCTCTTTGACTCTGGTGCATCGATGTGCATTATTTCTCGGAGCTTTGTGGAGAGGCATTCCTTGTCGACGTCCCCTCTTCCCAAGAGTTGGAATATCGTTACAGGGAATGGCATGGTCTCGGTGCATCGTGGTTGCAATTCTTGCTCGTTGGTGGTCTGTGGGCATGAGCTTTTCGCTGATTTCATTGTCCACGACATCATCAACTATGATGCGGTTCTTGGGATGGACTGGCTTGCGAGCTTCTATGCTACGATCGACTGTCGGAGGAAGAAGGTGGTGTTCGAGATTCCCGGACATCCAGTGTTTGAGTTCAGTCGTGGTAGCAGTTCGCTTGGTCCTGTCAGGTTTCGGGCCAGACCAGTGGAGGCTGTGGCTATGCAGATGGAGCTGGAGTGGCCAGCTGTGGTGCGTGAATTTGGTGACGTCTTCCCCGAGGAGATGTCTGGTTTGCCACCTGATCGAGCTTTAGAATTTTCTATCGATCTCATTCCAGGTGCGTAGCCGATTTCGAAGGCGCCGTATCGTATGGCACCTGCAGAGTTGGAAGAGTTGCGGAAGCAGTTGGATGAGCTCTTGCAGAAGGGTTATATCAATCCTAGTGTGTCTCCGTGGGGAGCACCTGTGCTGTTGGTGAAGAAGAAGGATGGATCCTGTCCAAAACAAAGTTAGGATCGATAATTAAAGTGGAGACTTACGCTTGCGTATGCGGAACGATAGTCTCGGAACTTTGCCTTCGGATTCTCCACGACGGATCGAGTCTTCTCACGAACGGAGTAAGGCTACTAATCCACAATCTAAATCTCTATTTTAGATTAAGAACTTGGAAGGAGGGAGAGGAAATATTTCTGCAGAGCTTCGCTATGAAGAAGATGCATGCATGAATTTCATGCAAATGTGTAAGGAAAATGGCTACCCTTGGGTCTTATTTATAGCCCCCAAGGTAGTTATTTTAGGGTAAGTTGTTCCTTTGGAACAACTTAATTAAGGTGTACCATGATGCATGGCACATTATAAGCTTAAGTTGTACCATATGCATGGTACAACATAAGCTTAAGATATTCCCCCTTTATTAGCCATATGTCGCATGCACTTATGCATATATAATGCGACTTTCCCGCTCATACAGAGATCCTCTCCGCAAGGGAACAGATTCCCTTTGCACATGACTTCGTGTGCGCGACGTTCGAGGTCCGTATTCCCTCGTACATCCCCCCACAAGGGTGTACAAACATCTTCCATATCCAACATCTCCCACTCACACTTGAGGGGATTGTAAGAGAACGTCTTTCCCTTAGTTCTTTCATCTATCATACCGAGAAATAGACCGTGCGACCGTCATGCGCGTAGAGTCTGTTGTTGTGCACTTGTTAGAGATACACAACGACCTCGAAGGTGCAAAGTTGAGTAGTTCAACGCATGCTTTACCCTAGATTATTTCTTCACATTTCTTATACTTTATATTCAACAATTGAATCCCATCTGGATTACAATTAGCTGGCCAGCTTTGAATCATTAAAGTCCAAATGTGAATATGAAATCAATCTTCCTCTTCTTGTGAACCTTCTGATCTTGACTTGATTCGCTTTTCTAACGTGCCCCGCCGAGCCGAATTACCATAGCCCATTAGTAACACGCTAAGATAGCGATCATCTCGTCAAATCTAAAGGAACCAATTGGAGTCCTTGAGGGTAAGTGTTAAGACCCGTATGGCCTTTGAGTCTCACATAATAGCAAACACTATTGCTACTAACTCAGTGGTCGAAATGCATACGTGGTATGAACACGTATTACAACATCACTCCTTTCCCAGGGAGAGTATGTCTTAATGATGTTGTATGGATGAAAAGATCAGACACCACAGTGCCTATCTTTTTGAGTCCCCATACTACTCGTGAAATACTCACGGACTCTCATCCTGCATAAGACAGATAGGATTCAAAAAATCCAATGAGATCTTTATATCCTTGTGATACAAATCTCAGATCTTTTGTAAGCATCCGTATGATGCAGATCTTTTATTCGACTATCTTGTTTAAGTCATGACTCTAAATCATTTGTCTAATGATTTTGACTTTAAACTAGTCTCATCTCTATCTTATCCATCTGATAAGATAAGGCGGTTGCTCATGTGAGAGAGCCAACCTTAATCTGTCCGACATACACACAAAAATAGCTGAGACTTAAACACAAATGTACATAAAATCATTTGTAAGAAACTTGTATGCAAATTAAATTTTGATCTTCTATAGACATGGGAAATATTACATGATACAGCTCAGCACCTACGCATTCCCATAGATGATAAGTGTTTGAAAAACACATCTCTGGGGATCGCCTTAGTAAGGGGATCCGCTATCATCTCATGCGTGGATATGTATCCTATGTCTACTTCCTTCCGTTTATCATAATCCTTCGCAAACTTGAATCGAATGTCAATGTGTTTGGTCTTACAATGAAATTTAGGATCTTTGACATAGGCAATCGAAGCTTGACTATCACTGTATATAGGAACAGTGCTCGAGTCAGAGGCATTCGTCAGCCTGTCTAAGAATTTCCTAAGCCAAACAGCTTCTTGGACCGCCATGCTGAATGCTACGAACTCGGCTTCCATGGTTGATAGAGCGATGCAGGTTTGTTTCTTGCTGCTCCAGGATATTGCACCATTCCCGAGTAAGAAAACAAAGCCTGAGGTAGATCTTCGCTCGTCGAGATCACCCGCCCAATCAGCATCGGTATAGCCTTCGAGTCTCAAGGTATTGCCTTGATAGCATAACGCATAGTCCGCAGTCCCTTTGAGGTATCTTAATATCCTCTTCACCGCTTTCCAGTGTGCCTGCCCTGGGTTGGATTGGTAACGGCTTACCATACCAACAGCATAGCAAATGTCGGGTCTAGTACACATCATGGCGTACATCAGACTCCCGACAGCACTGGAGTATGGAACTTTTTCCATAGCTTTCTTTTCTTTTGGATCTTTGGGACACATCTCCAAACATAGACCCTCGCCTTTGCTTATTGGAGTATCAATTGGCTTGCAGTCCTGCATATTAAACCGTTCTAAAACTTTCTTTATATACGTCTCTTGAGAGAGAGAAAGAAGTTTCTTGGAACGATTCCTTGAGATCTTAACCCCAAGGATATATGCAGCTTCACCCATGTCTTTCATCTCAAAGACGGATGAAAGCCAAGCTTTGATATCCAATATAAGACGCTTATCATTTCCGGCTATAAGTATGTCATCTACATAAAGAGACATAATTATATACTTGTTTTTAATCCTCTTAATATATACGCAATTGTCTTCGTCGAGCATGGAGAATCCATACGACAAAATAACTTCTTGAAAGCGCATATACCACTGCCTTGAGGATTGTTTAAGACCATATATGGATTTACGAAGTTTACAAACCTTATGTTTGTTTTCTTCTTGTACGAACCCGTTTGGTTGTTCCATGTAGATCTCCTCATCTAGTTCTCCGTTAAGAAAGGCAGTCTTTACATCCATCTGATGTAATTCGAGGTCCAAACAAGCCACCATTGCCAGAATTAAGCGAATCGAGGTAAAACGCACGACAGGAGAGAAAGTCTCTTCGTAGTCTATTCCTTCCTGTTGCATGAAACCTTTCGCAACAAGGCGAGCTTTATATTTCTCGATGGAGCCATCAGCCTTATGCTTGATTTTGAGAACCCACTTGTTCCCAATGGCTCTACGTCCCTTAGGTAAATCAACCAAGTCCCAGACTTGGTTTGTTTTCATGGATTGAAGTTCTTCTTCCATTGCCGCTATCCATTTATCTTTAGCAGGGCATGTGACGGCCTGTTTGAAGTTTGCAGGTTCGTCATCATCTTGTAGTAATGTCATGAATGTTTGAGGAAATTCATCCTCAAATCTCAGAGGTGTTAGCCTCGTTCGATTACTACGTCTTGTTTGAGTTTGATCACTCCCACTTGGAATGACATCACTCCCACTTGGAATAACATCACTCCCACTCGGATTAGGATTGGTATCGTTCGTATCATCCATTGGTGAAGTTTGAAACGTATTTTCTTCTTCACCAAGGATTCTCCCACTCGAACGTTCCGATCCTTCTTGATCCCAAGTCTCAAACAAGGATAAGTCTTCACTTATCTCACCCTGTCTTGGAAACTCTTTTTCCAAGAAGACAACATCCCTCGATTCGAATTCTATTAGACCCCCATTGTCCTCTTGACCGACGAAAACATATCCTTTGGAGTTTTCAGCGTATCGGATGAAGATACACTTCCTCCCACGTGGCCCAAGTTTGCCATATTTGTGAGAGGATATATGTGCGTAAGAGGCACAACCCCAAGGTTTTAGAATGTTTAAGTCTGGAGTTCTATTGTTCCACAACTCATAAGGAGTAGAACTTACCGACTTCGAGGGTACACGGTTTAAGATGAATGCTGCCGTCAATAATGCGTCACCCCAAAAGGTGATAGGCAAAGTTGCCTGAGACATCATTGATCGGACCATTTCCATCAATGTCCTATTCCTTCTTTCCGCAACACCGTTTTGTTGCGGAGTGTAAGGCATAGTTACCTGATGTATTATGCCTTTTTCATCACAAAGTTCCTTAAAACTTATTGATTGATATTCACCGCCCCTATCGGTTCGCAAAACCTTAATCTTGCGATCTAATTGATTCTCCACCAAACTCATATAGTTTTTAAAGCAATCCAAAGCTTCACTTTTGTGGGATATCAAATAGATATGTCCGAAACGGGTGAAGTCATCAATGAATGTGATGAAATAGGACTTCCCGTGTCTTGTCTTAACATTCATTGGACCGCAAATGTCCGAATGGATAAGCTGTAATGGAACTTCGGCCCTTGTGCCAGTTCCAAACGGCTTGCGACAAGTTTTCCCTACAAGACAATGTTCGCAAGTTGACATTTCAACTTTTGAAACATTAGATAGCAAGCCACTTTTGGCAAGTCTATCCATTCTAGTTGGTCCAATATGACCAAGTCTTGCATGCCAACAAATGATTTCAGACTCAGAGTTAGAAGCATTTGTCAAATGAAAACTTTCATTAATGGAAGAAGCAACATCATACATTGTATTTAAAACAATTAATCCATTACAAACATTACCAGAACCAATCAAAGAATTATTACAAACAAGGTCAACACATTGTTTATAGAACCTCCACTCATAATCTAATGACATTAACATGACCACGGAAACGATATTCCTTCTAATATCTGGAGCAAAGAGGACGTCGTGCAATAATAAAGTCCGGCCGTTGTCGAGAACTAGCTTGCATGTTCCGACGCCTTTGACTTCAACACGTGTGTTGTTGCCGACGTATATCCACTTTGTTCCTTGAGTTATCTTTCGATACTCTACGAAGAACCTTCTGTCCTTCGCAACGTGGTCTGTGGCCCCTGAATCAATCAACCAAAAATAGTTAGATTCAGCAAGAAACACGGAACTAGAAACACATATGTAACTAGCCCTACAAGTTACCTTGTCACTTCCATCCGTACACTTACGGGCGAAGTGACCGTACTTGTTGCACTTAAAGCACTTGATCTTCTTCAAGTTTTTCTTCTTTGAGTGCACATTCTTTTGCCACTTTTTGTTCTTTGTCTTCTTTGAGGTCTCCGGTTCTTGCTTACGTTCGTTCACAAACCTTAAGCGTTTCCGCTTATTTCCTCCATGTGAGGAACTAGCGGCCACGTGAACTTCTGCACTTGGTTTTGCGGCTTGAATCCGCTCTTCCTCGAGTTCGAGGTGTTTCGAAACATCGCTTAAAGTTTTAATGCATTCATTATGAGTGAGATGCATTTTCATGTTATCCCAGCTATCTGGGAGTGAACGAATGACCGCTTGGATCTGCTGTTCGTCAGACAGCGTAACACCCGCATCCTTTAATTCAGATATAAGATTCGCCATGTGGCGGAGATGGTTTTTCATAGAATGATCTCGCCGCATCTTGTACGAATCAAATTGAATATTCAAGGAGCGGAGTTTGGTAACCGAAGTTCCACCAAACTTTATCTCTAGCTCAGACCATATGTCTTTAGCTAGGTCGAATTCCCGAAATAGGCGCATTATGTCATTGTCCATCGCGGACAGTAACGTAATACGTGCTATTTTGTTCTTTCGAGTCCAAGTGTCATAAGCTTCCCGGTCCCTTTTGTGTTGGGCCGTATTGCCCAACTCAGGTTCTACCATTATGTTTTGGAGTGTTTCGAGCACATCTTGCTCCTCCAAAACATATTGGATCTTTATTGACCAAAGTTTATAATTGTCGCCGTTGAGCTTTTCACCTTTGTTAAGCTCTGCGACAATATTCTTAGAAGCGGTAGACATTTTCGATTCAAAAAAACTGCAAAGAGAATGAAAAACACGATCAAAATTCTATGCATAAAGTTTCGATTCTTTAAACACTTGATAAGTTCCTTGGATGCGTTGAAATGTTACTCTAGAATCGAGAAGTTCACTACGTTCCCAACTACCATCTAGTAGTAACTTTCAAAGTATCCCTCTTACTTATCTCAAGTAAAAAAGAAATCAGAAATAATACCCGTATGGTATTAGCAGCGGAAAATCACTTTGAAAAACTTATCTTTCAAAATAGAATAGGTGAGAATTAGCGCAAAGAATTTTAACGCAACAATTGCCAAGCCACGAGACCTGTTCTACACACCCATGGGTTAGATAACCATGGCCGGATCGTGGTAGGACTTGGAATTCTAAATTGCGCTATCCCGATTTAAGGACGGGACATAACCTATTTGAAAAACATCTTTTTCCAAAAATTTTGAAAGCACGTTGGCTAATCTCCGTAGAGTAGAGCACAACGTCACAAGTACATTGGCTAATCTCCGTAGAGTAGAGCACAATGACATGGCTAATCTCGCATGAAGTAGAGCACTATGGCTAATCTTCAAGGAGTAGAGCCCAAATGAAAAACTTCATTAAAACGTTAGTCCCGTATGAACTATTCGGCACTGTGGTTAGCCCCGTATGGACTAATCTACACATTCGAGTTTGACCAAGGCCATTTGTTACCCCGTATGGGTCATCTGGCAAGTTTACAATCGACCCAGACCATTTGTCGGATTGGTCGACCAAAAACACAAAATTGGTCGACCAATTTTCGAATTCAACTTCTTCCCGGTCAGGGCCTCTGCCCTGACCCGGGCTTGGCCAAAGGCCGGCCAGGGCCTCTGCCCTGGCCGGCCAGGGGGCCTCTGCCCTGGCCGGCCAGGGGGCCTCTGCCCTGGCCGGCCAGGGGGCCTGGCCCCCTCGGCCAGGGCCGGCCAGGCCCTGGCCTCTGCCAGGGCCGGCCGGCCAGGCCCTGGCCACCGCCAGGGCCTACCGGCCAGGCCCTGGCCTGAGGCCAGGGCACCAGCCCTGGCCTCTGCCATTGCCGGCAGGCCGCTGGCCGGGGCCAGGGCTCCTGCCCTGGCCTCGGCCAGGCCCTGGCCTGAGGCCAGGGCTCCTGCCCTGGCCACTGCCAGGGCCGGCCTGGCCCTGGCAGTGGCCAGGGCGCCGGCCCTGGCCTCTGCCAGGGCCGGCAGGCCGGCCTGGCCGGCAAGGCTCTGCCAAGGCCGGCCACTGCCGGCCTGGCCCTTGGCCGGCCACTGCCGGCCTGGCCCTTGGCCGGCCACTGCCGGCCTGGCCATGGCCGGCCACTGCCGGCCTGGCCATGGCCGGTCATGGCCAAGGCCATTCGGCGTTGGCCGGCCATGGCCCCTTTGGCCATGGCCGGCCACCCCCTTTAAACGGGGTTGCCGCACTCATTCCTCCCCCTTGATGGGGTGGTTGCCGGTGGTTATTGGCCGTAGCCAACCCCCTCCGCATGGGGAGAGGGGATGCATGGCCTTCATAGCCCATTTGGCCATGGTGCACATGCACCAAATTTTCCTCTTACCCGATGGAAATAACTTCCATCATCTTCCTCGATGAAGCACCCGTTCGTCGATGAAGTTAGTTATTGCCTAATGGCCGTGTGCCAAAAATGACTAACGTACTACGTGAACGGTCGGTTCTTCCCGTCACGGAGAGTTCCTACCATATCCGTAATGATAGGAGACCCTAACGTGAAAAGAACAACCGCTGCGTTCTCTCCGTCACGAAGCGTTCCTACTATATCCGTAATAGTAGGAGACCCATTCGTGAAAAAGACAACGACTCGTTCGTAGTTTCGACGGGGCGGTGGATTGACCGGAGCGAACCCATATGGCTCTGATACCAATGATGGATCCTGTCCAAAACAAAGTTAGGATCGATAATTAAAGTGGAGACTTACGCTTGCGTATGCGGAACGATAGTCTCGGAACTTTGCCTTCGGATTCGCCACGACGGATCGAGTCTTCTCACGAACGGAGTAAGGCTACTAATCCACAATCTAAATCTCTATTTTAGATTAAGAACTTGGAAGGAGGGAGAGGAAATATTTCTGCAGAGCTTCGCTATGAAGAAGATGCATGCATGAATTTCATGCAAATGTGTAAGGAAAATGGCTACCCTTGGGTCTTATTTATAGCCCCCAAGGTAGTTATTTTAGGGTAAGTTGTTCCTTTGGAACAACTTAATTAAGGTGTACCATGATGCATGGCACATTATAAGCTTAAGTTGTACCATATGCATGGTACAACATAAGCTTAAGATATTCCCCCTTTATTAGCCATATGTCGCATGCACTTATGCATATATAATGCGACTTTCCCGCTCATACAGAGATCCTCTCCGCAAGGGAACAGATTCCCTTTGCACATGACTTCGTGTGCGCGACGTTCGAGGTCCGTATTCCCTCGTACATCCCCCCACAAGGGTGTACAAACGTCTTCCATATCCAACAGGATGGTTCACGTCGCATGTGCGTGGACTATCGGGAGTTGAATGCGGTGACCATTAAGAATAAATACCTGTTGCCTCGCATCGATGATATTTTTGATCAGCTTGGAGGTTCGAGGGTGTTTTCTAAATTGGATTTGAGGAGTGGTTACCATCAGTTGAAGGTGAAGAAGGATGATGTTCCGAAGACAACGTTCAGGACGAAGTATGGACACTATGAGTTCGTGGTTATGCCTTTCGGCGTAGCTAACGTACCCGCAGTTTTCATGAATCTGATGAACCTGATTTTCTACGACTTTTTGGATAAGTTTGTCGTTATCTTTATTGACGACATTCTGATCTATTCGAAGTCGGAGGAAGAGCAAGCCTCGCACTTGAGGACGGTGCTGGAAATCTTGAGAAAGCATCGTTTGTATGCTAAGTTTTCGAAGTGCGAGTTTTGGCTGGATAGAGTTGCTTTTCTCGGGCATGTGATGACTGGAGATGGTATTTCAGTGGATCCTGAGAAGATTAGGGCCATCAGAGAGTGGCCTGTTCCGGCGTCTGCGTCTGAGATTCGGAGTTTCCTTGGGCTTGCTGGTTACTATCGGTGATTCATTAAGGACTTTTCCTGTATTGCTGAGCCGATGACCAGGTTGACGCGGAAGGATGCCCCTTTTGTTTGGTCGGGTGATTGCGAGAGTGCTTTTGGTGTTCTGAGAGAGCGTTTGATGACTGCCCCTATTCTTGTTGTGCCTGATCGCAGCGGTGGATTTGAGATCTTTTACGATGCTTCTGGCAAGGGTCTCGGTTGTGTGTTGCATCAGCATGGGCATGTTGTGGCGTATGCGTTTCGTCAGCTTAAGGTTCATGAGAAGAATTATCCGACGCATGATTTGGAATTGGCTGCTGTTGTGTTTGCTCTTAAGATTTGGAGGCACTTCCTGCTGAGTGAGAAAGTGAAGATTTTCACCGATCACAAAAGCTTGAAGTATATTTTCACTCAGAAGGAGCTCAACATGAGACAGCGTCGATGGTTGGAGCTTATGGCGGATTATGATATTGATTTGCAGTATCACCCTGGCAAGGTGAATGTGGTCCCTGATGCGCTGAGTAGGCTTCCAGCGGTGATGATTTTGACCTCGCAGTGGAGATTGCAGCAGGATTTTTGCGAGTCTGGTATGGAGATTGTTCTTCCTGGGGAGGCTTCTTCGTTGATGTACATGCAGGTACAGTCGACGATCGTGGATCGGATTAAGGCGAGTCAGGCCGGAGATCCGAAATTGGTAAGGATTCGAGGGCAGGTTGAAGCAGGTCTGCGGACTGACTTTTTGATTCATGAGGATGGCTCGCTGAGGTTTGGGGCCAGGTTGTGTGTGCCAGCTGGGGATATCAGAGAGGAATTGATGGTGGAGGCACACAGTTCGCCGTATTCTGTGCATCCTGGTGGCACCAAGATGTACCAGGATCTTCGTCTGAATTATTAGTGGCATGGTATGAAGAGAAGTGTGGCTCGAAGTGTAGCCAAGTGCTTGGTTTGCCAGCAAGTAAAGGCGGAGCATCAGCGTACGGCCGGGTTGCTACAACCGCTTCCGATTCCGGAGTGGAAGTGGCAACACATCACTATGGATTTCGTGACTGGACTACCTCGGAGTCCGAAGCAGAATGACGCGATTTGGGTGATCGTAGATCGATTGACCAAATCTGCGCACTTTATTCCGTTCCGAGTGGGACAGTCCACTGAGGCGCTGGCGAGGAGATATATGGAGGTAAATTCTTTTACTCTCCATTTCATTTCCTTTTCCTAGTTGGATAGTGATGTAACGTGAATCGTGCAAGAGGTTGTGCGGCTTCATGGAGTCCCCGTGAGTATCGTGTCGGACAGAGACACGAGGTTCACATCTCAGTTCTGGCAGAGTTTGCAGAAGAGTTTGGGTACGCGTCTGAGTTTCAGCACGGCGTACCATCCGCAGACGGATGGCCAGTCCGAGAGGACGATTCAGATTTTGGAAGACATGCTGAGGGCGTGCATGTTGGATTTCAAGGGTTCGTGGGAGGACCATCTACATTTGGTGGAGTTTTCTTACAACAACAGCTTCCAGGCGAGTATTGGCATGGCGCCTTTCGCCGCTCTTTATGGGAGGAAATGTCGATCGCCATTGAGTTGGGATGACGTTGGTGATCGGGAGCTGTTGGGACCTGAGATGATTGTGGAGGCCGTGGATATTGTCAGGAATATTCGGGAGAGGTTGAGAATTGCTCAGGACCGTTTTAAGCATTGGGCGGATGCTAAACGTCGTCCTTTGGAGTTTCAGCCGGGCGACCATGTGTTCTTGAAGATTTTCCCGAATCGTGGTGTGATTCGTTTCGGGAAGCGAGGGAAGTTGAGCCCGCGATACATTGGACCATTTGACGTTTTGGAAAGGGTTGGCGAGGTAGCTTATCGCTTAGCCTTGCCGCCATATTTGGAAGGAGTTCACAATGTTTTCCATGTGTCGCAGCTTCGTCGATACATTAGCAATCCATCTCATGCGGTGGATTTTTCGGAGATTACCGTTCGCCCCGATATGACGTATGACCAGCATCCAGTGCAGATTCTGGACAGGCGTCAGAAATCGCTTCGGAACAAGATCGTCAATCTTGTGAGGGTGATGTGGCGACACGGCTCACCTAGAGAGTCTACTTGGGAGAATGAGGCTGAGATGCGAGAGCGTTTCCCACTTTTATTTCCGGACACGTGAGTGTTTAGAAATTCCGAGGACGGAATTTTTCTTAAGTTGGGGAGGATGTAACGACTGGTTTTCATGTATCTGGATTTATTATAATATAATATATGTTTTGGTGGATTTTCTCCTCATGCGTGGTTTTCGTCTCTGTGACTTTCATTTTCGCTCGTTTCGTCGTGTATTCTTGTTTCTTCCTTAGGATCGTCGATTTTCGAAGTATGTCATTCGTGACGGACTTCATAACGGTCGTATCTTACTATTAGATCAAGCCTAGGAGTCTTAGGAATCGATCCCGGGGATCCGCGCTCCGTATCGGAACTTTTTGTGCTTATTAGCCGGTGTAAGAAGGGGCACCGACCGACTAGATGACGATCCAGTCGGTCGGCAATCCTTCTTGGACCGACTAGTTGGCTTTCTAAATTATTCAGGAGTTACTGTTTATCGTTAGTCGGTCTAAGAACATTGGTTGACCGACTAGGTTGCAAACTAGTCGGTCAGCAATGCTTCTTTAACCGACTAACTCTTCAACTAAATTATAGTATCTATACTGTTCACTCTTAGTCGGTCTAAGAACGTTCATCGACCGACTAGATGTTAAACTAGTCGGTCGGTATTTGTTCTTCGACCGACTAATTCTAAATCCTATTTTCGTTCAGAAGTTACTGTTTACACTTAGTCGGTCTGCGTTGGTCGACCGACCGACTAGTTGCCAAACTAGTCGGTCAGTGGTTGCTCTTTGACCGACTAATCTGTGTTAAAACCCTAATTTCTGGGCAGCCGCCAGCCCAACCTATTTATACCCATCCCAAACGTTTTCTTCTTCCTCCACTCGACCCAAAACCCTAAAATCTCCCCCATTGAGCCCTCATCTTCCTCCAACCCCTATTCCTTCATTCCAAGCCCTAAATCCATCATCCAAACCATCCCTCCACTCATTCTACCTCTCATCTTCCCCAAATCTCCATCAAACCCCCAAAATCCCCCAAAAACCCTAGTTCTCCAAACTTCTCCTTTCGTTTCCAGATCTGGTCCTAGGGTTCTCCGGAGTGTTTCTTCCGCCTCCTCACGGTAAGAAATCGATCTCCTGACGTTTTTATAACCTATTTGTATTTTTATGAAACCCTAATGAAATTTCATGTTGTTTGATGTTTGTTTCCCCATAAAAGCGATATCCACCGTAGATTAGCATCCACGAGACGAACCTTCGTAATCGTCATCCCCGGTGCTAGGCAAGTGAAACTTGCCACCTAGGGTTTAGGCCATGCTTTAGGCCATTTGCTTGTTGTAGGCGTAAAAGAGACTAGGCGACGAAATGATACTCGCCTAGGCGCAAATTCCGGAACTAGCTTGACAACGAAGCTAGGACCGTCGTTTTACCATGTTGCACAACTACCATGTCATGTTTAATTTTGATTGACGGTACGCGAATAAATTGCCATCCATGTTGTATGTCGCATTCGTAGCACACGCTACAATACTTGTGTTTCCTGGCTCGTGCTCCAGAAGCGGGCCATGTGTTGGTTGATAGCCAACGCCCGACCTACTAGTTCCGGCTAGGCACCCACTATACGTGGGCATAACCCTATGCCATACGTGTTATTCACACTTCATGGCTCGTGTCCCAGAAGCGAGCATTCCGTGTTCGGGGGTAATGCCCTGGCTCGACACACTTGGGAGGGATAGAGATAAACGGTCACTTGAGCTTAGGAGTTGGCCCGATCAGCCGCTCTAGCCAACAGGCGGAATCTCTGTGCACGACGTGTTTACTTGACGTGATTTCCTTGACTTGTACTTGAGCACAACCTGTGGGCAATAGGGCACTCGTTGAGTGATCCCTTGTACTTGTTCCTTGACATTACATGTCACAACTACCACTTGACACTTACTACTTGTACTCCCGTTTACTTGTCACTTCCCTGCCTTACTTTACTTGCCATGCATCATACAATAATTGCTAGGTTGCTAGTTTACCTTACCTTCAGTTTCCTTGCCCAAGTCTTTTAGACTTGCTGACATGTGCCCTTTACTCTTTTGGGTGACACATGTTAGATCCCGAGCATGGGTCCTTTGTTGAGGACGAGGTGTTTGCTGACGCCGAGCCCGAGCTTGTGTTTGACGGGGAGTACGTGGACACTGGGTACCAGTCCTAGTGTTTTCCTTGTGTTTCCCTTTTTGTTTTAGACTGCTGTTTTGTTGTCGGTGCGTGGCACCTATACTTTGTTGTGTTGTTGCTTTTGTTGGCCTTGTTCTGGGCCTTTAGACTCTTTCTTTTAGCCTGGTGGCTTTTCTGGATGTTGGACTTATTTTCATGTTGGACAATTTATGAGATATGAGATTTTATTTTAGTCTCTCCTTGTGTTATTATTGTTATTCCATTGTGGTTACAGGGACCTGCTTATGTTTTATTGACGCTTATCGGATTTGGGGCTTCACAGCTCCACTCTCGTGCGGACCTTTTCACGTCTCGCCTCCATTTTAGGGAAGCGGGGCGTGACAACCACTCTCTCCTCACATGTCCTATTAAAAAGCCTACATGCCCTCTCTTCTGTTAATCACGCAAGCATCCCTAACCCACTCAAAACAACTGACTTTTTCTCTCCCCTTTAATTTTCCCCTACAAAAAGAAACCTACAGGCCGAAAGATATCTCTCCCCAGATCTCTTCTTCCTCCCTCCGAGCGGCACACTGACACGCAAACCCACCTCCGGTACATGCGCAAACCCCCCACCATTGCACCGGCCTGCTCTCTAACCCACGCAACCGGCGCATCTGCTGTCGTTCCCCGACGCAGCCGCCACACTTCCCTTGGGACCGCCGGCCACCCTTCCCATTGCCGTCGGCGTCACCCCGAGACCCCAACGACCTCAGACCCGTCCACCTCACACGGAGCCTCGCCCCTTCAGCAGCCTCGCCCACTCCCCACCATCTGCCTCCGTTCTCAGCTCGGCCACGGCTGTCCGACGGCCTTGCGGACCGCTCCGACGACCCAGCGCTTCGACCACCGGCGCCTCCCTACTCCTGCAGCGCCTCTTCTCTGGAGATGCCACTAGCCGTGCTGCTCGCCGTTTCCAACCCGCATGGGCATATAGGTAATACGTTGGTTCACATTCTACTTTGTTGCAACATGTTAATTAGTATACCAGTATACATAGGTATATAAATTGTTAGTGTAATTAATTCATAAGATAATATTAGTTATAGCAGAATCTAATATTAGTTAATAGGTTAATGTTTTAATAATTATAAAAATGCCCTATAGCTTGTTATTTAATAGGTTAATAGGTATACACATATTAAACCTTAATTAATATTACATTCATTATATAGGTTAGCAGTAAGTTTCATTAATGTTAGTATATTAGTGATAATAACTTGTATGTAACTTAAGATGTATTGTATATAGTTATGACTTATTAATCAGCTAAATTAATGTAACCTAATGTTAAAATCTTATGACGCAGAGACAGTCACGCTTTCCGTTCGACCACGTGAATACTAAAGACGGGAGACAAGACGTTCCGGGAACAAGAGTCGCGACACGATCCGCTGTTGTTTCCAGACCCGACGCCAGATCTACGCGTGATCGTTATACTAGGTTGGTATCACCCTACTCGTAGTAACCCACACATTAAGTCATCGAAAACCTAATTAAAATTGGCAACCTAATCACTAAATTTACTTTCTGCTCCTTTTAAATGATGTGGAACCGTAGATTGACGATCGGACTTTTGACTGAGCACATAGGATAGAATCGTCGGATAGGCTGAACGGACATCTCGACATGTGACTATTAGGGTAGCCACGTTTAACCTAGAAATGAACCCTAATAGGATTGATGAAAAACACGACCTGACACCGTCGCCGTGACCCCTTTTCAGACGGACTACCACGGACGCGACGACTAGACGAGACGACCCGGACAGACGACACACTCGCCACCAAAGGCAAGTGTACCCACTTGCGCTTTTGACCGTGCCTTGGTCTTAAACTGCTAGAACTGTTAGACTGTGAACAAATAGAACCGGACGTGAAATGATAGCGTCCGGGACGCCTCTGACGACTTAGACTTGATGACGAAGTCTAAGCGTAACAACAACAACTTTTGACACCGTAGGGTTATTTTGTGTGTGCATGCGTGTGGACACCCTAGAAGAACTATCCATGTCGTGTCACGTCGTGTCTTGTTTTACACAGCCTGCGGGCAATAGGGCACTCTCCGAGTGATCCCTTATACGGATACACAGCCTGTGGGCAATTAGACGCTCACCTAGCAGAGTGAGTGATATTTGTTTCGGAACACCTACAGGAAGCTCGGAACCCACCTAGCAGAGTGAGTGTCCCAGCAGACCGAGAGGATAGAGACTCTCACCTAGCAGAGTGAGTGGTCCTATACAGTAGTACGGTTTCACCTACGAAGCATCCGTCGTTCACCTAGCAGAGTGAGAGATACACTACCGATCGTGGGGATAGAGGCACTCACCTAGCAGAGTGAGTGGCCCTATATTGTCTTGTCCTGAGTTCTGGGGTTGGGGGTAGGGTTGAGCGTGCGCACGGCAAGAGGGTCTGATCCCCCTTGAACCGTAAGGCGTGAACCCTTCATGTCACAATTGTCCTGTCTTGCCTTGTCCTGTCACGTTTCCTCTTGTCACGTCTTGTCTTGACACCGGTTAGGCTAGTCCTGTAGTTGGTGACACACGCTACGACTACTGCTTGTTGCGTTTTACTTTCCTGCTGAGTTTACTTTCTGTTGTCACTCTGTTATAACCCCAGCATGCTAATCAACCAGTAAACCGTTATTTAATTGTTCGGTGTACTTGCAGTAGAGTCTAACCTCCTTTTTGTAGACTTTACCTGACGTACAGTTCCTTTCTTTGGGTGCTGTACGTCAGGTGTCGAGACAGAGTACGTTGACGATGCGGACCGGCCAGAATACGTAGAGCCAGAGGGCGTCGACCCTGAGTACGTGCCCGAGGAGGACCAGAGCTAGAGATCTTCACGTTGCTGATTCAGAGGTTTCACTGCAGTTTAGTTGGGTGCGTAGCACCGTTTACTTTCTGTCTAGGTTGGGTGCTTGCACCATTACTTTACTTCAGCTGTTTTGTAGGCGTGTTGGCTTTTGTTTAGACTCTCCATACTTTTCTGATATCTGTGGAATAAAATAAATGTATCTCTTTTAGTACTTTTGTTGTTCCATACTAACCTGCAGGGACCTGTTCCTTCGTCTTGGAGTACCACACAGACGCTTATTGGGTCCGAGCTTCACAGCTCCGGCCTAAGCAGGCCTTAGTCATGCTTCGCCTCCGTCGTTTTGGGAAGCGGGGCGTGACACATGTCCCAATTCTATACTCTTTAATTTTTGTATATAGCTAATTGCGATCATTGATCGTGCTTTGCATTCCATCGTGTTTACGTGAGTTTGCAAAAATCCCAAAAAAATCAAAATCAAAAATTAAAAACCAAAAAATATTACATACGAATTAGGCCCGAGGGTTTCTTCGTAACCCGATGCCCTAAGACCGTCTGGTCTGGGATGCATAGGCCGTCTCTTGTATATATTGAGTTATCTCGTGTATATAAGAAAATAAAAGTATGTATATATAAAGAAAATTGTATAGCCAAAAACAATCGTAAAAAGAAAAATCCCACATATCTACCTCACTTTCTATATAGAATACGGACATGGCAAGGTCGATGATTTCTAGGGACTGTGAAAGAGTTTAGTGCGGTGATTTCTGGATTTAATTGAACCTGCCATCCTCGTTTATGAAAATAATTAAAATCATCTTGCATGATTGAATGAATTGATCATGATACTATAAGCTGCTTAGAGAATGCATTGTGGAGATTTGGATTCGAACTATGGATTTTGTTTATTGATTGCATGCTATAATAGGAATTTTCCTCTATTTCATATCATATATTTGAGTTCACGATATTCATTGAAAAATCCATCCTATATAAATAATCCATGCTAGACTTGATGAATCCTCATGAGTAGTGCGTTTTTAAATCATAAAGTTGAAGTGTTGTTACGTGCTATGAGATGAGGAGATGATTTAGTCGCCTTTCCTATCTTTTAGTTTCTTTTGCACTTCTTTGCTTTTACCCCCCGGCAAACTTCTTATTCGTTTTCCTCGAGGACGAGTAAGAGGTAACCTTGGGGATTTTGTTGTGCCTATATTTTCCATGTTTTTACCATACATTTCCAAGTCGTTTCGATCGCCCGAATCCATATTTTCATATTATATCGCGCTTATCTCGATATTCTTGATCCTTTTTGTTTTATGTGTTTTCAGAGAATTCGGCATGATTTGGAGCGATATGGGGTTCTGGGCACAACGTCGACGCCAAAGCTCGCTTCGCCTTGCCACGACGACCCAAGGAAACCAAAGAAGCAAAGGAGAGGAGTAGGAGAAGACAGGAGAAGAGAAGAAGAGAAGGAGTTTCCAGATCGCTCGGCCGAGCGCATGATGCGCTCGGCCGAGTTGTGACATGCCAAGGATGCGTATTCGGGGTGCTCGGCTGAGCGACAAGCTCGCTCGACCGAGCGACCAGCCCGCTCGCCTGAGCTAGCGAGCCCATCAAATGAAGACTTGGGGCTCTAGAAATTTTGGATTTAATTCGCTCGGCCGAGAGACATAGCGCTCGGGCGAGCAACTCAACTCGCTCGCCCGAGCGGCCCCCTTCCGAGCGCCAAGCGGAGCGGTACACAAGGCACCGCTCGGCCGAGCGACTACTGTGCTCGGCCGACGAGTATGTCGACAGACTCCATTTTGACTTAAGTTAATGGGTTTTGTGTTGATTTTCTTATAAAACCCGAACCCAAACTATTTTGTATAAATAGAGAACGGTTTTTAGAGTAGGTTAAGCAGTTTTTCTTGTAGCAAAAACCCTTAGAGCTATTTTGGGAGCTCTCAGTTGGTAATTTCTTTTGCAATCTATTTCTTTATCTGTCGTTGGATTTTGTTGATTTCTTGACTATTGCTCTCATTTCTCTTGCTCTCCCTATTGAAATCGATTTCATGCAATTTGACCGGTTGGATATGTCTAACTCTATTGCTATTGTTTTTAGAGCTTTTGCCATGTTAGAGTAGTGGGTTTCTAGGGCATAAAGACGATCCTAGGGATTGGATGTTAGGTTAAACCCCCGTTGGATCAATCTAGGGTTGCTATATGGTGATTTAAACAAGGGTTTTGGGAGATTGGCCTTAGGAACGGAGCATCACCAAGGCGGCTCCATATCCTAGGGAAATCCCCACGAATTGGATTTGGGCTTAGCGAATGTTTCTAGGGCTCGTGATCACGAGAGTGACTCGAGAGCTAGGGTGACCGCTAATCCTCAATCTGCTAGTCGGTGATTGCGAGAGCATGCCGATTGCTAGTACCAATCGTATGATAGCGTCGCAACCTGTAGATCACGATAGTGGATACAAAGTTGCGAGGCGGGACCAAGTGTCAAGCTTAATGCATTCATCCCCATGTGAAGCTGACTGCAAGAGCACGGTTTCACGTAAGGGTGCGTTAGACGAGTAGGAACAACGAAAGTTAAATACTCGTTCTCATATACGGATGTGACACTCCTACCCTAACCCATCATCCGATGTAGGGCCATTTAACCTAGCATCCATGACCGAAGGGCCTAGCAGGGAATCCCAAAGGCCTTAAACGTTTAAATTCTTAGTTAACTCTCAACTTCCACAATCAACCAATCAATCAATAGTGACAACCCCATACCACATACTCTCCTCCTTCCGTATAAAGCTAAGCGTTAAACCATCGGCTCCCTGAGTTTGAAAATCTTTCTATACTATAGTGCACCATGCACTTGCGATGATTCGTGCCCCCGTGGTGCAAACCTGGGGACCGAACAACCGGCATGTTGAATAAAGGAAGCGACGAACCTGCATGATGTACCAGACGGCCGTATCGAGAGCTTCTCAGCGTCGACATTCTCCAAGGACTCTCGGTCCTTTGGCAGTGTGCTGTTCTTCACCATGTGGGCCGCTACCCAAGCTTCATCAAAGACTGACTCCTTGGCACCCACCGGATAGAGTGGCGCAACGATCTCCCCTGCCGGGAGGGCGAGGATCTCGGCCTTCTTCGACTTGAAAGTGGTGAGCACCGCCTCGCAGCTTCGATGACCCGGCTTCCCCAGCCGCAGACATCCAAAGGGTCAACGCTCAATAGTCGCAGCCCGGCTGCTCTGGGCTGACTTGGCCGGAGAACTCGGAGGGACGGCCGAACGGAGGGGAATCACGACGATCACATCGATCGGCGGACCATGGGACACTGCAACCGTCAGGTTGGCTGCTGTCACGCCCCGCTTCCCAAGTACGGGAGGTGAGACGTGAAGAGGTCCGCTCAGACTTGGAGCTGTAAAACTACAATCTGACAAGCGTCTGGTAATTTAATCCATTAGCAGGTTCTTTGCATTACGACGAAACAACAATAATAATAAAGAAAGGTAGACAATTAAAATTATCCAACATACAACATCCACAGATTTTATTCCAAACATACAGAGATAGTCATAAAGAAAAGTATAGAGTCTGAAAAGAAGGCCGAAGCATGGCCGAAACTAAAACAAGTAATGGTGATACGCACCGAACAACCTAACAGCAGCTACAAGAAAAGTAAACAGCAACTAAGAGGAAAGTCACCAGCTGGGACTATGTAATGCCCTGTGAAGCTACTGCACATGTACTAGAGGTGGGTGAATAGTACTTTAAAATAATCAAGAGAGTTATTCCTAATTATTGTGCAAACACACAAACAACAATGCGGAATAGACTACAAACAACAAGAATAGACAAACGCAAACAAAGCATGTAATGGGTTCTGATCCACCCAAGTCTCCCCGACTTGTTCCCGGTGATCCTACATCCCAACCACCCGGATCCCCTCCGGATACTTGAGTTAGAAACCACTAACCCAAGATTTAGCACTATGAAATTCTTGTGAAAAACATTCACAAGACCAAATCATACACAATGAAAATGTGACTCCCACAACCCGGGATCACACACTTCTCTCACAACCGAGAGAACAATTCAAATATCAAATGCGATGAAATAATGAAACACTTACCACAAAATCCTATGCCTTGAGTATACTTACCAAATTAGGGCAAAGAGGGATTTTGAGGAAGAAGATGTCACCAAACCGAAGCTCCACCAATATGATGAGCGATCGAAGGCTAGGATGGAGGATGGTGACTAGAATCAAGCTTTTGGCTTGGAAGACTCACAATGGAGAGAATCTCTCTCGAGGAATATGGCTCAAAGAGTGAGGGAGAGATTCTTGGTGAGAAGAGATAACTTAGAAATAGCTTGAGAAAACTCTTCTCTTAGGTCTGAAATAACTTGGATAATGGACCTCTAACCTTGCCTCAAACGAATCAGGTTTGTATTTATAGAGGCAAGAAAAATTGTGCTCACGGTCATATTTCTGAAGCAGTTAGTCGGTCTAAGAAGGATCACTGACCGACTAGTTCCTCAACTAGTCGGTCGGTGATTCAACGTGAACCGACTAACAGCTCGACAGCCAAAAGAGAAAGTTCAGACAATAAGGAACTAGTCGGTCTAAGAAGACTTGCCAACCGACTAGTTTCACAACTAGTCGGTTGGTGAGTGTTCTTAGACCGACTAAGAGTCAAAACAAATAGTCTGATTACATGTTGAACTAGTCGGTCTGAGAACAAATTCCAACCGACTAGTTTCTCAACTAGTCGGTCGACAAACGTTCTTAGACCGACTAACTCGAAACAGTAGCTCAGGCTGAAATGAGGCAATGATAACTAGTCGGTCTGAGAAGGATTCCTAACTGACTAGATCGTCATCTAGTCGGTCGGTGAACCTTCTTTGACCGACTAAGTGATCAACAGGGAATGAGCTGAAATGAGCAAGGACATCTAGTCGGTTCATGAAGAGTTGCCGACCGACTAGATTGTCATCTAGTCGGTTGGTACTTCTACATGAACCAACTAAGATGCACAAGAAGCCGAGGGAAGAAGCGATAGGCTTCGGAAAAGTTTCTAATGGCTTCTAAGATAATCCTAGCTCTAAGATATGAGCGAAATGAAGATTATAATGTAAGTCCTACTCAAGGCTTAACATTCTATTCTATAAAGCTAGAAGACATTAAATTAAACATGACGAACCGTCTTCAAAGCTTCAATCTTCATTCTTCTTGACTTCAATATTGCTCCTTGAGCTTCAACGAAGCTTCAGGCACACGATCACGTGTATTGAGAAGTCTTGAGACGTCGCTTTTGATGTACGTATTCTTTTGGCGACGATCTCCATAACTGCGCTCAAAAACAGTTAGTTCACAATATTTATGTTTGCTCATCATCAAAACCAAATCCGGGGAATCAATACTCAACATTCTCCCCCTTTTTTGTGATGACAAATCAACATAAATAATAATCAATAATAATGATTCAATTGAAATTTACTTACTCCCCCTGCATTGATGACACGTTAGTCTCGTATTAAATATTAATCATACGCATCAAGAAGAAGAGAAAGATATGAAATATGAACCAATTATTGACATATAGGATCTAAATCCATTTTTATATCTTCACTCCCCCTGAATCTAATATATCAAATTAGATTCATGGTAAATTTCACTCCCCCTGAATCTAACATATCAAATTAGATTCATGGTAAATTGCTTTGAATTATTAATTAGCACATCGTCATTATTAATTCTCTCCCCCTTTGGCATTAGCAAAAAGCGGGAGGAGATCAACGACAAAACCAATGGCTAAAAAATAAAGCCCGGGAGTCGAAGAATACGACCATGGTCCAAATGACACCAAAGTAAAATACCAAACTGTAAAATACCGAAGAAAATCAAAGCGTGCCAACATGACCATAGTCGAAAATCGAAAAACGAAACCATCAAACCATAGGCGAAAATCGAAAAACGAAATCATCAAATCATAGGCAAAAATCGAAAAACGAAATCACCAAACCATAGGCGAAAATTGAAAAACGAAATCATCAAACCATAGGCGAAAATCGAAGAACGAAATCATCACACCATAGGCGAAAATCGAAAAACGAAATCATCAAAACTCAAATCCATTTCACTTATTGAGTTATGGAACATACTCTCTAATATCAACATTCTAGAAGAAATTAGTGCATGGAAAACAATTCTATGTTTCCATAGAAATAATTTCTATTAAATCAAATTTGATCGTCGAGCGACGAAGTCAATATCAGAGACATAAATCCAATGTGAATACCAAAAGTAGCATGCAAAAAGTGTTATGCCCAAAAATAGATAGAACATCATAAAACATATGGCATACACATATCTAGCATACTAGGATACTAAATGAAACAACATGATACCATTTGTAATATAGTCTACCAATGGATGCATTCAACACACATGGATACCAAATGTATATCAAGTATAAGAATATACTTACAACATTAAGCTCCCCCTAATTTGGTGCATCTCTTAAGCACCATCAACTCCATTTGAATGAAAATCCTTTGCAAATCAAAGAGTTGGTAGGGTGGTATCCCATGATGGATTGAACCTAGAAAACACAATTCTTGGTATCCAAAAACCCTTTTGGATCCTATGGGTTAGGCAACACTTTTAACAAACTAAATTCAAATTAACGTAACCCATATCCCAACTAAATTCAAATTCAATATGAATTTAAGTTTCAAAGAAACATGCACATCCAAGACAAATATGCAAATAAAAAAGAATAAACCAATTCTTACCATAATTGCTTTGGTACCCATAAAATGAAATTAAACTTATGGTACCAAGCAATGAAGGGGCAAAGGAAACTAACCATTCGGAAACCAAGTCCACGAGGACCGTGATTTCCCAACATAATCATCATTCAAAATAATATCATTAATATATGATTGCACATACATATCCTTAGCATGCATGCTTGTGTTCTTCGGACCCCAAATAGTGTATGTCTTGGGAGTCCTAATCCTATTGGGAGTATGCATACGTTGTTGATGTCTATGTGATGCATGTCGTGGATAAGCATATGACATATGATGAAATGGTGCATGATGATGATTGTTCATATGAGAATGTGGACGAACATATGCATGTGGTGGAACATGTGCATGAGTGTGTCTCACATGGTGTGCACGTGCTCGTGGATGCGGAGCATAAAAATCATCATACGTGCTAACATGTGGAGTAGGATGTGTGTTCCTACGTGGCATGGTATACATGAAAGCATGACCCTTCTTTGGAGGTCCACCCAAAGTGGGTTTCTTTCCAAATGGGGGTGTGTACCTAGCGGAAGCACCATTGGTAGAAGAACTACCCATGAAGTGTTTACTCCCACTAGTAGAGGCATCGGAAGTTGGCCTAACAAAGGTGGCGGACGATTTGGATGAGTCTCCCATCTTATACCCCAAGCCAATGTGATGATTGGCCGGAAGTAAGTCATTTAGGATATTATCCAAATGGCCCTTACCTTTATTGAATTCATTGATTCGGCCTAATGTGCACTCAAACTTCTCGGTGAGAGAATGCATAGAAGCATCCAAGGTGGACTGTCACGCCCCGCTTCCCAAAAACGTGGAGGCGAAGCGTGAGAAGGTCCGCTCAGACTTGAAGCTACAAAGCCGCAAGTCCGATAAGCGTCAATCACTTTAAACTGCAGGTCCTTGCAACGCGAAACGAAACAAAGATAATAATAACGAAAGAGACAAAAAGAACATCTCAGAATATCCATAATAATAAATCTCAACAACGCAGAAAAGCCACCAGGCTACAAATAAAAGAGTCTAAAAAGAGGCCTAGCATGGCCAACAAAAGTACAAAGTACGAAAACAAAGAAAAGGTGCAAGCACCGACATCTAACAGCAACCTAAAGCAAAAGCAAGCAAAATCAGTCTCTAAGACTGGTCTCCGGTGTTCTCGAACTCCTCAACGAACGTAGGCTCGGGCTCAACGTCAGCAAACACCTCGTCCTCAGCAACTGTCTCTGGCTCAGGGTCTAACATGTGGCACCCAAAAGAGCAAGGGGCACATGTCAGCAAGTCTGGAAGACTTGTGCAAGTGAAACTGAAAGGTGGTGAAAGTAAAGCAACCTAGCAGTTCTAGCATGATGCAATGACATGGCAGTTTAAAGTAATGAGTGCAACAAGTAGGGTAAAGTAAAGTAAAGTACGAGCATGGCATGACATTCACAAGACAAGTACAAGACAAGAAAAGTAAGCACCTCGTGCACAGAGATTCCGTCTTTTGGCTAGAGTGGCTGCGCGGGCCAACTCCTAAGCTCAAGCGAACGTTTATCCCTACCCCTCCACGTGTGTCGAGCCAGGGCCTTACCCCCGAACGGTAATGCTCGCTTCTGGACCACGAGCCAGGAAGTGTGTAAACAAGTATGGCGTAGGGGTGCACCTAGCCCGGGACAAGCAAGTACAAGTATGTAGCGTGTGCTACGAATGCAACATTCAATGCATGGATGACATGACATGGCAGTTAAAGTAAGGCGTACAGGTAAGGAAAGTAAACGTGACAGTTTAGCATGCATGAACAACAATTTTAAGGGGTTGGATCTAGCTTCGTTGTCAAGCTAGATCATTTAGGTGACGGATCTAGTTTCGTTGTCAAACTAGATCAAGTAGGCGTCTAGCCAGCTATCATTTCACTGACTAGTCTCTTTTACGCTAAAAGCAAGTAAGTGGCCTAAAAACATGGCCCTACACAAGAGTTGGCAAGTTTCACTTGCCTGCAACTATCACGTCAAGAAAACACCGTCCAACGAGTCCAAAGTCACGATTCCTACGTGCACAAGTCCGTCGGCCTACATCCGTTTTATTAATCTTGATTAGTGATTTCTAAAACATTTAAAAATACTTTAAAATACTGATTTTTAGTCTTTATTAGCATGCAATTGGGTTGGGGGTCCTAGGGGTGCAAAAACGTTACCTCAACACGACGCGAAGCTACACCGGCGTCGGTTAGCGACGCCGGGGGTTGGAATAAAAGATCGCGCTCCAAGTCCAGATTCCAATTAAATTCCTCGCTGGAAATTCAGAGCAATCAACCCGGGGCGACGATTCCAGATTCCAAAGCTAATACGTGCGACGACGGGCTACGACGTGCGACGACGTCGTACGCGGCAAGTCGTCGAAGAGAACGTACCAAAGTGGGGCCCACAGTATTCCTAGGGACCTTTGGGGAACCCACAATAACTCCGGAGAACTTGGGGGGCCCACGGAGGCAAGCGGTGCGACGGATGCGGGGTTGCGACAAGTGGCCGTCGGTCGTACACAGCCAATGCGGGGACTTGGCTCGGTCAGACACGGTGGAGGCCTCGGTCAGGCGCTTGGGTGCGGGGTTGCAGCGTTGCAGCGATCGGGCGCTCGGTCACAGCGGGCGGGGCCTTCGGTCGTGCACGGAGCGGAGCGGGGCGACAGATGCGGGCGCTGTGCGGGGGTCGGTGCGGAGCGGGGCCTCGGTCAGACCGAGAGCTCCTCTCGGTCAAGCGGGGGAACGGACGGGGGTCGATGGCAGCGGTGCGGAGCGGCGAGATTGCGGGGTTGGGCCTCGGTCTGAGCGGGCGAACGGAGCTGTTTTCCTCGGTCGTACGGGGGCTGAACGTCGCAACGTTGCGACGATTCGTCGCAACGTCCAAAATGAGTTTGGAAGAGGCTAGGGCTAATTTCTTTGGAAAATAGGACTTGCTAGGGGTTGCTTATATAGTATAGGTGGGTTGACTTGGTCTAGGGCTAAATCTAATAGGATTAGAATTCTAAAAGATTTGAAATTTGATTTTAAACTTCTCCAACCCAATCTAGGATTTGACCTGGTCCAAATGAGCTGGAATTTGGCTCAAAAATTCTTTAAAACGTTTAAAACTCAAATAAATTTTATTTGGCCGAAAATACTTTATAAATAAATTATTAAAAATAATATAAAACTTGTAAAAATTATAAAAGTGGTCAAATAAACTCCAAAAATTATAAAATAAATATCGTTGTGATCGTGGCGACGAATGTGAGCTAACTAAGAAGACGGATCTCAAATCCGACGTCGGACGACGAAACTAAAAATAGAAACGTCTCCCGTCAAAAGTGAAAGTCGTCACGTCTCATCGAGTGAGTTCAAATTGTGGAAAAACGACTCGAGAAACGTCGTTCCAAATTAGTGCCACTATTTAATACTCTCAGAGACGTTCGCAACGGCATATCACACAAAAGTGTTCACAATCAAATAAAGTCTAAAATAAACACGTGCACGGCCAAAAGCACGTGCACGAACAACGCACAACGAAAAGTGGTCGTTACATCCTCCCCACCTTAGAATAAAGTCCGTCCTCGGACTTTCTAATATAACTAGTCGCTCTAGTAACTACCCCAATCAAGCCATATAATAATTTAACCAGGTTTATTCATTTCAAGTGCTTATATATGCACTAGATAGTCAAACGTTAATACCACTAACACGTGTATATATACATTCACATACGTCGTATACTTATACCTATTATTATTATCACACCTAGCCTACATATAGTTTCACCAGCACATTGCTCCAACCATTATAAGTATCCCCTAATTACCTACAGCCTCTTAAGTACTTCTACTCTAAATCTCACAGGCATCCTTAGTATGGTATAGCTACCCACACACCAAACTATAACTACTAACATACAAACAACTTCACACATCATGAATAACTCCGAATATATATAACACTCAATAAGCAACCATTAATATACCATGGAGGGTACGCTAAAGCCCACGTTCAAGCCAACATATGCGGAATTTGAAAACCGTCGTACTTCAAAAGTTGAAATCCTCGTTTGGAAGAAATATTTGGAGATCGATAAGACGTGTTGTTTCAAAATAGGTTTGGGTCGAATATTCATAATAAGAGAAAATGGTCTATTTGTTTTAAAGAATCATTAAAAGAGGAAGTAAAATCATCTACACGAATATTGAAGGCGTAGTTTAGAAAATATTATACGGCAGTAATTTAATATAATGTTTGCGAAAGTCAAAGAAGGAAATCAAGTAACGGAAGAATTTAAACTCATTTTAAATGCTTTCAACTCTTTTGGGTTATGGAAAATTTTAAAATACTCAATATTGAAGCTGCTTTTCAAAGGAACCAGGGTTTGCAAAAATTCAAAACTGGTTTACACAAAATGCTTGCATACGAGCACGACGAACTTGGTATGGATAAAAGTAGTTGAAACTCATCTTAGTCTCGAAATTTTTTTTTTCTAAAAGCACGTAGGGGAAGTGAAAAGATAATATTAATAACTTGGTCGTAAAATTATCAAAATTGATAGTGAAGCTTTAAAATCAATTCGTGTGGGGTCTAAATCAGAAAGTGGTTATGAAATGGTAACTTTTACAAAAGTCTAAAATAGGGAAAACGGTGAGCATAAAATCGACTTGCTGAAATCTGAAATCCCATGTGATTGGAAGGTATATGAATGGCATAAATTAGAAGGGAAAATTACAAGTTGAATGCAAGTACGGTTTAGAATAAAATTAGTATATGAAAGAAAAATGTATTTCCATAGGTGCGAAAGTGTAGGCTGAAAAGCATTATAACTATTTTCAAAAATTTCGACAAAAGTTTTAAGAACTTAAATCAACGAGGAGCATGAAGTATAAGTATATATACATATTAGAATTTGAACACATTTAAAACTTAGGGAAAAAGGAAATCAAAAAAGAAAATGCTTGCAGAAGGTTCAAAATTTTGCAACGGAGAGTTTCAAAAATTGATGACGATAGTCATGAGGCGATATCATGAATCGGGGCAAGGGAAACAGTCAGATATTCAAAACATACATACGCTTAGGATATGAATCAGGAGGATCTACGGGAAAACTCCTACGGTCGCCCAACTGAAGCTTAGGACTTGGCGCTTGGTCTTTCTAAAGGAGCTAGGCGATAATGGAATGCGCTCAGCTCGGTCCATAATCGATGAACCCAAACGAACGACTAAATGAATTCTAGAACTCTAATATGGTCAGGGGTAGATAAAGACCACTATGGTAACTTCTATGACGATTAAATCAATTGCTAGAAGGGGGTCTAACTATCAATCAGGGGCCTCTAAATAGCAAGCACATACGTCTAACTCAGTCTTCTTACCACCTAGTGTCCTAGGAAAACAACTAGACTCAGGGCTTATGACTCGGATGTTGCAATTTATTTAATGGACATTCCGTTATTATCGTTGTTTCGTTAATTCGCAATTGCAAGACCAGACCTGCATGGGCCACCAACAAAACCTGTCACGCCCCGCTTCCCAAAAACGTGGAGGCGAAGCGTGAGAAGGTCCGCTCAGACTTGAAGCTACAAAGCCGCAAGTCCGATAAGCGTCAATCACTTTAAACTGCAGGTCCTTGCAACGCGAAACGAAACAAAGATAATAATAACGAAAGAGACAAAAAGAACATCTCAGAATATCCATAATAATAAATCTCAACAACGCAGAAAAGCCACCAGGCTACAAATAAAAGAGTCTAAAAAGAGGCCTAGCATGGCCAACAAAAGTACAAAGTACGAAAACAAAGAAAAGGTGCAAGCACCGACATCTAACAGCAACCTAAAGCAAAAGCAAGCAAAATCAGTCTCTAAGACTGGTCTCCGGTGTTCTCGAACTCCTCAACGAACGTAGGCTCGGGCTCAACGTCAGCAAACACCTCGTCCTCAGCAACTGTCTCTGGCTCAGGGTCTAACATGTGGCACCCAAAAGAGCAAGGGGCACATGTCAGCAAGTCTGGAAGACTTGTGCAAGTGAAACTGAAAGGTGGTGAAAGTAAAGCAACCTAGCAGTTCTAGCATGATGCAATGACATGGCAGTTTAAAGTAATGAGTGCAACAAGTAGGGTAAAGTAAAGTAAAGTACGAGCATGGCATGACATTCACAAGACAAGTACAAGACAAGAAAAGTAAGCACCTCGTGCACAGAGATTCCGTCTTTTGGCTAGAGTGGCTGCGCGGGCCAACTCCTAAGCTCAAGCGAACGTTTATCCCTACCCCTCCACGTGTGTCGAGCCAGGGCCTTACCCCCGAACGGTAATGCTCGCTTCTGGACCACGAGCCAGGAAGTGTGTAAACAAGTATGGCGTAGGGGTGCACCTAGCCCGGGACAAGCAAGTACAAGTATGTAGCGTGTGCTACGAATGCAACATTCAATGCATGGATGACATGACATGGCAGTTAAAGTAAGGCGTACAGGTAAGGAAAGTAAACGTGACAGTTTAGCATGCATGAACAACAATTTTAAGGGGTTGGATCTAGCTTCGTTGTCAAGCTAGATCATTTAGGTGACGGATCTAGTTTCGTTGTCAAACTAGATCAAGTAGGCGTCTAGCCAGCTATCATTTCACTGACTAGTCTCTTTTACGCTAAAAGCAAGTAAGTGGCCTAAAAACATGGCCCTACACAAGAGTTGGCAAGTTTCACTTGCCTGCAACTATCACGTCAAGAAAACACCGTCCAACGAGTCCAAAGTCACGATTCCTACGTGCACAAGTCCGTCGGCCTACATCCGTTTTATTAATCTTGATTAGTGATTTCTAAAACATTTAAAAATACTTTAAAATACTGATTTTTAGTCTTTATTAGCATGCAATTGGGTTGGGGGTCCTAGGGGTGCAAAAACGTTACCTCAACACGACGCGAAGCTACACCGGCGTCGGGTAGCGACGCCGGGGGTTGGAATAAAAGATCGCGCTCCAAGTCCAGATTCCAATTAAATTCCTCGCTGGAAATTCAGAGCAATCAACCCGGGGCGACGATTCCAGATTCCAAAGCTAATACGTGCGACGACGGGCTACGACGTGCGACGACGTCGTACGCGGCAAGTCGTCGAAGAGAACGTACCAAAGTGGGGCCCACAGTATTCCTAGGGACCTTTGGGGAACCCACAATAACTCCGGAGAACTTGGGGGGCCCACGGAGGCAAGCGGTGCGACGGATGCGGGGTTGCGACAAGTGGCCGTCGGTCGTACACAGCCAATGCGGGGACTTGGCTCGGTCAGACACGGTGGAGGCCTCGGTCAGGCGCTTGGGTGCGGGGTTGCAGCGTTGCAGCGATCGGGCGCTCGGTCACAGCGGGCGGGGCCTTCGGTCGTGCACGGAGCGGAGCGGGGCGACAGATGCGGGCGCTGTGCGGGGGTCGGTGCGGAGCGGGGCCTCGGTCAGACCGAGAGCTCCTCTCGGTCAAGCGGGGGAACGGACGGGGGTCGATGGCAGCGGTGCGGAGCGGCGAGATTGCGGGGTTGGGCCTCGGTCTGAGCGGGCGAACGGAGCTGTTTTCCTCGGTCGTACGGGGGCTGAACGTCGCAACGTTGCGACGATTCGTCGCAACGTCCAAAATGAGTTTGGAAGAGGCTAGGGCTAATTTCTTTGGAAAATAGGACTTGCTAGGGGTTGCTTATATAGTATAGGTGGGTTGACTTGGTCTAGGGCTAAATCTAATAGGATTAGAATTCTAAAAGATTTGAAATTTGATTTTAAACTTCTCCAACCCAATCTAGGATTTGACCTGGTCCAAATGAGCTGGAATTTGGCTCAAAAATTCTTTAAAACGTTTAAAACTCAAATAAATTTTATTTGGCCGAAAATACTTTATAAATAAATTATTAAAAATAATATAAAACTTGTAAAAATTATAAAAGTGGTCAAATAAACTCCAAAAATTATAAAATAAATATCGTTGTGATCGTGGCGACGAATGTGAGCTAACTAAGAAGACGGATCTCAAATTCGACGTCGGACGACGAAACTAAAAATAGAAACGTCTCCCGTCAAAAGTGAAAGTCGTCACGTCTCATCGAGTGAGTTCAAATTGTGGAAAAACGACTCGAGAAACGTCGTTCCAAATTAGTGCCACTATTTAATACTCTCAGAGACGTTCGCAACGGCATATCACACAAAAGTGTTCACAATCAAATAAAGTCTAAAATAAACACGTGCACGGCCAAAAGCACGTGCACGAACAACGCACAACGAAAAGTGGTCGTTACATGGACACTTGCGATGTGAGTGCACAAACACGTGACTTGAGATTCTTATTCTCAATACTCAAAGTTGAGTTTTGAGATGTCAAATACGCTATCACATGTTCATTCGAATCCTCAACATAAGCATGCTCAAGTTGAGATTTGAGATTTACGATCTCATTTCTCAACCCTTCAACAACGGTGTCGTTGTTGATGATGATAGGCTTAGGCGAGGTTTGAAGACTAGTTAGCTCATTTTTAGTCTTAATAAATCTAGTAGCCAAATTAGAAAACTTATCCCAAAGTTGTTCGTTGGCTAATCTAAGTTCATCCATAGTTACCTCTTCGCCTTCATCCTCTCTTTCATCCTCGCTTTCATCGGAGGAGGTCTCTTGATCACGTTCCTCTTTTCCCATGAAGCACGTGTGTGTTTTCTCCACTTGTTCATCATCCGACTCTCCACTTGATGAGTCCTCTTCGGAGTCGGTGAATGTGCCGACAAGTCCTTTCTTGTACCCTTTCTTGTACTTCCTCGACTTGTCGTATTTGGATGCCTTCCACTTCTCCTTGTGTTTGTTGAGAGGACAATCCGGCTTGATGTGTCCTGTCTTGTTGCATTTATAACACACGGGAGTAGAAGCATTAGTCGAACTAAATTTAGATTTATTTCTAAAGTTACCTTCTCGGAAGAATCGGTCGAAGTCCTTTGCCATACGTGCAATGGATTCTATGTCAAACTCGTCTTCCGATTCTTCATCATCGGTAGATGGAGCGGCCTTGTACGCAATCGCCTTTTTCTTTGGCTCGTCTTGCTTCAAGTACGCCTTCATCTTCTCCTTCATCTTGATCTTACTTTCCTTGCGTACCTCGTAAGACAACAAGGTACCCATTAGTTGTACAACAGTGTACTTATTCATATTGTTACCTTCCTCGATGGCGAAGGTACGCTTTTCCCAACAAGAAGGAAGTCCGTTAATAATCTTCGCGACTTTCTCCTTTTGGGTGTAGATCTTCCCAAGAGCTTCCAATTCGTTGGATATGTCCATGAAGCGAGCATAGTAGTCCTTCATAGTTTCACCCTGTTCCATGTGAAACAACTCGAATTCTTTGTTAGCGACAACGAGTTTAGAATCTTTTACCGTACGCGTTCCTTCGTGCAAGATGAGGAGTTGGTTCCATACTTGATATGCACTCTTACATGTGCATAGCTTGTTGAAGTCTTCGGGCTCCAATGCACATTGCAAGGCATTCATTGCCTTGGCATTGTTTACCTCCGCGGCAACCTCCGCGGTAGTCCACTTCGTGAATTCTTGTTCGGCGGGCTCGACATACTCCGTCAATATGGCTCTCCAAAGTGAAACGCTCCGGAGGAAGGTTTCCATCCGGCATTTCCAGTACCATAGTTGGTACTGTTGAAGTGAGGAGGCCTGACAGAGGATTGTTGTCACGCCCCGCTTCCCTAAAATGGAGGCGAGACGTGAGAAGGTCCGCTCAAACGTGGAGCTGTGAAGCTGCACGCCTGATAAGCGTCAATTTAGTATAAGCAGGTCCCTGTAATCACAAAAGGAACAACAACAATAATAACAATAATATGAGACAGATATGAAATATCAATCCCAAAGTTCGTCCACCAAATATTCAACATCACAGAAAAGCCACCAGGCTAACAGGAAAGAGTCTAAGGCCCAGAACAAGGCCAAAATAAAAGCAACACAAACATAACAGAGTATCAAACTAGGTGCCACGCACCGACAACTAGGCAGTCCAACAAAAGAAGCTAAACGAAAACACTAAGACTGATCCCCAGTGTCAACGTAGTCCTCGATCAAAGCGGGTCCTGACTCAGCGTCAGCGAACACCACGTCTTCAGCAAGTAACTCAGGCTCGGGCTCTAACATGTGTCACCCAAAAGAGAAAAGGGGCACATGTCAGCAAGTCGGAAGACTTGCGCAAGGAAACGGAAAGAAAGGTAAACTAACAACCTAGCAGTTAAAGTATGGTGCATGGCAAGTAAAGTAAGGTGGTAACAAGTAAAGTAAAGGAGAGTACAAGTGGCAAGTGGTTGTTGTGACATGTAATGTCAAGTAATAAGTACAAGTACAAGGGATCACTCAATGAGTGCCCTATTGCCCGCAGGCTGTGTTCAAGTATCAAGTACAAGGGATCACTCAACGAGTGCCCTATTGCCCGCAGGCTGTGTTGAGCTCGTCTTCTGGAACACGAGCCAGAAAGTGTGGTTGGCGTAGGATTGTGCCCACGCAAGGTGGGTGCCTTGCCGGAACAAATAGTACAAGTATGTAGCGAAGCTACGCAATCATGATGAGTATTCAAGCATGCTATGACATGAGCAGATATTCGCGTACCGTTAATTGTATTTAAACGTGACAGGCAAAATGCAATGACATGAACATATTCGCGTACCGTTAACTTAAAGTAAACGTGGCAGTTAAAATGCAATAACAGTTAAGGATGCATGGATGGCATGAACAGTTAATTCGCGTACCGTTAAGGGAAAGTAAACGTGACATACAAGCATGATGAAGGTGACGGACCAAGCTTCGTTGTCAAGCTAGGTCAATGGCGTCTAAACGGCTATCCTTTCACCGTCTAGTCTCTTTTACACTAAAGCAAGGTAAATGGCCTAAGACATGGCCTAAATCAAGGGATGCAAGTTTCAGTTGCCTGATACCGGGATTGACGAGCAATGAAGATCGTCACACAAGCTAACTACGGAATGGATCACTGTTATGGCAAAACAATTATTAGCACAATGATCCTAAATAGGTTTCTTATTAGAACCCTAATCATCTAACAATCCATTTTATTAGGGTTTCACAATGTCAATGTGGGTTATGCTAAAATTAAGGGAATCGAGTATTACCGCGTAGGGAACGGGAGAATAACGCCGAGCAACCACGGCGACGGAAGAGACGCTCCGGGGAACCTAGGGTTCAGATCTGGAAATGATTGGAGAAGTTTGGAGAATTAGGGTTTTGGGGGATTGTGGGGATTTGATGGTGATTTGGGGAAAATGAGAGGTGGAATGAGTTGAGGGAGGGTTTGGATGATGGAGGAAGAGCTTGGGATGAAGGATTAATGGTTTGAGGGAGATGGGGGCTCAATGGGGGAGAAACTAGGGTTTTGGGTCGAGTGGAGGAAGAAGAAAACGTTTGGGAGGGGTTTAAATAGGATGGGCTGGCGGCTGCCCAGAAATTAGGGTTTTAACACAGATTAGTCGGTCAAAGAGCAACCACTGACCGACTAGTTTGTCAACTAGTCGGTCGGTCGACCAACACAGACCGACTAAGTGTAAACAGTAACTTCTGAATGAAAATAGGATTTGGATTTAGTCGGTCGATGAACAATTACTGACCGACTAGTTTGACAACTAGTCGGTCGAAAGATGAACTTAGACCGACTAAGAATGAACAGTACTGATACTAAAATTTAGATGATGTGTTAGTCGGTTAAAGAAGCATTGCCGACCGACTAGTTTGCAACCTAGTCGGTCAACCAACGTTCTTAGACCGACTAACGATAAACAGTAACTCCAGAATAATTTAGAAAGCCAACTAGTCGGTTCAAGAAGGTTTGCCGACCGACTGGATCGTCATCTAGTCGGTCGGTGGCCCTTCTTACACCGGCTAATTAGCACCAAAAGTTCCGATACGGAACGCGGAGCTCCAGGATCGATTCCTAAGACTCCTAGGCTTGATCTAATAGTAAGATACGACCGTTATGAAGCCCGTCACGAATGACATACTTCGAAATCGACGATCCTAAGGAAGAAACGAGAAAACACGACGAAACGATCGAAAATGAAAGTTACGGAGACGAAAACCACACATGAGGAGAAAATCCACCAAAACATATATTATAATATAATAAATCCAGATACATGAAAACCAGTCGTTACATCCTCCCCAACTTAAGAAAAATTCCGTCCTCGGAATTTCCCAACACTCACGTGTTCGGAAACAAAAGTGGGAAACGCTCTCGCATCTCATCCTCATTCTCCCAAGTAGACTCTCCAGGTGAGCCGTGTCGCCACATCACCCTCACAAGATTGACAATCTTGTTCCGAAGCGATTTCTGACGCCTGTCCAGAATCTGCACTGGATGCTGGTCATACGTCATGTCGGGGTGAACGGTAATCTCCGAAAAATCCACAGCATGAGATGGATCGCTAATGTACCGACGAAGCTGCGACCCATGGAAAACATCGTGAACTCCTTCCAAAGATGGCGGCAAGGCTAAGCGATAAGCTACCTCGCCAACTTTCTCCAGAATGTCAAACGGTCCAATGTATCGCGGGCTCAACTTCCCTCGCTTCCCAAAACGAATCACACCACGATTAGGGGAAATCTTCATAAACACATGATCGCCCGGCTGAAACTCCAAAGGACGACGTTTAGCATCCGCCCAATGCTTAAAACGGTCCTGAGCAATCCTCAACCTCTCCCGAATATTCCTGACGATATCCACGGCCTCCACGATCATCTCAGGTCCCAACAGCTCCCGATCACCAACGTCATCCCAACTCAAGGGCGATCGACATTTCCTCCCATAAAGAGCGGCGAAAGGCGCCATGCCAATACTCGCCTGGAAGCTGTTGTTGTAAGAGAACTCCACCAAATGTAGATGGTCCTCCCACGAACCCTTGAAATCCAACATGCACGCCCTCAGCATGTCTTCCAAAATCTGAATTGTCCTCTCGGACTGGCCATCCGTCTGCGGATGCTACGCCGTGCTGAAACTCAGACGCGTACCCAAGCTCTTCTGCAAACTCTGCCAGAACTGAGATGTGAACCTCGTGTCTCTGTCCGACACGATACTCACGGGGACTCCATGAAGTCGCACGACCTCCTGCACGATTCACGTTACATCACTATCCAAACTAGGAAAAGGAAATAAAAACGGAGGGTAAAAGAATTTACCTCCATATATCTCCTCGCCAGCGCTTCAGTGGACTGTCCCACTCGGAACGGAATAAAGTGCGCGGATTTGGTCAATCGATCTACGATCACCCAAATCGCGTCATTCTGCTTCGGACTCCGAGGCAGTCCAGTCACGAAATCCATAGTGATGTGTTGCCACTTCCACTTCGGAATCGGAAGCGGTTGTAGCAACCCGGCCGTACGCTGATGCTCTGCCTTCACTAGCTGGCAAACCAGACACTTGGCCACACTCCGAGCCACACTCCTCTTCATGCCATGCCACCAAAAGTTCAGACGAAGATCCTGGTACATCTTGGTCCCACCAGGATGCACAGAATACGGCGAACTGTGTGCCTCCACCATCAACTCCTCTCTAATATCCCCAGCTGGCACACACAACCTGGCTCCAAACCTCAGCGAGCCATCCTCGTGAATCAAAAAGTCAGTTCGTAGGCCCGCTTCAACCTGCCCTCGAATCCTTACCAATTTCGGATCTCCGGCCTGACTCGCCTTAATCCGATTCACAATCGTCGACTGTACATGCATGTACATCAATGACGAATCCTTCCCAGGAAGGACAATCTCCACACCAGACTCGCAAAAATCCTGCTGCAATCTCCACTGCGAGGTCAACATCATCACCACGGGAAGCCTACTCAAAGCATCTGGAACCACATTCACCTTGCCAGGGTGATACTACAAATCAATCTCATAATCTACCATAAGCTCCAACCATCGACGATGTCGCATGTTGAGCTCCTTCTGAGTAAAAATATACTTCAAGCTTTTATGATCGGTGAAAATCTTCACTTTCTCACTTAGCAAGAAGTGCCTCCAAATCTTAAGAGCAAACACAACGGCAGCCAACTCCAAATCATGCGTCGGGTAATTCTTCTCATGAACCTTAAGCTGACGAGACGCATATGCCACAACGTGCCCGTGCTGATGCAACACACAACCGAGACCCTTGCCAGAAGCATCGCAAAAGATCTCAAATCCACCGCTGCGATCAGGCACAACAAGAATAGGGGCAGTCGTCAAACGCTCTCTCAGAACACCAAAAGCACTCTCACAATCACCCGACCAAACAAAAGCAACATCCTTCCGCGTCAACCTGGTCATCGGCTCAGCAATACGGGAAAAGTCCTTAATGAAACGCCGATAGTAACCAGCGAGCCCAAGGAAACTCCGAATCTCAGATGCAGACGACGGAACAGGCCACTCTCTGATGGCCCTAATCTTCTCGGGATCCACTGAAATTCCACCTCCAGTCACCACATGCCCCAGAAAGGCAACTCTGTCCAGCCAAAACTCGCACTTTGAAAACTTAGCATACAACCGATGCTTCCTCAGAATTTCCAATACCGTCCTTAAGTGCGAGGCATGCTCCTCCTCCGACTTCGAATAGATCAGGATGTCGTCAATAAAGATAACGACAAACTTATCTAAAAAGTCGTAGATAATCAGGTTCATCAGATTCATGAAAACTGCGGGTGCGTTAGTTATGCCGAAAGGCATAACCACGAACTCATAGTGTCCATACTTCGTCCTGAACGCTGTCTTCGGCACATCATCCTTCTTCACCTTCAACTGATGGTAACCGCTCCTCAAATCCAACTTAGAAAACACACTCGAACCTCCAAGCTGATCAAAGATATCATCGATGTGAGGCAACAGGTATTTATTCTTAATGGTCACCGCATTCAACTCCCGATAGTCCACGCACATGCGACGCGAACCATCCTTCTTCTTTACCAGCAGCACCGGTGCTCCCCACGGAGACACACTAGGATTGATATAACCCTTCTGCAAGAGCTCATCCAACTGCTTACGCAACTCCTCCAACTCCGCTGGCGCCATACGATATGGTGCCTTCGAAATGGGCTACGCACCTGGGATAAGATCAATAGAAAACTCCAAAGCTCGATCCAGCGGTAATCCAGACATCTCCTCGGGGAAGACGTCACCAAAATCTCTCACCACAGCTGGCCACTCCAACTCCATCTGCATAGCCACAACATCCACCGGTCTGGCCCGAAATCGGACCGGACCCAGCGAACTGCTATCACGACTGAACTCAAATACCGGATGTCCGGGAATCTCAAACACCACCTTCTTCCTCCGACAGTCAATCGTAGCATAGAAGCTCGCAAGCCAATCCATCCCAAGGACCGCATCATAGTTGATGATGTCGTGGACAACGAAATCAGCACAAAGCTCACGTCCACAAACCACCAACGGGCAAGAATTGCACCCACGATGCACCGAGACCACACCATTTCCTGTGACGATATTCCAACTCTTGGGGAGAGAGGACGTCGACAAGGAATGCTTCTCCACGAAGCTCCGGGCCAAAATACACATCGACGCACCAGAGTCAAAGAGGACTCGTGCAGGAAATGTGCAAACCAAAACCACACCTAGCAACCAATCTAACAATCAAATCCTATTCTAGTAACAAGCATGAGCAAGCAACCAACAAAATCAACAATCAAACTAAGGAAGAAAATAGCTAGAATGAGCGTTACCTATAATAACCTCATCCACGGCCATGCTCTCCTCCTCAGTCATCAGAAAGGCATGCCCTCTCGGCGGAACAGCCTGCCGAAAGGCCTGTCTCTGTGGAACAAGAGGCGCTCCACGTCCAACGGGCACAGGAGCTCGCTGCTGCAACGGCTATGCTGCAATAGGAGCCCGCCAAGGCTGCTTCGACTTCGGTCACTCTCGGATGGTGTGGGCAAGATCTCCGCAGACAATGCACTGTCCTAGAAACCTCCTACACTGATCCCTGAGGTGTCCAGTCTTGCCGCAGAAATGGAAAGTCTTCAGAATAGGCCCTCCTGGCCTCTTGAACTGCACCGGATGATTAGGCTTGAAACCAGGCCTAACCACCGCCCTGGCCTGCTCCATAGGCCTCTTCCCAGCACCGGAAACATGCCCCTTCCTCTGATTCAAATTCAACTCTTGCCGCCTCGCAGCAATCAGAACCTTCTGATATGTCTCCAGGTCAGAAGAGGTCACAAAGCTCTGAAGCTCCAAGGCAAGTCCCTGAAGAAATCGCTGAGCTTTCTCATCGGCATCTTGCACCATCTTTGGTGCAAACCGACTGAGCCTCGTGAACTCCTGGTGGTACTGATCCACCGACAAGCTCCACTGCTTCAGATCTATAAAGCGCTGCAGCATCACCTGCCTAGCAGCCTTCGGGAAGAACTCTCCATCAAATCTGGACTTGAAGGTAGCCCAAACTATCGGCTCCACCAGCATCTTCTCTTCAGCATCCCACCAATTTCTGGCATTGTCCTTCAGCTGCCTCTTAGCCAAATCAACCCATCCAGCCGGGTTAATCTTTGCCATCGCCAGGTTATCCTCAATATTCCTTATCCACTAGTCGGCAGCCAGAGGACCCTCAGATCCATCAAAATATGCGGGACCCAGCTCCCGAAATTGCTTCGCTCCCGGCTCAGAGCGAGGGGCATCCGGAAGAGCCCGGGCAGCTCGAGCAAGTGGAGCATTCTGGACTTGAAGGAGCACGCCATGCTGCACTTGCATCATCTGGAGCATCATCCGCATCATCTCCACATTGGTGGGTTCCCGCTCAGGCTCCTCATCATGAGGGAGCGCACCACTACCTCCACCACGGGTGAATCGCCTTCCTGCCATCTAATGACACAGAGAACGAAGCAGATTAGACTCATAGCTTATGACTCGGATATCGAACTTATTTGTTGGACAATCTTATATTATTATTGTTATCCATGATAATTGCAGTTACAGAGGGACCTGCATGGGCCACCACTAAAACCTGTCACGCCCCGCTTCCCTAAAATGGAGGCGAGACATGAGAAGGTCCGCTCAAATGTGGAGCTGTGAAGCTGCACGCCTGATAAGCGTCAATTTAGTATAAGCAGGTCCATGTAATCGCAAAAGGAACAACAACAATAATAACAATAATATGAGACGGATATGAAATATCAATCCCAAAGTTCGTCCACCAAGTATTCAACATCACAGAAAAGCCACCAGGCTAACAGGAAAGAGTCTAAGGCCCAGAACAAGGCCAAAATAAAAGCAACACAAACATAACAGAGTATCAAACTAGGTGCCACGCACCGACAACTAGGCAGTCCAACAAAAGAAGCTAAACGAAAACACTAAGACTGATCCCCAGTGTCAACGTAGTCCTCGATCAACGTGGGTCCTGACTCAGCGTCAGCGAACACCACGTCTTCAGCAAGTAACTCGGGCTCGGGCTCTAACATGTGTCACCCAAAAGAGAAAAGGGGCACATGTCAGCAAGTCGGAAGACTTGCGCAAGGAAACGGAAAGAAAGGTAAACTAACAACCTAGCAGTTAAAGTATGGTGCATGGCAAGTAAAGTAAGGTGGTAACAAGTAAAGTAAAGGAGAGTACAAGTGGCAAGTGGTTGTTGTGACATGTAATGTCAAGTAACAAGTACAAGTACAAGGGATCACTCAACGAGTGCCCTATTACCCGCAGGCTGTGTTCAAGTATCAAGTACAAGGGATCACTCAACGAGTGCCCTATTGCCCACAGGCTGTGTTGAGCTCATCTTCTGGAACACGAGTCAGAAAGTGTGTTTGGCGTAGGAATGTGCCCACGCAAGGTGGGTGCCTTGCCGAAACAAATAGTACAAGTATGTAGCGAAGCTACGCAATCACGATGAGTATTCAAGCATGCTATGACATGAGCAGATATTCGCGTACCGTTAATTGTATTTAAACGTGACAGGCAAAATGCAATGACATGAACATATTCGTGTACCGTTAACTTAAAGTAAACGTGACAGTTAAAATGCAATAACAGTTAAGGATGCATGGATGGCATGAACAGTTAATTCACGTACCGTTAAGGGAAAGTAAACGTGACATACAAGCATGATGAAGGTGACGGACCAAGCTTCGTTGTCAAGCTAGGTCAATGGCGTCTAAACGGCTATCCTTTCACCGTCTAATCTCTTTTACGCTAAAGCAAGGTAAATGGCCTAAGACATGGCCTAAATCAAGGGATGCAAGTTGCACTTGCCTGATACCGGGATTGACGAGCAATGAAGATCGTCACACAAGCTAACTACGGAATGGATCACTGTTATGGCAAAACAATTATTAGCACAATGATCCTAAATAGGTTTCTTATTAGAACCCTAATCATCTAACAATCCATTTTATTAGGGTTTCACAATGTCAATGTGGGTTATGCTAAAATTAAGGGAATCGAGTATTACCGCGTAGGGAACGGGAGAATAACGCCGAGCAACCACGGCGACGGAAGAGACGCTCCGGGGAACCTAGGGTTCAGATCTGGAAATGATTGGAGAAGTTTGGAGAATTAGGGTTTTGGGGGATTTTGGGGATTTGATGGTGATTTGGGGAAAATGAGAGGTGGAATGAGTTGAGGGAGGGTTTGGATGATGGAGGAAGAGCTTGGGATGAAGGATTAATGGTTTGAGGGAGATGGGGGCTCAATGGGGGAGAAACTAGGGTTTTGGGTCGAGTGGAGGAAGAAGAAAACGTTTGGGAGGGGTTTAAATAGGATGGGCTGGCGGTTGCCCAGAAATTAGGGTTTTAACACAGATTAGTCGGTCAAAGAGCAACCACTGACCGACTAGTTTGGCAACTAGTCGGTCGGTCGACCAACACAGACCGACTAAGTGTAAACAGTAACTTCTGAATGAAAATAGGATTTGGATTTAGTCGGTCGATGAACAATTACTGACCGACTAGTTTGACAACTAGTCGGTCGAAAGATGAACTTAGACCGACTAAGAATGAACAGTATTGATACTAAAATTTAGATGATGTGTTAGTCGGTTAAAGAAGCATTGCCGACCGACTAGTTTGCAACCTAGTCGGTCAACCAACGTTCTTAGACCGACTAACGATAAACAGTAACTCCAGAATAATTTAGAAAGCCAACTAGTCGGTTCAAGAAGGTTTGCCGACCGACTGGATCATCATCTAGTCGGTCGGTGGCCCTTCTTACACCGGCTAATTAGCACCAAAAGTTCCGATACAGAGCGCAGAGCTCCGGGATCGATTCCTAAGACTGCTAGGATTGATCTAATAGTAATATACGACCGTTATGAAGCCCGTCACGAATGACATACTTCGAAATCGACGATCCTAAGGAAGAAACGAGAAAACACGACGAAACGATCGAAAATGAAAGTTACGGAGACGAAAACCACACATGACGATAAAATCCACCAAAACATATATTATAATATAATAAATCCAGATACATGAAAACCAGTCGTTACAATTGTCCTTCCATAACTGAAGAAGATCCTTGACGATCCTTGAAGAGGTTGTAGTCGTTGTTTGTCATAGCTATGACTTGGCTCTGATACCAAATGTAATGCCCTGCGAAGCTACTGCACATGTACTAGAGGGGGTGAATAGTACTTTAAAATAATCAAGAGAGTTATTCCTAATTATTGTGCAAATACACAAACAACAATGTGGAATAGACTACAAACAACAAGAATAGACAAACGCAAACAAAGCATGTAACTGGTTCTGATCCACCCAAGTCTCCCCGACTTGTTCCCGGTGATCCTACGTCCCAAAAAACCCGGATCCCCTCCGGATACTTGAGTTAGAAACCACTAACCCAAGATTTAGCACTATGAAATTCTTGTGAAAAACCTTCACAAGACCAAATCATACACAATGAAAATGTGACTCCCACAACCCGGGATCACACACTTCTCTCACAACCGAGAGAACAATTCAAATATCAAATGCGATGAAATAATGAAACACTTACCACAAAATCCTATGCCTTGAGTATACTTACCAAATTAGGGCAAAGAGGGATTTTGAGGAAGAAGATGTCACCAAACCGAAGCTCCACCAATATGATCAGCGATCGAAGGCTAGGATGGAGGATGGTGACTAGAATCAAGCTCTTGGCTTGGAACCTCACAATGGAGAGAATCTCTCTTGAGGAATATGGCTCAAAGAGTGAGGGAGAGATTCTTGGTGAGAAGAGAGAGCTTAGAAATAGCTTGAGAAAACTCTTCTCTTAGGTCTGAAATAACTTGGATAATGGACCTCTAACCTTGCCTCAAACGAATCAGGTTTGTATTTATAGAGGCAAGAAAAATCGTGCTCCAAAGATTCCCAACAGTCATATTTCTGAAGCAGTTAGTCGGTCTAAGAAGGATCACTGATCGACTAGTTCCTCAACTAGTCGGTCGGTGATTCAACGTGAACCGACTAACAGCTCGACAGCCAAAAGAGAAAGTTCAGACAATAAGGAACTAGTCGGTCTAAGAAGACTTGCCAACCGACTAGTTTCACAACTAGTCGGTCGACGAGTGTTCTTAGACCGACTAAGAGTCAAAACAAATAGTCTGATTACATGTTGAACTAGTCGGTCTGAGAATAAATTCCAACCGACTAGTTTCTCAACTAGTCGGTCGACAAACGTTCTTAGACCGACTAACTCGAAACAGTAGCTCAGGCTGAAATGAGGCAATGATAACTAGTCGGTCTGAGAAGGATTCCTAACCTACTAGATCGTCATATAGTCAGTCGGTGAACCTTCTTTGACTGACTAAGTGATCAACAGGGAATGAGCTGAAATGAGCAAGGACATTTAGTCGGTTCATGAAGAGTTGCCGACCGACTAGATCGTCATCTAGTCGGTTGGTACTTCTACATGAACCAACTAAGATGCACAAGAAGCCGAGGGAAGAAGCGATAGGCTTCGGGAAAGTTTCTAATGGCTTCTAAGATAATCCTAGCTCTAAGATATGAGCGAAATGAAGATTATAATGTAAGTCCTACTCAAGTCTTAACATTCTATTCTATAAAGCTAGAAGACATTAAATTAAACACGACGAACCGTCTTCAAAGCTTCAATCTTCATTCTTCTTGACTTCAATATTGCTCCTTGAGCTTCAACGAAGCTTCAGGCACACGATCACGCGTATTGAGAAGTCTTGAGACGTTGCTTTTGATGTACGTATTCTTTTGGCGACGATCTCCATAACTGCGCTCACAAACAGTTAGTTCACAATATTTATGTTTGCTCATCATCAAAACCAAATCCGGGGAATCAATACTCAACAAGACTAAGGGTAGAACTCCGGTGTCCTCGAACTGGACGTCAGCAAACTGTCGTCCTCAGCAACAAACTCAGACCCTAAACCTGACATGTGACACCCAAAGAGAAAAGGGCACATGTCAGCAAAAATCTCCAAAAGGGAAATGGAGACTTTTGTGCAAGGAAACATATAAATAGTAATGCAACTAGCAGTTTTAACATGATGACATGGCATAATATTTAAAGAATGCAACAATTAAAATGAACATGATAGTAACAAAGCATGCACGTCGTAGCAGAAGTTATTAAACACTATATCTGAAATCACGAAAACTAGCTTATCACGTCGTGCACAGGGTTTCTGCCTTTTGGCTGAAGTGGTTGTACATGCACATTTCTACGCTTAAGTGATCGTTTAACCATACCCCTCCACGTGTATCGAGCGTTGGTTTTTCACCAACACACTATGCTTGCTTCTGGATCGCGAGCCAGGAAGTGTTTTTGGTTTGGCATAGGGTTGTACCCGGCATGCAGGTGCCTAGCCTCAATCAATATGTAGGAGTCAAAATCCTACTCGCCGTAGCTTACATTTCAATAGTGTGTGCTACGTAATCATGACAAACATTCAATGCATGAAATAACATGGCCAGTTACAACATGATAGTATAAAAAGCAGTTAATGCACGTGTACCGTTTATCAAAATTAAACATGGCATGTGAGATGCATGAATCATGGCAAGGGTGTCGGATCTAGCTTCGTTGTCAAGCTAGATCAAGTATGGGTGTCGGTTCTAGCTTGTTGTCAAGCTAGATAAAATATGGCGTCTAGGCAACTATCATTTCACCGCCTAGTCTCTTTTACACAAAAATCATAGAATGGCCTAACAAATTACTGTGCAAGTTTCACTTGCCTGAAAGAGATGTTCCGCAATCACAGATCAACAGTCCAGATCTACCTATGTGCTCAGTCCAATCTAGCCTACAGTCCCAATTATTAAATCTTGACTAGTGAGTTACCAAAGCAATTAAAGTTACGATTTTTAGTCTTAATTAACGTGCAAGCGTGGGGGTTCCTACGGTTCAGGTATACCTTACAATGACACGAGAGCTACACTGACGTCGGATAGCGATGTCAGAGGTTGAATTCTGGTAGCCAGCAAGGGTACAACGGGACAGAGACAACGAACGACGATCAGCCGGATAGCGGTACGATCACCGAACAGCGACGCAGAGGGAGAGGACAGCCGCATGGAGTTCTACGGCATCAAAAAGACGTAGACAGCGTCTGAGCGGCGTTGGAACGTAGCTGCGGCGACGGGAAGACGCTGCATGGGGTAGGACAGCCACGAGAGAGGGGGACAGCAGCCTAGGGGAGTCGCCGTCAGAGGGGGGTCAGATCTGGGTGATGGCCGGAGGCGCCTAGGTTGCTGGCCATGGGTTATATAAGGGTAAATGGCAGTTTTTAGAGGAGGTGGGGGTGTTTGACAGTTTTGTGGGGCTAGAGGAGTCTTGCGTGGGGGTTTAAGGAGGAGGAGGAAGGTGTGGTGCGGCAAGTAGGGGCTGCGCCGGCAGTTGCAGGCCGACAAGGGGCCGGAGGTGATGAAGGGTGAGGTGGCCGGAGTTATAGGGAGAGAGGGGAGAGATGTTGATGCACGAGTTATTGATGGGAAGAGTTTGTTTTGCTAAACAAAGTAGGAAAAGGGTAGATTTAAGGGTGATTGGAGAGAGGGTGTGTGAGAGGGGGAGGGTAGAATTAAGGTGTAAATAGACTAGGAAGAAAACATGTGATACGTAGGATCCTAAGGTTTAGATTAAATCAAATTTTAATTAAGATTTGAATTAGGGATAAACTTGGGTTAATGATGAGCCGAAATGATTAGTGTGAAAGGAGGGTCTAACGATGTCCGATAAATACAAGAAAAATATCGGGACGACCGTGTCGACGAGAGTGTCGAGACTAAGATGATCGGTCACGAGCTAGGTCAACGAAAAATAGAACTAAAAATAAAAAGATCAAACGACGAAGTCTAAATTTACGACACCCCTTCAAACAAAGCTAATTTGTGGGAGAATGAGCCGTGAAATGACGTTCACGAAAAATTCCACAAATCAGTACTCTCTGAGAGTGTCACAACGACATATCACCTTGCACGTTTGGGATACAAGAAGAGGCAACTAAAAATATGCGTACGAAAGGAAATTACGCGCACGAAAACGTACAATCGAAATGCGGCCGTGACCGCTGCCGACTCCACGACCGGGTCGAGGTCGATAGGATCACCCAATGTCGTCTCGCTCGTACGAGAGAAGGGATCGATAGGCACATGCTCCTTCCTCGCCTTCTTAACCACTCCTCCCTCTTGGCCCGAGCGGTGGTTGCCCCCTCCTTGCTCCGCTTCTGCCCGACCTTCGTCGAGCCCTTGTCCACTTGCTCCTTGCCCTTGCTCGCTTGCTCCTTGGCCACAACCTCCCTGGCCATCTTCATCATCTCCTCTCTTGAGAGACTCATAGACGCGCCTACAAAACGATGACAGATCAGGGTGAGCATATCAGAAGTGGATCACAAAGCTCGGAGTATCTTCAAGCTAGACGTGTTGGGCGATCTGCTCATCTGCAAACAGGCCCTGGAAGCCCCTGCTTTCCTTGGAGATTTCCTCCGGTATCTTGGCATTCTCCAGGTCGTTGACCGGCGCCCCGTTTACGGTATGGGCGCGGTGTCGTTTTACCGCAAGTGCACGGTTAGTGTGGGGTGCGGGTATATCGAACACAGGGAGGTGGATGGCTTGAGTGGCTACTAGCCTCGCCTAGGTCGTGTGCTAGCTACGCGGATAATATGGGTGAAGTGTAGAAATAAAAGGAAGAATTGAAAAAGACACGAAATGAATCCCCGCTAACACGGGCTAGAGCATTCATGACACTAGGCATTTGACTTGATCCAGGGTGAGACATTGCTCCAAAAGGTGGTACCTAGCGTCCATGGCCCGATATTCCGGTCGGTGCCAAGCACGCTAGGCCTACCCGGTTCCGGACGGTGGGCACTCCCGTGTCCATTAACACCTTCCGCAACCGGGAGCATTAAGGTCACAATGATAACTCCCAACACTTCGTCCAAGCCGCTCCCACGAGCTGGGACTCGATGTCTACACAAGGGGCGTGAGCTATGGCTAGGGAGTCAACCGCCAAGTTTATTCCCCCTTGGCCCGACGGTCAGAGGCGGTCTTTCTCCCGCCAATGACAATGAAACGCCCCTGTGTAACCCTAATGGCCAAATAAGTCAAATGTGATTTCTAGCAATACATCGAAGCGGATCTTGACAGGACAAGCACTGGACCCCAACCCCCAACACATCTAGTGTGTTGTCGTACGAATTGGACCCAGATTGCTAGAAATCCCCATTGACACATTTCATCGAACACGTGCCATGCAACCAAGTCTAATGTAAATTTCCAAGCATCAATCCTACCCTAACCCGTATTAGGGTTCATCGAAACTACTCAATGGTGAATAACATAAAAACCAACAACACAAAAGACACACAAACTTTCACCATCAAGCAAAATAAACACAATACAAATAATGGAGAAAAGGAGAGGAAAATACTTATCTTGAGTTGAATCGTCAATCCAATACAAGATTTATTGCAATATAAAAGCTAATCTAACCTAATCTAAACTTACAAGAAAAAGGGGCAAAAAGCCCTAGAAAAACTGAGGAAGAACTCCCCTCCATCGTGCCCCAAAACCCTATTTATAAACCCCTCAAAACTCTCTTGGGTCGGGTTCAAAACTGTCAAAAAAGGCCCACCCGATCGGGTGAAAACTCACCCGATCGGGTGGAACAAACAGAGAGCTCAGATACGCAGAAACAGGTCTCACCCGGTCGGTTGACAAGTCAACCGATCGGTTGAAGTGAAATTCCAGACTGCAGCCAGTTTCAGCACATAGCTGCGCTTAGAAAATTCCAGAAAAATCTAGAAAAATCGGATTTGGGCATGCGACCTATCGTTGGAAAGCTAACGACGATGCCGACGCTAGAAAAATAAGAGATCACCCAAAATCCTTCTGGAATGGTAGCAGATCTTCAATGAATGAGCAGCGGTGTGCGAAAGTGGAAGAAAAGGCCACCCGATCGGTTGAAACATCAACCGATCGGGTGAGCCGCTTGTTGCCTTGGCCGTCGGGCTTCGGGAGATTCAACCGGTCGCTGAGGAGAACGGGTGGCATGACCGGGTCGTCGTTTGGGAAACTTCAGCTTCAGATGAACCGATCGGGTGAGATATCACCCGATCGGTTGGAATTAAGCTCCAACTTCCCGAGAACTTTGTTGGGATGAACCGGTCGGCGAACCGGTCGGTTGACTTTGCACTTTGCTCCAACTTCAGTCCGGGTCGTGCACGCGTGCATCACCCGATCGGTTGGCTGTGTCCAACCGATCGGGTGGGGGCTGAAAAGTGGCAATCTTGGTCGTTTGACCCCCTGGATCACGCGTGACCCCTCCCGTTGCTCCGGGGACTCATGATATCATCGTTTTATGTCCCAAATGCTGTAAGTTCCTGCAAAACACGGAAAACACGGAAAAGTGAAAGAAAACAAGAAAACACGCGAAAACGAATAAAAGACGGCGGTAAAATACGGAAAAACACGGAAGAAAACGTGCGCAAATATATGAAATATAAACGCACGTCAAAATCCCCCAAGCTGAACTCTTCCTCGTCCTCGAGGAAGACGAGTGAGAGTAGGAGCTCGGAGGGAGAAAATAGAGAGAAAGAGAGAAAAAGAAAACTCTATATCCTAGATCGCCCGTCAGGGCCAACAAATCAAAAACGACACACCAAGCAAGCAAACGCCAAATCACATCACTAAACCAAGGAATACGAGTCCAAACAAGTGCCGTGGGCCCACACGGTGAAGCGCGAGTGAGTGCGGTCGTGTGCTAGCAGACGGTGTCACTATCTACGATGTGCAATAAAGCTCCATATACACATACTCAAAGAAAGACCCAAATATCGATTCAAATTGAATTAAGCGGTGAATATATGGTTCAAGCATGCATGAGAATAGAGAGAGAATCGAAACATATCATGCGTTAGGGACTCCACAACTAGGGTTAAGGAAATCACCACACTAAAGCCTAGATAATAGCTAAAAAGTTCCTAAGCCAAGTGTTTTCGAAAACGATGGGGGTTGAGATGATGTGGAGAAGAACACTCGGTGCAAATTCTCGCCTTCCCTTTATTCTCGGTAAGTAGGAAAAATATTCACACTGGAATTTTTTTGGGTTTTGGGTATTTGTATTTTTTTTGGATTTTTGGCTATACAAATTTTTTTTTATTCATTTCTTTCTTTTGGGGTTTTTCTTTTCTTTTCTCCTTTTTTGGATTTTTGGATATTGGGGTATATACATGTGTACTCTCCCAAGTGGGAGAACGGTACACGACGAGGGGGTTTACACCAAGTAAAACAAAAAAGAAATCGGAATCTAAACACTTGGGCAAAGGAAACTATTCTCGCTAATTAGAGCATGGGCTAAGTGGGTTATCCTAGTCCTTGTTTGTGGAATCCCGACACATGCGAATTGAAATATACGATATAAATATAGCATGCATATAGAAGCAGACAGTAGAAGCAGATACCGCACATTCAAATCGAAGCATGATAATCTAGGGGTCAACCAAGGATAGGTATATAAATCAAAATCACAAAATAGAAGTACACCCCTAGCTAGTCACGACAAACAACTCACACAAAAGCAAAGTGAACCCACGAAGCATGAAATGCAATGGACTCGGCTTCCTAGGGTTAGTGAATGTGATTATCGAAGCTATGCTAAGTGTGCGTGTGATTTTGTGGCAATTCATCATAGGGTTCATCTCTAGGAGAAAGAGATAAAAAGAAGAAAAGAAAAAGAAAAAGAAAAACACGGAGAAAAACGACTCAAATAACGAAGAAAAAGAGACAAAAGACGCACGAAGTGCGACTCCCCCAAGCTAAAACTTGCATTGTCCTCAATGCAATAGTAGTGAATACGGGAGGGCAATGAAAATGGGGGGGAGTTACGCATCGACACAAAAAATGAAAAACACGAAAAACACATGAGCGAAACTAAAAAATAAAGAAAAAGAAACACTAAAATAAAAGATATAAAACACGACAAAAGAACACATAGACACAGACACACAACAACGACACGCAAAAACATGCACACAAAAGTCGATTTCCCCCAAGCTGAACATGACAATGCTAGCAAAATGATATGATCAATGTGATGCAGAAATATGCTAGGGGAAAATCGGAAAAGAAAGAAATCAGAATGCAGGAGAGACAGTCTGCTCGTTCTCCTCGGAAGAGGATGAGGGGTGAAATGATAGAAGGGCACGACATGAAGGGTTATTAAGATGCAAAAGCAAATCCTAGATACGCTTCCCTCGCTAATGAGAGGAGACGAGATTATTCAAATCTAAACTAGAAAGCGGTAAATTTTTACACTACTGGATTTAGATACACCTGAGCATAGGCAGATCCAAGATCTAGAGTGGGGCAGGTAGCTGCTCTAACTGCTCCTTCTGTGGCTCCGCCAGAAGCGCTGTGCCACGTGTGCCAATAGGCCCAAGCAATGCACCTCCAAGCATCCCTCGTAGGTGTCCACCTGTGACCTGCAAAGGACGAGGTGCATTAGTCCATGGCAAGAAATTATTTCCCAAAATAAATGTATCCCAGAGATAGTCGCCGGTAAATGATGGTAAAATATATGAAATGTGGCGAACACTCCCTGGAAATGGTATGCTATCCTCTGTGCTAGCGACGATCAAATCCCCGCTCTCCATGTGAAGTTGCTCTCCAGGTGGTGATACACCGCAGCACACCTCAAGGGAAGTCGATCCTGTGTCCTGCGAGAGATATGGCGTGTCAAAAATATATGAGTCTAAAGAAATAGGACGTGAAAAGCGAGACTCAAATGTGGAGTGAGAGTGAGTATGAAAATCTCCCTGAATAGGGGCAATATGCTCAAGTAGATGCTCAGCCGCAGAAGAAGTGGAGCGTGACGGTAGAGGTAGATGTGGCTCGGGCTCCATGAAGTGGATGATCGTATCCAAGCCCTCGTGCACATCCTCCTCGACGATATGCTCATGCTCCTCCATCTGCCCGATGTCCTGAATGACATCCTCATGGTTGACCACCGACCAAGGAGGAAGATGTGACAGAGATGGCTGTGGAGGTGGATGTGGAGCGGACCCCTCGTATATGGTCGTGGTGTCGTCGTCCTCACGCACATCCTCCTCGCCGGTATGCATAAGCTCTGCGGTCTCCTCGGTGCTCTCATAGGACTCATATGGGGTATCCAAATAAAGATGACAAGTCTCTCCCACAGATCCTAGAGAAATCTCCCCATCCTCACTATCATCATCAAAAAATGCTTCGTCATCCAAGTGGTAGTGTGGGAAAATTGGGGCATCGGTATGAGATGTGTCTATGGTGGCCGATGAGATGGTGGTCTCAACCATGAAAGTGGGTATATCCTCTCCTTCATCCTCTCTCCTCGGTGTAGGCTCGGTGATTGGTACCATCAAGTTTTGTAACATTTGGCCTTAGTTAAACATGGCACTTTCAAGGAGAGACACGAGGCTTGGTTCTTCTTGTGTTGGTGGAGGGATATAAGGTTGAGGAAATGGATGGGAGGTGTTCGGGCAATGGTTGTGGGAAAATGTATGGCTTTGGTGTAGGGGGAGGCTCTCAAGCGTATATGGGCAATCATAATACACGTGCCCCGCCATCCCACAAGTCTCACAAACCAAAAATGAATAGGGATTGTAGCCTCTCATCTGAGCATCGAAATCTGATCTCCACATGGCAATATCAAAGATAACTGGACAACAAAAATAAGAAAACTAGAGAGGAGTGTCAATAGTACAAGAGAATAACAAAAAGATAATATAATGGTGGGGGAAAAATTTCTTGGTTATTGAATATATTTTTTTTTTTAAAAAAGAAAAAGAAATTTTTTTTTTGTGTTTTTATGCGTAGTCTAACAAACCCAAGCTAAGCTAATATCAAACCGAACGCCTCCCCGGCAACGGCGCCAAAAACTTGACCGGCGCCCCGTTTACGGTATGGGCGCGGTGTCGTTTTACCGCAAGTGCACGGTTAGTGTAGGGTGCGGGTATATCGAACACAGGGAGGTGGATGGCTTGAGTGGCTACTAGCCTCGCCTAGGTCGTGTGCTAGCTACACGGATAATATGGGTGAAGTGTAGAAATAAAAGGAAGAAATGAAAAAGACACGAAATGAATCCCCGCTAACACGGGCTAGAGCATTCATGACACTAGGCATTTGACTTGATCCAGGGTGAGACATTGCCCCCAAAAGGTGGTACCTAGCGTCCATGGCCCGATATTCCGGTCGGTGCCAAGCACGCTAGGCCTACCCGGTTCCGGACGGTGGGCACTCCCGTGTCCATTAACACCTTCCGCAACCGGGAGCATTAAGGTCACAATGATAACTCCCAACACTTCGTCCAAGCCGCTCCCGCGAGCTGGGACTCGATGTCTACACAAGGGACGTGAGCTATGGCTAGGGAGTCAACCGCCAAGTTTATTCCCCCTTGGCCCGACGGTCAGAGGCGGTCTTTCTCCCGCCAATGACAATGAAACGCCCCTGTGTAACCCTAATGGCCAAATAAGTCAAATGTGATTTCTAGCAATACATCGAAGCGGATCTTGACAGGACAAGCACCGGACCCCAACCCCCAACACATCTAGTGTGTTGTCGTACGAATTGGACCCAGATTGCTAGAAATCCCCATTGACACATTTCATCGAACACGTGCCATGCAACCAAGTCTAATGTAAATTTCCAAGCATCAATCCTACCCTAACCCGTATTAGGGTTCATCGAAACTACTCAATGGTGAATAACATAAAAACCAACAACACAAAAGACACACAAACTTTCACCATCAAGCAAAATAAACACAATACAAATAATGGAGAAAAAGAGAGGAAAATACTTATCTTGAGTTGAATCGTCAATCCAATACAAGATTTATTGCAATATAAAAGCTAATCTAACCTAATCTAAACTTACAAGAAAAAGGGGCAAAAAGCCCTAGAAAAACTGAGGAAGAACTCCCCTCCATCGTGCCCCAAAACCCTATTTATAAACCCCTCAAAAACTCTCTTGGGTCGGGTTCAAAACTGTCAAAAAAGGCCCACCCGATCGGGTGAAAACTCACCCGATCGGGTGGAACAAACAGAGAGCTCAGATACGCAGAAACAGGTCTCACCCGGTCGGTTGACAAGTCAACCGATCGGTTGAAGTGAAATTCCAGACTGCAGCCAGTTTCAGCACATAGCTGCGCTTAGAAAATTCCAGAAAAATCTAGAAAAATCGGATTTGGGCATGCGACCTATCGTTGGAAAGCTAACGACGATGCCGACGCTAGAAAAATAAGAGATCACCCAAAATCCTTCTGGAATGGTAGCAGATCTTCAATGAATGAGCAGCGGTGCGTGAAAGCAGAAGAAAAGGCCACCCGATCGGTTGAAACATCAACCGATCGGGTGAGCCGCTTGTTGCCTTGGCCGTCGGGCTTCGGGAGCTTCAACCGGTCGCTGAGGAGAACGGGTGGCATGACCGGGTCGTCGTTTGGGAAACTTCAGCTTCAGATGAACCGATCGGGTGAGATATCACCCGATCGGTTGGAATTAAGCTCCAACTTCCCGAGAACTTTGTTGGGATGAACCGATCGGCGAACCGGTCGGTTGACTTTGCACTTTGCTCCAACTTCAGTTCGGGTCGTGCACGCGTGCATCACCCGATCGGTTGCCTGTGTCCAACCGATCGGGTGGGGGCTGAAAAGTGGCAATCTTGGTCGTTTGACCCCCTGGATCACGCGTGACCCCTCCCGTTGCTCCGGGGACTCATGATATCATCGTTTTATGTCCCAAATGCTGTAAGTTCCTGCAAAACACGGAAAACACGGAAAAGTGAAAGAAAACAAGAAAACACGCGAAAACGAATAAAAGACGGCGGTAAAATACGGAAAACACGGAAGAAAACGTGCGCAAATATATGAAATATAAACGCACGTCAGTCGTCCCCCCAAGTACCACTTCATTGTTCACTATGGGATTCAACGTCCCCCAGTTCGACCTCAAAGTTAAGTCTGATGGCATCGAGACAAAGACGAACATCTCCTTTCAGTCTCTAATCTTGCCCGACATATTGAGAACGGGAGGCTAACCCCTCCTCGCACAGACATAGTAGTACGCCCCCTTCCGCTTTGCCTCGAAGAAGTATTGGAACAGCAACAAGGTCGGACTTATACCACTGTCGGAGCAGAGAACGAGGAAGCCTAACATGGAGCTAATGGAGTTCGGCATTAGTTGGAAGAGGGGGAGTTCAAGGAAATGTAGGACTAGGAGGAGAAAGGGGTGGTGTGGGAACAGGAGCCCAAGGGAAAAGGTCGGGTAGTAAACCCCGACCTCATTATCCCTCGGCGAGCAAACCCGCTCGGCGTACTCGGGAAGAAAAACAGCGTAGGGCGGCCTAATATACTTGGTGCGAACAAGGGCGATGAAGGAGGTCGGTGTTTGGGACATTATGGCCAGAATATCTATGGGGACCGCTGTAGAAAATTCATCGCCCCCCAAAACCCTAACGGCCGACCTAGGCCCTTTTCCTTTCTTCGGGTCCCTTTTGACCGTCGACGTCATGGCAACGACAAGCTCAACGGCAGGGTATTCCTCATGCTCCTTCGGCCAATACACCGCTGACTCCTCCGATTCTACGGTGCTGCCACCCTCAAACTCATCGAACCACACCTCGAAATAGGAATTGGAAGCAGAAGAAGGGGATGCTGCCATGGAATAGATCGAGGGAATACCTAGGAAACAATAGGATGAACGGAGCTCCGACAACAACGAAGTAACGACGGCATGACGACGTCGGTGAAAGCTCTCAGCACCAATAGAGGGAAGCAAAATTTCGAAAAAAAGGAGGCAGAAAACTCCTTCACGAGGCCCCCATCTCTTTTTATAAGGAGAGTGGGTTGATTACACACCCAAAACCTACACTTAGATTCCACACGACGATGTCACGATCGTCAGGCGTGGTATGGCCCCTAGGTTTCAATTTCAGGCTCAATCCGCAAGCGGACGGTGTCAAGTTGTAGTATAAATGATATCGAATCTCACAGGGACGGTGATAGTGTATATGGGTTCTCAGTTCACTTCTATATCTCGAAGTGAGATAGCTATCAGGTTGAATGAGTTGATTGGGGTGTTGTTGTTTTACAAATAAAAAGGACTAGGGCGTTAGGGATCACCACTAAGATCGTCGGGAATCGACATTGGAATAGAATCCCCACGTTGCATTAGGGTTAGGGGATTAATCTCCCAATTCGTACCACTCTCGTGGATTAAAATTTTCGAGGTATTTCGGTGGCTCTCGTTGACGCAATGGCAGTAGCCGTCAACGTAGCGGTATAGTTCGTCGATGGATCCCCTCAAGGCACGAGCCTTGGTTGGATCCATCTATTTCCATATTTGAATCCTAAATATACCCCTTAAGCACATCAATTCCACAAACTGTGGGCATGATCTCAGTACAGGTTATCTAGGGATTCGGTAAGATCGACCGAAATACTCCCCTAAATCCCTAATTCAACGTAGAGATCCAGATCTACGTCTTCCCCCTAGGATTTTAGGGCTAACCCATCAACCCTAGAAAGATCTACTCACTCATGGCAATATTAGCGGATAAAAACATCATTTTTATGGGAGAGAACATCGTAGCAATTGGTAGAATAAAGATCGAAAACTTACAGCGAGAGATACAGAAAATAGACGAGAAATAGATCCAACAAAATTCCAGATTCCAATACGCAATCGCATTATAGAACCAAATTAACAATCCAAAAGTTTCGATCCAAAACGTATTCAGAAATTTAATCTAAAGACTAACAATCATTCTCCTAAGCTGCGCTCTCAAAAAGTATTCAAAACTCAAAAAATGAATCGCCTCGAATCGACGTCCAGCTCCCCCAGCCTTCACTCCCCGAATCGTGCAGAAGCCGCTCCCAAAAAAAATGTTTCCAAAAATAAACTCAGCATTCTCGACCGAGTAGGTGACTCGGTCGAGCAATGCGTTGCTCGGTCGGTCGCTCGAACCGAGCAGCTGTCCTGCTCGACCGAGCTTGACAGGGAATCGAAATTCTCCTCATTCTTCACTCTGCCTGCACAAGCCGAGTCAGCTCAACTCGGTCCGAGGAGGCTAACTCGGTCGCTGAATAGTTGCTTAGGCCATGCACTGGATTGCTTCAGCTTTTGAAATTTGGCGCTACTCGACCGAGCACATATATGCTCGGTCCGAGCCATCCTCGCATCTGCTCCTTCTTCTCCTTTGCATCTGCTCGGTCCGAGCATCTATACTGCTCGCCCGAGCAGCCTAGGAATGTTTTTGCTGCTGAAGCTGGAGCTTTCCTCTCCCCACCTGCTCTCTCCTCCACCCTCCCGAGGATCCCAAAACATGGCAAACTCCTGTGGGGCTTCACCAATGAGCTCACGGGCGTGTCGGATGTGTCCATACCCAAGTGGGGTCCCAAATCGATCCAAAATCCCTGAAAACTCATAAAACACTATGAAACTCGAATATAACGTCAGAAACATGATATCGTAGTAAAATGTGGGATTTGGATGCGAAAATGGCATGGAATGCAATGAAATGATGATATGAAAATGGTAGAAAATATGGACACATCAAAATCCCCCAAGCTTACCTCTTACTCGTCCTTGAGGAAGACGAATACTAGGTACGCCGGGAGGAAAACAAAAAGAAAAAAGAAATAGAAATAAGAAGAGGAGGGAATGAAAGTAAATGGAGGGTGCTAAGGACGTTCGGTCAGATCTCAGGCCTACATAGTATATCTCGATGCTCTGAATAGTAAACATACATGCTACTGGCAATCTCTAGTTTTACAAATCATACGTCTAGCATGCAGTACAGGCAAAAGATAGGGATCTACTGAAATAACGCCATCAATTCATATCAATCTCATGCAATCCATAGAGTCTAGTATAGAAAAGTTGGCAATGCCCTTTTCAATCACAGATATACAAGGAGCATATAGAAATCACACAACATGCAATAGAGAATAGAAAGAGTCATACCATTCAGTTATTCATTTCGATTCATGAAAAATCTCCAAAACCTAAAGCATTTCGTAAAGTTTAGGTATTATTAAATCTCCCCGTTATGCACCGTGTCCACTCTAATGTCATGGCTCACTCATGTGATCAGTTGGTTTACCCCCCAAGCTTAGCTTGAGGCGTCGCATCTAGGAATGAGATATGAAATTTTTCTTTTTCTTCCCAGTATAAGTGATAGCTGCTAATGAAAGGATACAAAACAATTTTTATTCTTTTTCTTTCTTTTTCTTTTCTTTTTCACATATGAATATATACACACTCTTTTTTTCTTTTTTTTCATTTAGAAGCTATACTTTTTCTTTTTGGGTTTGGAAAGTGAGATGCTGTAAAGATAGCTGTGTGGGTGTAACCAACTGATATGTAGAGAAATATATAGGTATGTGGAGAAGGAAAATAGTATATCTATCGTTTCACTCATAAGAGGTGCACAACGGTTTGATAAAATAATACCCTAACTAAACTCATAAATAGCATGGATATTTTCATTCCTCTAGATGAATATTGAAAGGGCATGCAGTAATAAGCACGATAACAGCAAGCATGCAAACAGAAGTGAATGAGATAAAAACAGATGCTCCAAGGGTTCTAGTGATGCGTGAACCTAGGTGCATTACCCAACATATCGCATACTAGATACTAATTCATGCATTTTATTTTCTATTCATTTTAAGCATTAAATCAGATAGATCAGCAAATGAAATGCACGCATATAGATAGTAAAACTGAAATTATCCTAATAGCATGTCAGCAGATAGCAAGCATCGGAAATAACTACTAAGGCTATGAGAGGTATCATCATGCGGAACATCCTTAGCATAAAAGGAGAAAAAGGCGGAGAAAATAGAAAAAAGAAGAAAAAGAGATGCATGCATGGTAAAAAGCAGAAAGTATGATGCAGAATGAGAAAAAAATAAAAGGACGTGGAAAAGTGGTGGGAAACTAAAATAAAAACTGAAATAATGAAGAAAAAGGTAAAAGGAAAACTGAAAAATAAAGCGGTAGCGCTCATCCCCCAAGCTAAACCTAGCAGTGTCCTCACTGCTAAGAAAACGCTAGTAGGCGGGAGATGATGCAAAAAGGGTGTGGGGGGAGATATAAAAATAAAAACTGTGCAAAGAGAAAATAAAAACATGACATGATGCAAAGCTAAATGAAAATGATGTATGAGCGGGTCCTCCCCCAAGCTATATGAGTGCAGGGCCCTGAACAGACAGATGTGCTCAATAATAAGTGAGGGAGGCAAAAACGGGTAAGGACGACATCAAGTAGAGGCACCACCCTATGGGGGGTGGTGGGTCCCTCTGCTGTGGACCAGGAGGTGGGTGAAGATCTGGCTGGAACTCGTGAGGTGGGTCTGAGGGGAGATCAGTGGTGGAAGTGGAAGGCTCAGCTGAATGAAGCACTAGGGCAGACAGGGGATCTATTGTGACATCCAACTCAGAAGTGGAAGAAGCAGGCTCTGCAGAAGCCTGAGGAAGTGGAGCACTGAGTGGTGCAGTGGAAGTCACAGTTGCTGGCCTGGGTGGTGGGGCATGTGCAAGGATCACTGGAGGTGGTCCACGTGTCCTGAGGAGGTCTATGATGGATGTTAAGTCCGACTTGACTCTCGAGTGGTGTGCGGTTGTGGAGCATCCAAAGTCGTCGAAATCTCTCCGTAGGAGAGAAGTCGACTCCTCTAACGCTGTAAGGCGACCGTCTGTAGTACTGGAGTCAGGTGGAGGGCGGGGGATGTGACGGTGAGTCACCACTCTCGTAAACCGCTCATGTGTAGCTGAGGCACGGTGCCTAGGGTGGAATGTCGGAGAGGGTGAGCTCGAAGGGAACTCAGAAACAGCGAAGAAAGAGCGATCGTCGACATAGAAGTGTGGACAGACGTCGAGACGCTCTCAGTGAATATGGCTGATGACGATGATGAAGTGGTGCCGGAGATGGAAATGTGGTGACCTAAAGAGATAGGAAGTGAAGCTATGAGGTCACTGAGAGGTGGAAGAGTAGGGGCAGGGTCGTGCTCTGGAAAATCGAGATCTGTAAGATCGGGAGCAGACTGTATATTGGTGCCCTCTGGCATGAAAATGGTGGAGAGAGAAATCTAAGTCTCGGGGCAAGAGGTGGAGACAGTCCCCGAAGACTCGACAGTGGTGGAAACGATGGATGCAGAGGTGGTGGAGGAAACGGCTCCAAAGGGTGATGGGTGTGCAGGTGGTACTGGGAGGCCGGCTACAAGGGCTGTAATGTCGTATAACTCGAACTCAGTGGAGCGTGGCACCGGGTCATCGGCGGCTGCCTCGACGTGTAACGGTCGCTTTCCGACCTTGTGAGTTTCTACGTGCACGTTCTTTTTCGTGCACATATTTAATTTGGCTCTTTCTTGGTTTCGGTATATACGATGTGATATGCCGTTGTGACCGTATGGAAGTGTAAAATTTTATAGTAATTTTTGGGAACATCATTTCACGGCTCGTTTTCTCGCAAAACAGCTTTGAATGAAAGGGCGTTTTGGTCTTTTGGCACCAATACTCAGTTCCCGATTTTACGATAATTTTTGATAGGTGTAGTACGTGATCGAACCCCGTAGCCCCGTACTTCTCGTCTCCATGATCGTCCCTGTATTTTTGGATTATTTTTCCGATGCCCGTAGTGGAAGATATCCCCTAATCAATTTGCAACCGTTGATTAGCCTTAATCAAATTCAAATTTCAAATCTCCTAATCAAATCCTAATGAGATATCTACGTATCATGGGGAGAGATTCAGGGTCTACCCTCACCTTCCTTTCCCCACTTCGTACCCCCTCTCTCTCACCCTCTCTCCTAGCCAACCCCTAAACTACACCCTCTTTAAAATACCATTAGCAAAGCTTCTCTTCAAATGAAACCAACCAGGCCAAATTTGCAACTTACGTAAAACCCATGCCCTAGCCGACTTTGCTTCTCCTCCAGCCTCCAACGGCCACCCCTAGCCCCCCATCACCGGCCACCACCCTCTCCTCCTCCTCCTCCTTCATATTCCCCTCACCAAAGCTCTCAAAAGCCATCTAAAACCGAAAAAAGGACAGCCCAGGCCTGCTGTGCGCGCCCGCCGGAAAACGGCCGCCCCCGCCGCTCTAGCCACCCCCTCCAGCAACCACCACCCCCGATCAACTCCTCTCTGACCCCCCAAGCATCTCCAACTCCTCTTACCCTCTTCCCTCATCGCTATCTCCCTCAAAACGTTTTCAAACACAACCCAAACGACAGTTTTACAGATCTGCGCCACCGCCAGGAAAACTAGTGCCCACCGGCCATCCGACCACCTACGACAACCACCCTACCGCTGTTGGACTCCTATCAAACCCCCCTACCAACTGCAACTTCACTCACACTCATAGCCCACCTGTAGCTCCGGAAATCCTCGTCGGAACACGCCGTATCGGTTGTTTTTCACAGATCTGGAAGCTGAACTTCGACGCCCGCGCACGATCATCTCCGACCACCCTCGGTGAAAACTCCACTGTCGTTGGCTTTGTCTTGAGTACTTAAACTTTTGCAACTTCCCATTTTCTCTATTCGTCGCTGGAATTCCTCTGAGACGCGCGACAACGAACGTTGTGCAAATCTGTCCTCTCCGGGTTCTCACGGCCATCCACCGCCATACACCCGCGCCGTCGGCCACCCACCGGGCCGAGCATCTTCCACTGATCCTACCTCATATATCGACAGCCCCTTGGACCCTCGGAATACACGTGCGTCACCGTGCACACGTGTTTTTGCCCGACGTCGCCGTCATCGTGAAGATCCGTTGCGCTACCCGCAACGGGAAGGAGATCGCTGATTAGCTCGATGATTTCACGTCACCATCCCACTGTCTAGAGGTACCTCGTAGTGCTACCTACGGTCGAGGAGTTCCAGACGACGTCGGTCTTGTTACGTCTTGTCACGACCCGTTTAGGTTAGTCCCGTAGTCGGTAGCACCCGCTACGACTACTGCTTGCTACGCTTTACTTTTCTGCAGTGTTTACTTTGTTATAACCCCAGCATGCTAATCAACCAGTAAACTGTTTTTTAATAGTTCGGTACACTTGCAGTAGAGTCTAACCCTTTTTGTAGACTTTACCTGACGTACAGTTCCTTTCTTTTGGGTGATGTACGTCAGGTGTCGAGCCAGAGTTCGTGGACGAGGCAGACTTACCGGAGTACGTGGAGCCCGAGGACGACGACCCAGAGTACGTGCCTGACGAGGACCAGACCTTGGGGTCTTTTTCGTCGCTGCCTTTCAGAGAGCATGAATAGGCGAAGGGAGCCATCCGGGTGAAAGCGTAGAGGCCGGGTCATACCCATAAGGTGGGTAAGCTCTGGTAGGGACATGGTCCCGACCTCAGACCTGCAGAAGATAGTAGTGGCCAAGTGCCGCTGAGCGTAACGAAGGCAGTGGTGCATGATGCACGACGCCTTCACCCGGCTAGGGCGGTACTGCTTTATGCCTGAAATACGCTGCCAAAAGACTGTAGCGTCGAATGAGTCAACATCATAGTGTGGAGAGAAAGTAGCACTGGGCTCATGGACGACGGGGAAGTGAAAGTACTTGTGGATCATGGCATGTGTAATAGTGCAATCGTGGTCCATGAGGCGAAAAGTGATGCAGTCACCCGCTGGGGTGCGATCGAGGGAGCTAAGAGCCTCAAGTGCAATATGGGAGTAGGTGGGGGCATGGACACTGAGGAAGCGGTCGAAATCGATCGCTCGGTAGAGGTGATAGACCCCCTGAAGGAGTCCGAGGGATCTGAGGGTAGGCACGTCAATGAACAGTGTAGGTACGAGACGGCGCTGAAAGAGCCTAATGAAGCGCTCTCGGTGTATGTCATCTCGGAACGTGATGCCATAAGTCTGGAGACGTGCAGGCAAGGCATCCCTAGTGGGGGCGGGGTGTGGGGGTGATGATGTAGAGGCGGTGGATGGTGATGTGGTGGGGATAGGGGTTGTGGTGGTAGGGATAGTGGCGTAGTGATAGGTGTGGTAGTGGTATGTATGGTAGTGGTAGTGGTGGGAGCTGTAGTAGAGGGGGTGGTAGTGGTGATGGTGAGGCGGGCACGACGTGTTGGGCGGGAAGAGGAGGCGCCAGACGACGGCCTCTTCCCACGAATGGGGGGTGTGGCTGCTCCTCTCGTGCGAACCATCGTATCGATGGTAATGTGAAGCAATGGTATAAAAGTAGATAAAGGGAAGAATGTATCGAAAATGCGAGCGATGCGAGTGCCAAAGTATCCCCCAAGCTAGTCGTGTAGTAGGTGCTGACGTAGGCGAGGAGTACCTAAAAATAGAAACAATCAAAACATCAGAATAAGAGATTTAAATTGGGGGATACGCTGAAATTGGGTTGCTCGACCGAGCAGTGCTACTGCTCGGTCCGAGCCGTGCTACTCGGTGGGGAAGTGCTGACCGAGCACTAGTGTGCTCGGTCTGTGGGTCGAGCAGTGGAGCCGTGCCCTAGGGCAGCGGTGCTCGGGGATTGGGGGGGTTTTGGGCAGGCGATGAGAGAGAGGGGGGAAGGAAAGGGAAGTGGGTTTTTACTGGCGGGGGGTCTGATTTGGGCGGCACCGTCGGCAGCAACGGCACCATCGTTTATAAGGAGGGAGGAGACGGGGGGAGGAAAGATAGAGAGAGAAGGAGAAGGGGGCGGTGTGTCCGACCGGAGGTGGGCGGCGCGACGGGCGGCACAGGCAGTGGCACGGGAGGATGAAGACGGCGACGACGGGGGGGGTCCGAGTAGGGAGTGCGAGGGAGAGCTCGGGTGATGGTAAAAGTTTTTAGGGTATTTTTTAGCTTAGGGTAATTTTGAAAATAGGTTGGGTTTAAAACCCCAACTTGTTTGTGGTGTGACCCACGAGATAGGATAAAACGACTCAGTCCGAGCAGCGAAGCTGCTTGACCGAGTCAATCATGCTGAGAAATTTTAATAAATTGAGTTGTAAGATACTCCCTCGCCTGCTCGATCGAGCAGTATGCTGCTCGGTCAGACTGTTCATCACTCGGACTGAGCGGGGTGTGCTCGGGCTGTGTAGACAGGGTGATGATTTCTCCAATTCTTCAAAAGCCTGTGCAATCCGATCGAGTAGTGGAATGCTCGGACCGAGTCACTGTCTACTCGGACCGAGCCAAGGTGCTCGGGCCATGCAGACAGAGTAGAAATTTTGATCGTTCTCCTCGTTCCTGCTCTGCTCGACCGAGCAGTGTAGCTGCTCGGTCGAGTCACCTGTGTCTTCTTTTCCTCCTTTTTTTTCCTTTATTTTCTCCTCAAATCTGGTGCTCTCTTCCAACTTCCTTCCGTTTATAATGTCGCTCTACATGCCTCCTCATGTCTAACCTGTACAAAGGAAGAAATCATCAATTTTTTTGTGGTTTTATAATTTTATCTCTAAAATATGAAATAAAAATAAGAAATTAAAAAAGAAAATCCAAAATCTAAGAAATTTGGTTGCCTCCCAATAAGCACTTGTTTTTAGTCATGAGCTCGACTCCCTTAGATATATCAGTTGTCGTTTGGTGCGCGTGGAAGACGCGCGTCGTTCTTTCCGACGGTGCAATCCGGCGTCACTTGGTATCTGTTTACTTCAAGACTCTCCCTCGAGTGGGATGTGGACTCCGATTCTTTGTGATTTGGGAAACGATTCAACAGATATTCATCCAACACTCGGATGTATGCGACGATCGCTTTGTGGTAGGTTGGGTCGCCGTCATTGTCGATACATGTTATCATTGGGTCCTTCATGAACCCCTCAGAAGTAAAATGTTCAACAGCTTCATCTTCCATAAGCTCCAAATAGCTGGCCCCTTCATCACGGGCATGTTCCCTCATCGGCTTCTGCAGCCGAAATTCAGCTTCGATATTCCCCACATTCAGAGAGAGAGTCCCTTCTCGGACATCGATCAGAACTCCGGCCGTAGCCATGAAGGGGCGGCCTAGTATAAGTTGGGAGCTCCCTCCCTCTGGCATGTTCATGATGACGAAGTCTACATGAACACATAACCCAGTGGGTATCTGAAGAATGACATCCATGGCTATGCCCACCGGGTAGGTGATCGAATGGTCTGCAAGCTGGATGAACATATTTGTCGGCTCAAGTTCGCTTCCAGTCTGCAGTCTCTTGAAAATAGAGAGGGGCATCAAACTGATGTTAGCCCCCAGATCAATCAAAGCCCGGCTGATGGGCATCCCTCCAATGGAGCACGGTACGGTGAAGCTCGCCGGATCTGGTAGCTTCCGAGGGAGATGATTCCTGATGACGGAGGTGGAGTCCTCCATAAGCTTAATTTCTTCCAGCTTCCTCTTTTCCGTGATTAGATCCTTCAAAAATTTGGCATAGATTGGGATCTCCGTGATAGCGTCCATGAACAGGATGTTCAACTGGATTCCCTTTAGTAACTCCGTGAACTTGGAGTATTTCTTCTCCATCTTGGCTCGGGCTAGCCTCTGTGGGTATGGAGGGGGAGGTCTGGTAGCTTTACTCTTTGTAGCATCAACAGGAGGCGGTGTTGTAGTAGTTGTGATGGATGGGGTATCCGCCTTCTCCTCAATACTTATAGGCTCTTCAGCAACCTCTTCTCTATCACCGTCAACAACGGCTTCTTCAGCGATAACTTTTTCCTTGTTCAACACCGGGACCATGACGGGGTCGGTCACCCATCCTCCACGTGTGGTAACTGAAACCACAGCATTAGCTTGGGCCCTTGGGTTTATCTCCGGCTGTGAGGGCAATCTCCCCTGGTTCTTCAAGAGCTGGGACATTTGACCCCTCAGTTCATCAAGTGAAGAATTTATGCTCTTAAACTGGGTCGAGGTGTCCCATTTGAAACGGGCCTGACCACTCATAAAGGTCTCCAAAGTGGCCTCCAGATTTGACCGCGGCGGGTTTGGCGCATAGCCCTGCTGAGGCGACCAGTTGAATTGATACCCTGGCGGTCGGTAAGGCCCAGCTGGCCTAAATCCGCCCTGTTGTTGATTCTGTTGCTACCCATGCTGCTGGTGAGGAGGGAGTGGTTGTCTCTAAAATTGTGGATGTTGCAACCCTCCACTTGGGTTTCCATAAGAAAACCCCGGATAATTCCTAGCAGCTGGATGCTACCATTGATTTCGTCCCTCTCCTTGGACGTATTGCACAGATTCAGATAATTCGATGCCATCATAATGCGCCTCACTAGGAATATAGCCCTGATCAGCATACTCCTCTGCAGGATGATAACCCGATGTGCTGGGTGATGCCGGGATGGAATCCAGGCGCTGTTCAATCCTGGCCACTTGTTTGCATAAGGTCTCGATGTAGGAGTCCAAGTGGCTAGCAGCTTTGACCTCGGGGGTCCGGGTCACAATAGTCCTTTCTTCACTCCATTGTTGATTGTTGGCCCCCATATGCTCCAACAAGTTTATAGCCTCCTCAAGAGATTTATCAAGTAAGGCGCCTTGCGCCGCAGCATCTATGATCATCTTGGTGCTAGACTGAAGCCGGTAGTAAAAGCTCTGCATCAAATCCCATGGCTGGATCCCGTGGTGAGGACATTGATGTTAGAGGTCTTTGAACCTCTCCCATGCCTCATAGAGTGACTCTTGTGGGAGCTGCTTGAAGTTCGAGATTGATCCCCAGATCTGCACTGTCTTCGAGGGTGGATAGAACTTATCCACGAAGGCAAGTGCCAGCTTCTCCCAGGTGGTGAAATGGTTGGGAGGATGGGCCCGGAGCCAGTACGAGGCTTTATCCCTCAAAGTGAACGGGAAAAACCGCAGCTTCACAGCATCATCGCTCACGTCCTTGGCCTTGAACGTGTCACACTTTGCCAGGAAGGTGTCAATGTGGTGATTGGGGTTTTCATGCGGATGCCCGTGAAAGGGATCCTGCTGCATCAAATTAATTAGTCCCGTTTTCAGCTCGAAGCTCACCATCGCCAGTTACGGTCTAAGAATAGAGGAGTTGTTTCCAACCGTCGGCTTCATATGGTCCCTGATGGACCCAGTGCAAGGAGGAGGATTGTTGTTGTCCGCCATTGTAACGGTCGCTTTCCGACCTTAAGATTTTCCTGCGTGCACGTGCTTTATCGTGCACGTATTTTGTTCGGCTATTTCTGAGCTCCGGCATATGCGATGCGATATGCCGTTGCGATCGTTTCGGGGTGTTGGATTTTATGGTAATTTTTGGGAACGTCGTTTCACGGCTCGTTTTCTCGCAAAACGACTTTGAACGATAGGGGCGTTTTAGTCATTTGACTCGAAACGCCGTTTCCAATTTTACGTAAATTCTTGGTAGGCGTTACGCACGATCAAGCTCTGCAGATCTGTGTGCCTCGTCTCCACGATCGCCCCGGTATTTTCGGATTATTTTTCTGACGCCCGGATTGAGAGATATCACCCGGAATAGCCTCGACCGTCGATTTTTCCCCAATCAGATTCAAATTTCGAAATTGTTAGCCAAAGTTGGCTAAATCTTTCTTTTAAATCGTTTTAAATCTTTCCTAAACTGTTTCGCTAATCTCCCCTAGACTTATCCCAACCTGTACACCCTCCATCCCTATACCCCTCTCCCATTTTAACCCATAACATATGTTTAGTTAGCAAACCCTTATTATTATATAATATTAACCCTAACACTTTACCCTAACCCTAAAAAAATTACTCAGCCGCAACCCAAAGAAACCCCCAAAATCCAAATCCCTCTCTCTCTCTCTCTCTCTCTCTCTCTCTCTCTCTCTCTCTCTCTCTCTCTCTCTCTCTCTCTCTCTCTCTCCCTCTCCCTCACGGCGAGCTCGCCGCCGCGTCTCCCCCGAGATCCCGATCGCCGGCGAGACCTCCCTCGCATCCCACGGGGAGATCGCCGCCCTCAGCCGCGACAACCTCTCAGCGCCGCCTCCCCTTTCATTCACGGTGATGCCCCGTTGTGATCCCGACTCCCGTCGCCCTCTCGCTCTCAGCCGCCACAATCCGAGGCCGCCGCCTCCGCACGACGCCGCCCCGGCATCCCCGACCCCCGAGCGCCTCCCCGCGAGATCCCTCGCTCCACGGCCCCCTTACGACCCCGCCGGCCACCGATCGAAGCGCCGTCGTGATCGCCGCCCACCTTAATCTCCGAACGCCGTCGCGATCCGCAGCCCTCGCGGCCTCCCCTCTCAGAACCGTGCTCCCCGCCGCGATCTCAGCGCCGCGATCCGACGTCGGCCCTTGCTCCATGGCGAGCGTCGCCGCCTGCACTACTGTGACCGCCCGCGCATGGGTCCGGTCGCCATCCGCTCCTCTGCCACTGCAGATCCTCGCGCCGCCGCTGGCTCCTCTCCCCTCACGGTCGCCGAACCCCGCTCCCCTCTCCCACGGCCCCAGTCTGCCGCCCCGCGATCTCAGCAGCCGTGCCGTCGCAAGTCGCCTGATCCCGCCACGCGGCACTCCCCCAGCGCTGCGCCGCTGTTTTTCCGATCACTACGATCGCCACCGCCGCTCTGCACTCGTCGACGATCCACCGGTGGCCCTCGCAGATCCGGCTGAGCCCCCGGGCCAGAGACAGCCCGACGATAGCTCATAAGACGGGAAACCCGTTTGACAGTCCCCGGCTGTGTTCCAGCGATGTCGTTTCGATGTTTCACTTTCTGAGCTCACTGTTTAGTCCCGTGGACTGAGTCCCTTCTTGCTGGATGCTCAGCGGTCTCTCGACGTCGCTAAGCCGCTTGCGGACCGCAATCGGGCCCGCCTTCACAGTTCGCCATCCCCGCTTGCTTCCCGCCCTTCCAATCCGGTACCAGAACGCTCCCGGCTACGCTACCCGTAGCCGAGACGCCACGCAAAGACGTCCCGTAGCCGTGACATCTCGCTGCGCTACCCGCAGCCGTTATGATCCTGAGGTGATCCCGAGACGACCTTCACTGCGCTACCCGCAGTCGGGGACACGAGCACCGCCACCGTTTCCAGACCCGACGCCAGATTCACGGTAAATCATCATTCAGGTTGGTTTCCCCTAACCCGTAGCGAAACCCACATTGTAGCAAACTGAACCTCAACTAAAACTGGACCACAATAATTAAATTTACTTTTCCGCACCAGTAAAACGCTGCTCACTGTAGAAATAGACCATCGGACAAATTTTCTGTGCACATAGGGTAGTGGTCGATTTAGGTTGATAAAACACCAAAAATTGTGACTTTGACGATTAGGGTAGTCCCGACAACCTAGAAACAAAACCTAAATAGGTATATTGAAAAACGCGACCTGACACCGTCGCCATGACCTGTTTCAGACGGACTACCGCGGACGCGACGACTGGACGAGACGCCCCAGACAGACGACGCACTCGCCATCGCAGGCAAGTGTATCCACTTGCACTTTTGGCCGTGCTTAGGCCTTAGTTTTGTTAGAACTGTTAACTGTGAACAATGAGAACCGGACGTGAAATGATAGCGTCCGGGACGTCCCGTGACGGCTCAGACTTGACGACGAAGTCTAAGCCCAACAACAACAACTTTTGACATCGTAGGACTATCTTATGTGTGTGTGCGTGTGGACACCCTAGAATAACTTTTCCTATCTTGTCACGTCCCGTCCCATCTTGCACAGTCCAGAGGGCAATAGGGCACTCTCCGAGTGATCCCTTGTCTTGTTACATAGCCCAGAGGGCAATAGGGCACTCTCCGAGTGATCCCTTGTCTTGTTACACAGCCCAGAGGGCAATAGGGCACTCTCCGAGTAATCCCTTGTCTTGTTACACAACCCAGAGGGCAATAGGACACTCGCCAAACTAGAGCGAGTGATCCCTTGTCTTGTCACGTCTTGAATACTTGGGTTTGGGGTAGGGTTGAGCGTGCGCACGGTAAGAGGGTCTGATCCCCCTCGAACCGTAAGGCGTGAACCCTTTCGTGTCACACTTGTCTTGTCTTGTCCCGCCATGTCCCGATTCGTCTTGACACCTATAGGCTAGTCCCGTAGTTGGTAGCACACGCTACGACTACTACTTGTCACGTTTACTTTCCTGCTGTGTTTACTTTCTTTTATTTCCCTGTTATAACCTCAGCATGCTAAACAACCAGTAAACCATTGTTAAATAGTCAGTACACTTGCAGTAGAGTCTAACCCTCTTTTTTAGACTTTACCTGACGTACTGTTCCTTTCTTTTGGGTGTTGTACGTCAGGTGTCGAGCCAGAGTTCGAGGACACGACAGACTTACCGGAGTACGTGGAGCCCGAGGACATCACCATAGAGTACGTGCTGACGAGGACCAGACCTTGAAGACTTTTCGGTCGCCACCATCAGAGGTTAATACTTTAATTGCTCTTTCGATAGTTTGTAGCCATGCTTAGGCTTTCCTCTCTTAGACTTTGTTCTCGCTGGATATTAATGAATGCAACTTTCCTTCTGCCCTTTCTGTTGTTTCGAACTTTATAAATGTAAGAACCTGAAAACTTTAAAATGGTACCCCTACAGATGCTTATTGGGTCCGAGCTTCACAGCTCCGGCCTAAGCGGGCCTTAGTCATGCTTCGCCTCCGTCGTTTTGGGAAGCTGGGCGTGACAGGTTTTAGTGGTGGCCCATACAGGTCATGCAAAAGTTCGGAACAATAAGAGTACCGCATTCATTTAATATCCAGGTACACGTCTAATTTAGGTTTTCCCAGTCTTACATAGTAGGGAGACATAGATAGACGTCCCAGTTGGATAGTCAGACACCTTGGTTAAGACTTAGTCATCCTCGTCCTAGGATACCTTAGTAGCCCGCACTTGACTCTGACCGTGTTAGATTTCTAGATCCCTTCTTTTAGTCGTTCGCTCGGGCTCATCGACTTCGGGCCCAGCAGAACTAACATTGATTCTCTTAGGAACCTTCCCATTAGATCCTGGTTACAGTCTAGCTCATTAGGAAATCTTAGTGCCGAGCTCTCCTGATCTTTAGACGACCCGATAATTAGAATCACTGACTTCTAGCGTCTTCCTGATCATTACACGTTCGTGTTATCGACCGTAGAGTTCCATCGTAGCTTTCATGAATCATATCTTAGGCGTTTTCTTCAAACGATCATGTTCCGATTCACGTGATCGTTTCATGACACTTATCGATAATTCTTCGAACCCCTCCATTGCAAATCCTGCTTTATTTAAAAGTATTTTCGAAATTCATTATTAAATTCTTCGCTCGGTTTAACTCCTTTAAAACCCTTTATTATATATTTAAAATTTCTTGCTTTTCGGTTGAACTAAAGTTTCTTCTTGGATTTTGAAATCTCCTTGGTCGTAAATTTTCAAGTTACTATCTGGTAATTATTTCTAACCGGTATCTTCCGTATTTCAGTTTTTTAAACCTTGTTATCATTTTGATAATTCAGTATATATATTATTCTTTTTCTAAACTACAAAATTTATTTCTAACCACTTACCGGACATACTTTTAGAATATTTTCTAAACTAGAGAGAGCTCCAATTTTTTATTTTTTATTATTATATCAGTTCTATGTTCTTCGTGCTCACATTTCAAAATCTTTGTGTAAACCTATCTTCATTTGCAAAACAATCGTTTCTCACCCTGCCCATCCTTCCTTCGTCCTACTTTTTCCAAAATTTTAATTTTTCTGCATCTGCTCACTTTTTATGTGTGTGTGTGTGTGTGTGTGTGTGTGTGTGTGTGTGTGTATTAAGTATAAAAGTATATGATACCATATTTTGCACAAAATCCTTCTTTCATCGTTCAATCATTTTTTAAGCAATATTTTTGTCCCATCCATCCGGCTATCTTCTTATCCTCGCCTTATCTGACTTCGTTCTTTCGATCTTGTTTCGTGTCGCTTTTGGTTTCGGTCTCCTTCTTTTATGTAAACATCAGTGCCAGTAGTTGCCTATGTCATCTCTAGTTAGTAGTGGGCCCTTTGGTTTGTGATGTCGTCGTGGTGCTTGATTATAGGTAGAGTGTCTAGACCTGTAGGAATGTGTTACCTTTAGGATCTTGATGATTGTCTCTTGTGTCTTGTATGTATACTCAGTGTGGACCGTGATATACATATGGAGTTGTCCGAATGATGGTATTCAGATTTGTGTGGATAACGTCAGGGCAGGCGATTCCTTAGACCTAGTCTGTCCTATTATAGTATCGCTTATCTTTGGCTGCATGCGATTGTAACAAAAAAAACTTTTGTTTTCTTTTTAAACCAAATGTTTAAAGTTTTTTGAAACTAGCTCACAAGATCACGACCCCTTATTCTCCCTCAACCATTACCACAACTCCACACGGTTTTTTTTCAAATGTTTTAAAATATGTTATTGGCCTTAAGTTTTCCTTTCTCTTCTCTCTTCTTTCTCCCTTCGAGATGTTATGTTTATGGTTGTAATATTGGGACTAGCTATTATCGTTATAGGATTTTATTTGCGGGTAGGCTCAGGGTGAGATGAGATTTATTATAGCAATGATTAATTGATTTTGGAACACAAAGATAGGAGATTAGAATATTTTGGATGAAAAGAATGAGCTGTCCAGGACTTGTCTACAAATGTGTGATTGACTCAATGGAGAACTCTGATTGGATGAAATTATGTATAGGGAGATGAGTACTTAGTCGATCTGAAACTTGGACGAGTGATAGATAAGAGTGGCCAAGACGGGATAGTATGATTTAGAGTGAGCATGAGAATGAGTAGAACATTTAAAGCATCAAGATTAGATTATTCAGTTGACGTGAGAAGACATTGGGAATAACACGACGTGTTGAGATGAATGGATGGTTAGGTAGGCGGACTTAATACTGGTTGGGATTAGATATAGTGAGTAGGATAAGATGTGATTCTGATAGTTAAATTATTTGGCGGATAAATTTGTGGGAAGATATGACAAAGAATGTATTGAGGACACGGCGATTGTTGATTTGTGAAAGGTGTTATAAGATAGACAAAGTTTTTGTCTTGGATTGGTGACCGACTAGAACATCATTTAGCGACTGATTAATATTGGGAAGAGATTGAGAAATTTAAAGATGTTATGGAGCGATGATGTTTAGTAGAGTGGTATGGTAAGAGAAGGTGATTATTATTCTTTTATGAGGACTTGGAGTTGGAAATTTAACAGCAGTGATGGATCTATAGTTAAGTTTTAGGATGTGAGATTAGTCGTGGCATTATCCAGTGAAAAGAAGGGTTATGAAGGATTAATTAAAGAACATTGGTTGAAGTTATAAGATTAGCGATCTATATGTGTAGTTATGAGAGTTTTGGGTATAAGGTTATATAGATGTTAATATTGTTAGTATGAGTGATTCCGAGGACGAAATCATTTCTAAGGTGGGTAGAATGTAACAGTCGCTTTCCGACCTTATGATTTTCCTGCGTGCACGTGCTTTATCGTGCACGTATTTTGTTCGGCTATTTCTGAGCTCCGGCATATGCGATGCGATATGCCGTTGCGATCGTTTCGGGGTGTTGGATTTTATGGTAATTTCTGGGAACGTCGTTTCACGGCTCGTTTTCTCGCAAAACGACTTTGAACGATAGGGGCGTTTTAGTCATTTGACTCGAAACACCGTTTCCAATTTTACGTATTCTTGGTAGGCGTTACGCATGATCAGGCTTTGTAGATCTGTGTGCCTCGTCTCCACGATCGCCCCGGTATTTTCGGATTATTTTTCTGACGCCCGGATTGAGAGATATCACCCGGAATAGCCTCGACCGTCGATTTTTCCCCAATCAGATTCAAATTTCGAAATTGTTAGCCGAAGTTGGCTAAATCTTTCTTTTAAATCGTTTTAAATCTTTCCTAAACTGTTTCGCTAATCTCCCCTAGACTTATCCCAACCTGTACACCCTCCATCCCTATACCCCTCTCCCATTTTAACCCATAACATATGTTTAGTTAGCAAACCCTTATTACTATATAATATTAACCCTAACACTTTACCCTAACCCTAAAAAAATTACTCAGCCGCAACCCAAAGAAACCCCCAAAATCCAAATCCCTCTGTCTCTCTCCCCCTCTCCCTCACGGTGAGCTCACCGCCGCGTCTCCCCCGAGATCCCGATCGCCGGCGAGACCTCCCTCGCATCCCACGGCGAGATCGCCGCCCTCAGCCGCGACAACCTCTCAGTGCCGCCTCCCCTTTCATTCACGGCGAGGCCCCGCTGCGATCCCGACTCCCGCCACCCTCTCGCTCTCAACCGCCGCGATCCGAGGCCGCCGCCTCCGCACGACGCCGCTCCGGCATCCCCGACCCCCTAGCGCCCGAGATCCCTCGCTCCACGGCCCCCTCACGACCCCGCCGGCCACCGATCGAAGCACCACCGTGATCGCCGCCTGCCTTAATCTCCGAACGCCGCCGCGATCCGTAGCCCTCGTGGCATCCCCTCTCAGAACCGCGCTCCCCGCCGCGATCTCAGCGCCGTGATCCGATGCCGGCCCTTGCTCCACGGCGAGCGCCGCCGCCCGCGCTGCCGTGACCGCCTGCGCACGGCTCCGGCCGCCATCCGCTCCTCTGCAGCTGCAGATCCTCACGCCGTCGCTGGCTCCTCTACCCTCACGGTCGCCGAACCCCGCTCCCCTCTCCCACGGCCCCAGTCCGTCGCCCCGCGATCTCAGCAGCCGCGCCGCCGCAAGCCGCCTGATCCCGCCACGCGGCGCTCCCCCAGCGTTGCTCCACTGTTTTTCCGATCACTACGCTCGCCACCGCCGCTCTGCACTCGTCGGCGATCCACCGATGGCCCTCGCAGATCCGGCTGAGCCCGCAGGCCAGAGACAGCCCGGTGATAGCTCATAAGATGGGAAACCCCTTCGACAGTCCACGGTTGTGTTCCAGCGACGTCGTTTTGACGTTTCACTTTCTGAGCTCGCTGTTTAGTCCCGTGGACTGAGTCCCTTCTTGCTGGATGCTCAGCGGTCTCTCGGCGCCGCTAAGCCGCTTGCGGACCATAATCGGGCCCGCCTTCACTGTTCGCCATCCTCGCTTGCTTCCCGCACTTCCAATCCATTACCAGAACGCTCCCGGCTATGCTACCCGTAGCCGAGACGCCACGCGACGACGTCCTGTAGCCGTGACAACTCGCTGCGCTACCCGCAGCCGTTATAATCCTGAGGCGATCCCGAGACTACCTTCACTGCGTTACCCGCAGTCGGGGACACGAGCACTGCCACCGTTTCCAGACCCGACGCCAGATTCACGGTAAATCATCATTCAGGTTGGTTTTCCCTAACCCGTAGCGAAACCCACACTGTAGCAAACTGAACCTTAACTAAAACTGGACCATAATAATTAAATTTACTTTTCCGCACCAGTAAAACGCTGCTCACTGTAGAAATCGACCATCGGACAAATTTTCTGTGCACATAGGGTAGTGGTCGATTTAGGTTGATAAAACACCAAAAATTGTGACTTTGACGATTAGGGTAGTCCTGACAACCTAGAAACAAAACCTAAATAGGTTTATTGAAAAACGCAAACTGACACCGTCGCCATGACCTGTTTCAGACGGACTACCGCGGACGCGACGACTGGACGAGACGCACCGGACAGACGACGCACTCGCCATCGCAGGCAAGTGTGTCCACTTGCACTTTTGGCCGTGATTAGGCCTTAGTTTTTTTAGAACTGTTAACTGTGAACAATGAGAATCGGACGTGAAATGATAGCGTCTGGGACGTCCCGTGACGGCTCAGACTTGACGACGAAGTCTGAGCCCAACAACAACAACTTTTGACATCGTAGGACTATTTTGTGTGTGCGTGCGTGTGGACACCCTAGAATAACCTTTTATGTCTTGTCACGTCCCGTCCCGTCTTGCACAGCCCAGAGGGCAATAGGGCACTCTCCGAGTGATCCCTTGTCTTGATACACAGCCCAGAGGGCAATAGGGCACTCTCCGAGTGATCCCTTGTCTTGATACACAGCCGAGAGGGAAATAGGGCACTCTCCGAGTGATCCCTTGTCTTGTTACACAGCCCAGAGGGCAATAGGGTACTCTCCGAGTGATCCCTTGTCTTGTTACACAGCCCAGAGGGCAATAGGGCACTCGCCAAGCTAGAGCGAGTGATCCATTGTCTTGTCACGTCTTGAATACTTGGGTTTGGGGTAGGGTTGAGCGTGCGCACGGTAAGAGGGTCTGATCCCCCTCGAACCGTATGGCGTGAACCCTTTCGTGTCACACTTGTCTTGTCTTGTCCCGCCATGTCCCGATTCGTCTTGACACCTGTAGGCTAGTCTCGTAGTTGGTAGCACACGCTACGACTACTACTTGTCACGTTTACTTTCCTGCTGCGTTTACTTTCTTTTGCTTCCCCATTATAACCTCAGCATGCTAAACAACCAATAAACCATTGTTAAATAGTCGGTACACTTGCAGTAGAGTCTAACCCTCTTTTGTAGAATTTACCTGACGTACAGTTCCTTTCTTTTGGGTGTTGTACGTCAGGTGTCGAACCAGAGTTCGAGGACACGACAGACTTACCAGAGTACGTGGAGCCCGAGGACGTCACCATAGAGTACGTGCTGACGAGAACCAGACCTTGAGGACTTTTCGGTCGCCACCTTCAGAGGTTAATACTTTAATTGCTCTTTCGATAGTTTGTAGCCATGCTTAGGCTTTCCTCTCTTAGACTTTGTACTCGCTGGATATTAATGAATGCAACTTTCCTTCTGCTCTTTCTGTTGTTTCGAACTTTATAAATGCAAGAACCTGAAAACTTTAAAATGGTACCCCTACATACGCTTATTAGGTCCGAGCTTCACAGCTCCGACCTAAGCGGGCCTTAGTCACACTTCGCCACCGTCGTTTTGGTAAGCGGGGCGTGACAGCCATCTGAGCGGAGGGAAATGAACTTCTACTTGAGACCTTCAAGGCCCTCACTGTCTTCTCAATCTCGGGGTCGAATAATAATTCTCTAGTAGATCCCCTGAAGCGGGTGTTCATGCACCAACAAAACTCAAACAAATACCATCAGTAGCACGGTAATAAATAAAAGAATAAAAATGGTGGAAAGGTGAGAAATGATTAGAGTGCTAGCAAACTTATAAAAATTAAAGTAAACTGAGATAAACACTATTGCCGTCCCCGGCAACGGCGCCAAAAACTTGACGCACCCGAAACCTACACCTAGATTCCACTCGGCGGTGCCACGATCGCCAGGCATGGTATGGCCCCTAGGTTTCAATTCCAGGCTCAATCCGCAAGCGAACGGTGTCAAGTTGTAGTATAAATGATATCGAATCCCACAGGGACGGTGATAGTGTATATGGGTTCTCAGTTCACTTGTATATCTCGAAGTGAGAAGATAGCTATCGGGTTGAAAGAGTTGATTGGGGTGTTGTTGTTGTTTTACTAATAAAAAGGACTAGGGCGTTAGTGATCACCACTAAGATCATCGGGGATCGACGTTGGAATAGAATACTCACGTTGCATTAGGGTTAGGGGATTAATCTCCCAATTCGTACCACTCTCGTGGATTAGAATTACAAGGTATTTTGGTGGCTCTCGTTGACGCAATGGCAGTAGCTGTCAACGTAGCGGTATAGTTCATCGATGGATCCCCTCAAGGCATGAGCCAGGCATGGTCACGAGCCTTGGTTGGATCCACCGATTTCCCTATTCGAATCCCAAAGATATCCCTTAAGCACAGCAATTTCACAGACCGTGGGCATGATCTCAGTACGGGTTATCTAGGGATTCGGTAGGATCGACCGAACTACTCCCCTAAATCCCTAATTCAACATAGAGATTCAGATCTACGTCTTTCCCCTATGATTTTAGGACTAACCCATCAAACCTAGAAATATCTACTCACTCATGGCAATATTAGCGGATAAAAACATCATTTTTATGGGAGAGAACATCATAGCAATTGGTAGAATAAAGATCGAAAACTTACAGTGAGAGATGCAGAAAATAGACGAAAAATAGATCCAACAAAATTCCAGATTCCAATACGCAATCGCAATATAGAACCAAATTAACAATCCAAAAGTTTCGATCCAAAACGTATTCAGAAATTTAATCTAAAGACTAACAATCATTCTCCTAAGCCGCGCTCTCAAAAAGTATTCAAAACTCAAAAAATGAATCGCCTCGAATTGATGTCCAGCTCCCCCAGCCTTCACTCCCCGAATCGCGCAGAAGCCGCTCCCAAAAAACGTTTCCAAAAATAGCCTCAGCATTCTCGACCGAGTAGGTGACTCGGTCGAGCAATGCGTTGCTCGGTCGGTCGACAGGGAATCGAAATTCTCCTCATTCTTCACTCTACCTGCACGGGCCCAGTCAGCTCAGCGCAGTCTGAACAGAGGCTGACTCGGTCGCTGAATAGTTGCTCTGGTCGTGCACTGGATTGCTTCAGCTTTTGAAATTTGGTGCTACTCGACTGAGCACATAGGTGCTCGGTCCGAGCCATCCCCGCATCTGTTCCTTCTTCTCCTTTGCATCTGCTCGGTCCGAGCATCTATACTACTCGACCGAGCAGCCTGGGAATGTTTTTGCTGCTGAAGCTGGAGCTTTCCTCTCTCCACCTGCTCTCTCCTCCACTCCTCCCGAGGATCCCAAAACATGGCAAACTCCTGTGGGGCTTCACCAATGAGCTCACAGGCATGTCGGATGTGTCCATACCCAAGTGGGGTCCCAAATCGCTCCAAAATCCCTGAAAACTCATAAAACACTACAAAACACTAATATAACGTCAGAAACACGATATCGTAGTAAAATATGGGATTTGGATGCGAAAATGGTATGGAATGCAATGAAATGATGATATGAAAATGGTAGAAAATATGGACACATCAGTTGATCTCAGCCATTAGAGGCGAGCAACGTGGCACGATCTAGGCAAGGCTGGCGCCTCGATTCCCCCCCCCCCCCACGATCGTATCAGCCACGCGTCTCGCTCCAATCGGTCGGACGCCTCGATTCTCTCCCGCCCCCAAATCTTCATAATGACCTAGAAAGATTTGGTGGTCAATTCGAATTTGTAACAGCCCATTCTTTCTTGCTTGCTTGCAGGTTTCTTTCGTTCTTTCTCTATTGCTTGCATGTTTTGGTCTTCTTGCTGTTTTAGGATTGCATCGACTCTTCTGCTTGGTGTCTGTTCCTGCTTGCTAGGTTGCTGGTTCCAGTGGCTTTCCTTGCTGATGGATTTGGGATCCCTTGTTGCTGATGGTTGTGGCGTAGGCTTCTGCTGATGATTGGGCTTTGGATCTTAACTTCCTCTTGGTTCTTCGGCTTCGATTTCAGGTAGACTCTATCCCCTATACTACAATTTCGATTCCTTTGCTTGTGTTGGGGTTTGGGTCTTATTTGCTTACAGGTTGGGCTCTCCTACTTGTGGGTTTGGCTTGTCTCTTGCTTGCTGTTTTGAGTTCGTAGCTTCCCTTGCTTAATCTTGGGTTGGTTGGCTTCCTTGTTGTTTTGGGCTTCATCGCTTGATGGAGTTGGTGGCTTCTTCTGCTTGCGGCATAGGCTTCCCTGGCTATTTTGAGGTACGGTTACTTCACTGCATGCAGGTTGGGGTTTTCTTACTATTATGGGGTTAGTTGGTTCCCTTGCTTGCGACTTTGGGCTCCCTGCTGGTTGTTGAGTTGTGGTTGACTTTTATGTTGCTTGTTGGGTTTGGCAGAATCCCTTGTTGCTGTTTTGGGATTTGTGGGTTGTGGCTGGCTTATTTACTTGTTGTTTTGAGCTCTTTGCTTGACAGGTCTGGTAGCTTCCTTATCTGGGTTATTTTTTGTCTCTCTGCTTTTCTTTATCAAGCAGTTATCACGTTTTCCTTCCTTATTGATTCATTGCTTGGAACAGTTGGTGTTGCTTCCTTTTCATCAGCTTAGGATATCTTGCCATGAGGAACATCCATGCTCTTACTTGCCTCATGCCAGTTTCATGTTCATGTTGTCTCATGAGCTTATTAGTACCTTGTTAGTTTAATATTGTTAAATTACGTAGCCTTGGGATGTTCTTATGATGGCACGCTACTATGTTGGTACTAGATGACTAGTGGACTATCCTGAGATTGGTTCTTGACTTGGCAGATTAGTGGATGACTAGTGGACTATCCTGAGGTTGGCTATTGACTTGATGGGTTACTATTACCGGTACGGTAAAAGTTTTCCATTGGCTACGTAGTTTAAGTAATATTATACTTGACACACCTCACGACAATAATAACTAATAAAATGGTTACTTTCTACTTGACTCACCGGGTTTGGGGAAACTTATGATTGGGGAGTATGGGGGCGACTGGGACCTGATCTATAGCAACCAATCATTTTGGTTGTTAGCCCCGAGTTTGGGGGGACGTCCATCATTTTCGATGGGTCCTGAGTCCGGGGGCAGACATGGACGGCCATCTTGATGGGTCCTGGAGTCTGACCACAGGTTTCAGTTTCACAGCTCTTACAGTACTGTACTTTCTAACTTTGGACTCTGCATGGGGTCCCACCCTCGCGGTCAAGGTAGATTCTAGATGCTTATTGTACTCCCCCTCATAAGTCACGGCCTCGGATTGGTTCACTTTAGTTAGTACCCTCTTTACAGTAATTGTGCTCATTTTTGACATGTCTCTCTTCTGTACCCTTTTTAGCTGCTGCCACATCGCCTTTTTGTACCTCCTTACTCTTCCGTTGTGTGGGTTTATTGATTACCAGGTCAGGTTACTTCTTTGGTTAGCACTATCATATCTGTTGCTGTCTTGCTTCCTTTTTGTGCACCCTTATTTTTCTTGTATCTTGTTTAGATATTGTCTACTCTATTGAGCATAGTGCGACTTCTGCTGCCACTAGGTACGACGCACAGGATCACACAGAGGTGTTTGAGCACGAGGAGTTAGAGCTTTCGGTACAGGACCTTGAGAGGAGTCAAAACTTCCAGCGCAGGATGGTTTGAGCCTTGACGTTGCGGCAGGTACGTGTTCAATTTACATTTCTGCAGTAGTGTAGCTTTTACTTGTCTTTTTCTTGTTCAGTACTGCGTTACCTGTTTTACTGTTCTTACTTGTTTGTTTACTGTCTTTTTCTTATTTAGAACTATGTTACTTGTCATATCTTGAGTGTCCTCCTTACTTTCTGCATTGCTCCGCATTGACTTCACTGACACCTACGGGGCCTGCACACTCTTGTTTCAATTATAGCGGCACCGGTCAGAAGGCAGGGCGTTACAAAGTGGTGGCCCATGCAGGTTCGTGCAATCGCCTCGTGAACAGTGTAGAGCAGGCAGAAAGTGCGATACTCAACTGACTCGATCCATCTTATGAGAATTCCGTGGACGGAATTTTTTAAGGCTGGTAGAATATAACAGCCAGTTCTTTCTTTCTTTCTTGCAAGTTCTTTCGTTCTTTCTCTATTGCTTGCAGGTTTTGGTCTTCTTGCTGTTTTAGGATTGCGGTGACTCTTCTGCTTGCTGTCTGTTCCTGTTTGCTGGGTTGCTGGTTCTGGTGGCTCTCCTTGCTGACTGATTTGGGATCCATTGTTGCTGATGATTGCGGTGTAGGCTTCTGCTGATGATTGGACTTCAGATCTTAACTTCCTCTTGGTTATTCGGCTTCGGTTTCAGATAGACTCTATCCCCTATAGTACAATTTCGATTCCTTTGCTTGTGTTGGGGTTTGGGTCTTATTTGCTTACAGGTTGGGCTCTCCTACTTGTGGGTTTGGCTTGTCTCTTGCTTGCTATTTTGAGTTCGTAGCTTCCCTTGCTTAGTCTTGGGTTGGTTGGCTTCCTTGCTGTTCTGGGCTTCATCGCTTGATGGAGTTGGTGGCTTCTTCTGCTTGCGGCATGGGCTCGCCTGGCTGTTTTGAGGTACGGTGACTTCACTGCGTGCTGGTTGGGGTTTTCTTACTGTTATAGGGTTAGTTGGTTCCCTTGCTTGCGACTTTAAGCTCCCTACTGGTTGTTGAGTTGTGGTTGACTTTTTTGTTGCTTTTTGGGTTTGGTTGAATCCCTTGTTGCTGTTTTGGGATTCGTGGATTGTCGTTGGATGGTGACTGGCTCTCCTTGCTGGATGTGGGTTGTGGCTGGCTTATTTACTTGTTGTTTTGAGCTCTTTGCTTGACAGGTCTGGTAGCTTCCTTTGTGTGTTGTCTCGGGTATCTGGGTTATTGTTTGTCTCTCGGCTTTTCTTTATCAAGCAGTTATCATGTTTTCCTTCCTTCTTGATTCATTGCATGGAACAGTTGGTGTTGCTTCCTTTTCAGTTCAATTTGGGTTATCTTGTCATGAGGAACATCCATGCTCTTACTTGTCTTATGCCAGTTTCATGCGCATGTTGTCGCATGAGCTTATTAGTACATTGTTAGTTTAATATTGTTAAATTACTGTAAGGACCGTCTACCTTAAAATACTAACAACAAACACTCTAGAGGGGGGTAAATAGAGTAATGGCAATAAATTGTGCAATTAAAATTAAACTTGCAAATGCGGAATAATAAGTGCAAAAGGAATTAATCAACACAATCAATCTAAACGCAAACACAAGAATTACCTTGGTTTCCCAAACTTGGGTACATCCAGCCACACCAATAACCACTATAATTCTCACACAGAGAAGTGAATACAATCTCACACAGAGATACCTCACACAGAGGATTTGGATTCTCACACAGAGAAATCCTCACTCTCACACAGAGAGACCTCACACAGAGGATTTAGGATTCTCACACAGAGAAATCCTTACTTTCACATAGAAAGACTTATGCTCTCACACAGAGAGACTCAACCAACCCTCAAACGGAAGGTTATAGTCTCACAGAGAGAGTAACTAGCTCTCACACAGAAAGCTAGGGTTTTAAAGAAATAACAAAGTAAAAACAAATACTCTTACTTATGCCTTGAGATGAACTTACTCATTAATGAATGCAAGGCATGGAAGAGGATCTCCAAGTGATGAGATTGGCTTGAAAGCATTTGGAAGATTTCCCTTGAGCTTGACTTCAATGCATGAAGAGGAATACTAGCTCTAAGAGGGAAATGAGAGAGTTTGAGAGTTGCTTAATTAAACTCTAAAGATTTTCAATAGCATCAACCCGTTCCAATGAACTCAGCCCTCTCATATATATAGGTACCCTATATCAACTCTCAAAACCCAAGGAAATAGCCCAAAACAAAAAGTTGTAACGGCTAGTTTCTGGTCAGAAACGTCACTGACAGTCGACTGATGAACAAATGACAGTCGACTGTCCAACGGCTAGAAAAAACCCAACGGCTATAATCTGAGCTTAGACAGTCGACTGAAGAAAATGATACAGTCGACTATAAACAGGACAGGCGCATGTAAATCCTTCAGCAGGCGACTGCTGCAGGGGATGGAATAAAACAGAGAGATGCACTCTTTTCCCCAGTATGCATACAGGCGACTGATGGACAAAATATAGTCGACTGTAAAATAGACAGGCGACTGTTTATCCTTCATCAGTCGATTGCTGCAAGGGATGGAGAAAACAGAGAGATGCAATAATCGCACTTACACCTTTCAGACGAATGTTGACCATTTCACAGGCGATTGTAAATATACCGGCGACTGTAAATAATTCATCAGTCGACTGATGCAAAAGGCTCAAGTAGATTCAATACAAAGTTGACTTGAGCAGTGCATCACAGTCGACTGTAGAAGGCTCGACAGGTGACTGGAATCACCCAGTCGACTGTGAATCCTTCAGCAGGCGACTGTAGGAGATCCAGAGAATCCAAATGAGTATTTGGGCAAGATGAGCCTATTTGGTTGGATTCTATGATAATCCTAAGGCTCACTAAGATGGTTAAATGCATATGCATGAATGAGTAGACCATCTAACAAGGCACTACATTAAACATAGACTCAAAAAGAGAGAAAGCAATAAATGAAATATTACATGGATTACATTGCTTTCATTAGAGTCTATGGCTTCAATCTTGATGCCTTGATGCTCCCCATCATCTCCAAGCTTTGGCACCCATTGAGTCCAAGCTTTGGCCTTCTCCACTTGATGTCCATCATTGCACCAAGTGTTTAGTCTCCCAAAAATGATATTCTTGGAATGTAAACCAAGAGACTAAAACAAGAGAGTCATTAGCAACAACATAATGTTGTGATCATCATCAAAGTAACATTGGTATGAAACACCAATACTCAACAATTACGTAGCCTTGGGATGTTCTTATGATGGCACACTACTATGTTGGTACTGGATGACTAGAGGACTATCCTGAGATTGGTTCTTGACTTGGCAGATTACTGGATGACTAGTGGACTATCCTGAGGTTGGCTCTTGACTTGACAGGTTACTATTACCGATACGGTAAAACTTTCCCCTTTGCTACGTAGTTTAAGCAATATTAACTTGACACACCTTACGACACTAATAACTGATAAAATGGTTACTTTCTGCTTGACTCACCAGGTTTGGAGAAACTTATGATTGGGGAGTACGTGAGCGATTGGGACCTGATCTATAGCAACCAATCGTTATGGTTGTTAGCCCTGAGTTAGGGGGACGTCCATCATTTTCGATTGGTCCTGAGTCCGGGGGCAGACAGGGACGGCCATCTTGATGGGTCTTAGAGCCTCACCACAGGTTTCAGTTTCACAGCTCTTACAGTTTAACAGCTCTTACAGTACTGTACTTTCTACTTTTGGACTCTGCCCGGGTTCGCACCCTCACGGTCAAGGTAGCTTCCAGATGCTTATTGTACTCACCCTCATAAGTTACGGCCTAGAATTGGTTCACTTTAGTTAGTACCCTCTATACAGTAATTGTGCTCATTTTCGACATGTCTCTCTTCTGTACCCTTTTTAGCTGCTGCCACATCGGCTTTTTGTACCTCCTTACTCTTCCGTTGTATGGGTTTGTTGATTACCAGGTCAGGTTACTTCTTTGGTTAGCACTATCATATTTGTGACTGTCTTGCTTCCTTTTTGTGCACCCTTACTTTTCTTGTCTCTTGTTTAGACATTGTCTACTCTATTGAGCGTGGTGCGACTTCTGCTGCCACTAGGTATGACGCACAGGATCACACAGAGGTGTTTGAGCACGAGGAGTTGGAGCTTTCGGTACAGGACCTTGAGAGGAGTCAGAACTTCAAGCACAGGATGGTTTGAGCCTTGACGTTGTGGCAGGTACGTGTTCCATTTACATTTCAGCAGTACTGTAGCTTTTACTTGCCTTTTTCCTGTTCAGTACTGCGTTACCTATTTTGCTGTTCTTACCTGTTTGTTTACTGTCTTTTCCTTATTTAGAACGGTGTTACTTGTCATGTCTTAAGTGTCCTCCTTACTTTCTGCACTGCTCCACATTGACTTTGCTGGCACCTGCGAGACTTGCACACTATTGTTTCAATTGTAGCGGCACCTGCCGGGAGGCGGGGCGTTACAGAATTAAATGCCACCGACCAGCCCTCATCTAATGGAGGAACAATACGTCATCTGAGCTGAGCCGGGCTTGCCATTTCGAACTCGAATGACGGGGCAATTGTTACGGCCTTAAGGCTGGCGCAGAGAATAAAGTCCCAATAGTTGAAGCCCAACGAATATCTCTTCGACCATCCAGAATGAGAGCAAGCCCGAACGGGAAGCTCGCCCTGACACTGGGAAGTTCTCCTTGCTAAGAGGCAAGCTTGCCAACAGAGTCAAGAGAAGTGCCCGTTGGCTGATCGAGCGGAAGGCTCGCCTGCCTAGCGAAGAAGAAGCTCGCCCTCTCTCCACACAAGAAGCACGGCCAAAGAAAGACTTGGAACGCTAAGCTCGAACGTCGAGCTTGGCTCACTCTGGGGGCGACCTACCGGGCACAATATCTCTGACATGGTGATGTAGGGCCACCTACGCCTCCAATTAATGTCATATGTTAAGAACGAGAATTGATGGTGGCCCGTTGTGTCTCCATTAATACACAACTATCTCTGACACACTCTAACACCCATTTAATGCTTGGTCGAGGTGATTCGATAAATATCTCTGACACCATCACCGACCAATCGCGTCCCCACTAGTGCTCCAGCTAAGCAGAAGCGACAGTTAATTAGACGGTGATCAACCGACTCTCGACACTATAAATACCCCCTCTAGCCACCAATGAGGAGGTTGGTTAGTTGAAATCATAAACTTACATTCAATACAACAAGGTCGGATATCGTCCATATATCTGTGCCTTCCACTTAAGCTCGCCACATAAAGCCGATCTACTTTAAGGTCGATCAGCGTGTTTGACCTACTCCCACAAAGAGTCATTTACTGACTTAACCATCGGAGAGGCTACGGGTTGACAACCAACTCAGCCTTTCTGACAAGCTGTTCTTTCCAAGGAAAGCTTGGCCCAGTTATTAGGCGATCGGCGACCAATCAGTGACCAATCAGCGATCTTGGATCCTTCGCCTACAAAACATGTCCTAAGACGTATTAGCCTCGCCAACAACCTAACCACTTGTAATCATTGTACCAATGATTCCCCTTAAACAAATTCTATTATTGGGTGGACTTGACCCGCAACAACTTTTTAACCTATAAAAGGTTCAAGCAATCAATGCTTGAATCAGAAGCGCTCTGGCTCCTTTAAGAACCCCATTGAAGCTCTCAAAACAATTGGTTGTCATGATACAATATCATCTCCCACCATCTTTGTGCATAGCCCACCTCCTTGTTTCCTCCCCCAAGTCCACAGTAATCCATTCATCGGCTGCAACAGACTCTGCTCTAATCTTTGCCCGAAATGCATTATATGTCAACAAGTCAGATGCATTGCGAGCCCCCCATAATGATTTTTCAATTTAGCTGTTCGGTATCCATTCGACTTGAAATTTGCAATAATATGTCGAAGACAATACCTATGGTGTCTAGAAGCCGGCCATCCCTCCCGTAGTGCTCTTGGAATACCTTTCATTCTACCAGAAATGAAGGTAATCGTTCAGTTTCTATAAGCACTGAGTATCAACATATAGATGCAGCTGAAAAACCATTTTCAATTTTCTACATTTTCAACCGATACAACTGCAAATGCTAACGAAAAAAGCCCACCATTTCTTGTAGCCACCAGCAAGCACCCTGCATATTTCCCATACAAATGCGTGGCATATATACTTAGGACCTGCCAACAATGCTTGAACCCTTTAATTGATGGTCCAAATGACCAAAATACTCCTGTAAACTGTGCCGCTCTAGGCCCGATAGTTTTATATGTAATCTTATACAATGTTATAGGATTACTTTCCTTGATGGCATCTAAGTACTGTGAGAGCCTTTGTTATGACTCCTCCCAATCACCAAATATCCTCGCTAAAGCCTTCGATCTAGCCATCCATGCTTTGTGATATGATATTCTGATGTGTAGCATGGAGTGTATGGCATCATGTATTTCTGCAGGTGTCATATCAAGCTTTGTCTTCACCATTGGCATAATTTTATTACTAATGAAAGCTGATGTGGCTTGACTATGATCAGTATTTAGCATGGAATTGTTGCAGGTATGTTCCTCATCTACTTTTGTTATCTTGAACCTTCCAGTTGTTCTTTTTTCCACCGCTATATGAATCCTCCCAGGGCAATTCCCACTCGCCTTATCATGAGTTTGCATATTCACCTCAGAATTCAAGCCACACATCACAGAATAACATGTTTTGTTTGACTTGATTGGTCTGAATGAGACATTGTGCATGAGGATCCATTTCGTAATTGCTTTCATCAAGTCGGTCTTTGTATCATATAGATCATCGACGTTGAACACTCCACTACTGCTGGGAAGCCTATGCTCTACCATATGCCTTTCTTGGGTATTCCTCATAATTGTATCATTAATCCATGGTTCCTCCTCTCCATCTGGCAGCGGCTCTTCACATGACACATTTTTATTTTCAGCAACAGATTGATGTATCAATTATGTATCATCTGCGTTCATATCGGTAACATACTGCATGTTATCCTAACTCACAACAACATGTTCATTGTTATCTGTGCCATCACTTTCTTCCTCCACCTGTCTCACCATAGACATCGATGCTCCAATATTTATGTGTCTACCAATATCTTCAGTAAGCACATTTGCTTGAGTGGGCATCGACTCCGGTATATATGGACCTTGAATATACATTGAGTACATTGCATGACTTCCATGTCCCCCAACATTGCAACTGCAAATGTCATATGAAAATGTGAAATGTTTAGAATATCGAATACAAATATAACACAAACTTATACTTCAGAAATGTTGATACTTACGCATCCTCTTGTGGGTAATACGAAATCCCTTCTCCCGTCATATTCTCCATAGGGTGGTACTCTTGATTTGGAGTATATGACATAAAGTCAGCCGAGTCATTACCCATATCCAGCATATGAGCAAATGTACCGTGCGGTTTAGTCACTCGGGTGTTGATTATTGCTTCTTTTTCCACATATATTTCAACAAACCGTTGAACTTCACCCAAGCTAAATAGAAACTCCATATCATCGTCATCTGATATCTTCACAGCTGTAAACCTATGATCCGTTATCGGCCATTTACACACCAGATTCAATGCATACTCCTGTCGGCTTATTCTTGTGCCCTGGTATATCTGATCTACTAGCTCGGAATACGTTGACGGTCTTCTCACAATAATTGGTCTCACGACCCCCCAACATACTTCGGTTCGTGATTTTCATCAATCACTAAATCTCCATCAAAATAGCATGTGACAAACAACTGTTCACTTGCCATTATTATAACACTGTACAAACATCGGCATTTAATGGTTGCTTTAAAACAAACAATACAAGAATATATAAGCTTCAAATATTGGATGTGCATATAAATTTGAGAAATTTGAAGTAAGAGAGGACATTGCTTCAATGAGGATTATATCAAAACTATAACAAAATTATAACTAATTTTAAAGAACACCTAAATTATAGGCTTCAATGGGCATTATAAAAAAATTTCAAGAACATTATAACTAATTTTCAAGAGATTATAACAAATTTATAAGCTTCAATGAGGATTTTGGTCACCTAAATCTTCAAGAAGACGCAGGAAAAATTGGGCACTTTGCGGAAGTAGTGGAGTATAGGATTTTTGTGGAAGTAGTTGATATTTGCATGAAAGAGTAATGGCAGCCGATGTGGGAGGAAGTATGAGATCTGTCGCAGTTGGCAACCGTGTCCAGATGATTTTACCGTCGTTGGTAAACGTGGCCAAAAGGTTAGAGCGCCCATGAACTCCCTTTTGGCTGCGGTTAGCAACCACAGTAAATTTCCAGACGTCCTAGTCAGTGCACACGCACACGCTGGGCGCCAACGTGGCCAAAACTTGGTCGAAATTAGTAATTAGTTTTTGAGTTGGTCGATTTTTCAAATATGTTTTAATTTTTGGATTTAATTCAAAAATCGCCCTTTTTAAAAGAAAACAAGCCTAACCATTGCCGGCCCATTCAATACCATCTTCAATATACATGGCCGGCCTCTCTCCAAAGTAGCCATCATCAAGAAAGTTAAAGAGGCTACCCTACCATCATCTTTATCAAGCATAAAAAATCAAGCTCCCATCCAAAGTCTTCTCCTTGCTGTAAGTCCTCTTCCAAGCAAGCAAAGAAACTACATCCAAGCTCTCAAGTTCCATCTAAAACAAGAAGAGAAGCCAATGACCAAGACAGTGACTTCATCATCAACAAAGAAGAGCCCTTCACCTTCAAAACTTCATCAAGCTTCAAAGCTCCATTTCCACAAGCTTCAGCTCCAAGCATAGCCCAAGACTTCTCCTTCAACAAGCTATAACTTTCGGCCAAAGAGTCATCTCCAAGTACCCAAGTCTCTAGGCTTCTTCCAAGGCCCTAACACATCTCAATCTTCTTCATCTAGACCAAGAAAGTCTCTAAGTCACGCAAAGAAGGGAGCAAAAATCATCTAAAGTGACTCTACTTCTTAGGTTTGTTTGACTGCATCGTTAACCCATTCAAAATCGAAGTTTTTCATGAGCTAGACTCATTTGATGCATGTGCCAAACTCGTCACTGACTCAATGCTGAAGACAAACTGCTTACACACTGACTCAGTCAGAATCAGCTAGTTTCATGAGCCAGACCCATGGAATTCATGCGCCAAACTCGTCACTGACTCAAAGTTGAAGACAGAATGCTTACACAGGCCAGACTCAGTCGGAATCAGCAATTTTCATGAGCCAGCCCATGGAATTCATGAGCCAAACTCGTCGCTGACTCATTGTTGAAGACATGCTGCTTATACATGCCAGACTCAATCGAAATCGTCAATTTCCACGAGCCAGACTCATGGAATCCATGAGCAATATTCGCTACTGACCTATTGCTGAACCGCTTGCTTTTAAGCACGGACTACAGCTTACACAACAAAGCCAGACACAGCTTCTGACCGAGCAGAATTAGGGAATCCCGTGAGCTTGCCACAGAATTCCCTAGAGCGAAATTAGTCTACTTTGCCTACAGACTAAGTTTAGACAGATTTGCACAACGAACTTTGAAGAGCTATATCATTTGATCAATGCGTCGGACTGAGACACCATTTGCGCCAGCGTGAAGCTGACGACGAGCACAATGACAAGGCCTATTCATTCATCACTAACTGAGCACTCTAAACTCTTGTTGTTGTTGTTGTTGTTGTTGTTTGTGATTGGATTGTTTTAGATCCTTTGTACTTTGTACTTTCTTTTGGGGTTCTTTTTGGGCTCTTGACTTGTTGAGGCAAGTCAAGAGAAAGTATTTGCTAGAATAGTAGGGTTCGACACTTTGGGAAGTGATGTACAGACTTGGTGAGATGAGTGTTGGGGCACGAAGTTCCGTGTGTTTTGTATTTTGACATTATTATGCTACTGATTATTTTGGGGCTGACATATGTCGTTGGGGCGACCGAACCAGGGTAAATATCGTGTGCACTATGTGTCTGCCTCTGAGTTATTTTATCTGCACGTATCTGCTCTGTGACTGTTTGGCTGAGTAGACTATTGTTTTTACATTCGCAAAAATTTCCTATAAGCATATTCACACCCATATAGGCTTAGATCATGAACCAACATTTATTACTTTTACCGAGCAAGGTCTTCTCGTTTCATTCTCTATATGCTATTCTATTTGGCATTCAGAGTCTGCTCAACAGAGATTGGGAGGTTCCACTGAGACACACTCCAAGGGAGGGTAATTTTTGCGCTGGTCATCTAGTTAACAGGGGAACTTATCTTGAGGAGAAATTGTTGATTTACCAAGATTCACCCGCCGATCTCAACCCGCTACTATTGGTTGACGTGATGGAAACAAGCTACAAAAAAGGTTTTGTTGTGAGTTGAGGGAGGGCTTTGGCCTCCCTACCCTTATCATCTCACCATTACTCCCCACTAATTGTAGTGGGGAGTCCCTTGGACTCCTAAACCCCATTATGAGAATGAATATATATATAGCCATGGCTTATGACATAGCTACTCCTAATCTTAGATTGGTTTCCATCTTGGAGTTTATAACACGTTATCAACACGTGTCTTCTACAAATTTTGAGCCACTAAAATTATTCCAAATCCCCTCTAAATGAAGCTCCTACGCGAAGGAATCTAATTGTTGTTGCGGCGATCCGTTGCGGTTTTCGTTGCGACGTTTCATAGGCGTTTCGGGAGCGGGGAATTCTATCTATGGATTTTATATTGCAATCTTCCATAGATCTTTGATCTAGAGGCAACTTTTTCGATCCCGTAGATACTTACAAAATATTCTTAGCTATGATTTTACATAGCTTTTCTTGAGGCTTGTATAAATCTGGTACATCTCAATAAACAGCAAAATTAAAAAAACGCCCAGAAAAACCCTTGAATCCCCCCCGGGACTCTGTCTCGATCGGCCCCCTGGGGCTCTGCGCTAATCCCCCCCCCGAAGGGGGGCCTCTGTCGTCCCCACCCACTCCCAACGGAGGAGGGGGTTTCACTGTGCCACACCCCCCCTCCAGACGGCGAGGGGGGGTTCCGTGCACCTCCCCCCCCCGAAGGGGGGCCTCTGATCAGCGGGTTCATGCGCCTCCCCCCCGAAGGGGTGGCTTCTGATCCGCGACACCCCCCCCCGGCCGAGGGGGGGTTCTGTACTCAACTCTCCCCCCCTGCCAGGGGGCTTCTGATCGACGACACCCCCCGGTCGGGGGGGAGGTTCTGTACTCAACCCCCCCCCCCCACCGGGGGCCTCTGATCAACGACACCAAATTCTTGGGGGGGTTCTGTGCAACAAATTTTGAGACAGAGACGGGGTTCATAACCTAAATCTCATATATGTTGATTTAAATTAATTTTGTGAAATAAATTTGAGACAGAACCTATATCTCATATATTTTGAGACAGAGGGGGGTTTCTTTGTGCATGTTTACACCGCCCCCCCCCCCCCCCCTAACGGGGGTCTGCCATCTGCGCACCCCCCAATGAGAGGGGCTCTATGTGTGCCGCCGTGTGAGAAGGGGGAGAACGAGATCTGTAAAATTCTGGGTTTGGGGCCTTTTCACATTCCCTTACAAATATCCTAAAAATTTGTTTTAGGGCTTATATTCAATTAAATTTTTGAAGATTACATCCCATGGGCCTGCAGTCCAAATCTTAATAATAAATTAGTTGAGCTGTGTATTGGGCCTGAAGCCCAGTACATAAACAATGCCAACTAAAATGTGTTTAATTTCCCTTACGGGCCTTCAGTCCATATTACAACAATAATTTATTTTGACTGCTTATTTGGGCCAGAAGCCCGGATAATTTAAATTGCAAATTAAAATGATTTTTATTTTGCTTATGGGCCTGCAGCCCAAATTAGAATAATAATTTAATTTGTCTGTTTACTTGGTCCAGAAGCCCAGTTAATCAAATTTCTAATATTATGTAAAACATCTCTCTTGCATTGTTAATTATTTATGGATTATTAGGATTTTTCAAAATATAATTATCTTAAAGATCCAGCGACCGCTCGCCGTTAGTAATCTAACCTAACTGTGTATGACGTCTCCCCTTGGTCCGAGAGATTTTTATATTTATAGTTTCTTTTTCCATATTATATATGCCTGAGTTATATGCTTAGTTGTTTCGTTGTGCCTGTAGCATATTTAAAACTGTGTGGATGTTTATATAAGTTAAAATGTGTTTTTGGGATCGGCCAGTTTGATACCTTTAATTTCCTTGCACTTTAATTTTCTTTTGAGAGAATTTGTAAGTGAGGATTGTATGTATAAATGCCAAATGCCAGTGTACCAACATATGAAGACGGAGGTGAAATTTGCAAAAGATAGGGACCCCTTCTGGGTTTCCAACTTGTATTTTTCTTTTCTTTATGAACTGTAAATCGGACTTTGGACTTTGTACGTTTTTGGGTATCTGGCCGATCCCCACATTTTACTTATTTTATTCTTTATGCATGAATTTACATTTTAATTAATTCATGCTTATCTTAAATTGAATAGATAAATGTCAAAATTGGCAAGCGTTGATTTCAAGGTTCTTGATGCTGCAGGAAAGAATTACCTGAGTTGGCGAGTGGACCTGAAGTTCCACTTGTGTTCGATGGTATTTCTCCACTCTATTCTGGCCCCCGCAGTGGCCGAGACACCTGCTAGCAGTGCCCCTGAAGAGGCACAACCATCTAGTAGTTCTCATAACGTAGTCTCCGACATAGATAAGGCGAAAGCCATTATCTATATCAGGGGACACATAGATCGGACCTTAAAGGCCAAATACTTAACGGTGGAAGACCCATTGGAGTTGTGGCAAGCGCTGGAGGCACGTTATAAACATCAAATCGATGTAATATTATCACGTGCCAGTTATGAGTGGGAAAACCTCAGACTTCAGGACTATAAGACCGTTGCTGAGTATAACTCTGCACTTCATAATATCATCTCATGCCTGAAGTTGTGCGGTGAAAACGTGACTGAGCATCACATGTTGGAAAAGACATTTACCTCGTTTCACGAGAAAGATGCAATCCTCATGCAGCAGTATTGTGAACGCAACTTCACGAAGTTCTCTGATTTGATCTCTTGCCTTCTTAGGGCAGAGCATAATAGAGATTTACTGCTTGCCACTCATATTTTGCGCCCGGCTGGTACTGCCACTATCCCTGAAGCCCACAATGTTTCTCCCCAGAAGTGGAAAAACAAGAAGAAGGCTAAAAAGAACAAAGGGAAAGCTGTAATGAAGCCAGCAAGAGGAGCACCTCCCCAGATCAACAACAACAACAACAAAGGGAGGAGAAACCTCTCTTGGAAGCATAAGAACGCTGATCCAGTGTCAATTCCTAAGAAGACCTGGGAGGATAAATGCCATAGATGTGGCATGACTGGACATTGGTCCAGAAACTGCCGCACTCCTCGCCACCTCCAGGACCTGTATCAGGCGAGCCTGAAGCCACCCCTTGAAACAAACCTAGCAGATATTCAAACTCTGACCAAGTTCACTGCACAAGACTTCGAGAATGACGATCTGCTCGATTGAGCTCTATCTTTATATCTATGCATTTAAATTGTATAGCTTCATCTGTAGTTTGCTTTGAATGAACTTTAGTTTGAATTACTCAAATAAATTTCCAATTTGCATTAATATAGATGAAATGTGATATATTGTGAAAAGTGCATCGATGCACTGATAAAGCATTTAAATTGCTCCCACATACAACGAGACTAAAAGATGCATTTTTCTCTCCTAATTCATAGAGTAATCTCCCAAGTTTCAAGTATATTTCGTTTAAATGAACATAACTTGGAAACTGTGGATAATAAATAGTGAATATCTTTATGTAACTCGTCAAAAGGATGGCCAGAAGGCCATCTATGCACGATTCGTTGGACCCCCGTCGGGCCCCTATCATTACAGATATTCATCCTATAGAAAGCCAACTTGACTGAGCACCAGAAGTGCCTTTCATTGACAGAGTTTTTAACTCTGACAAAATGGACTTGGTCATCCTGGATCAGCGATGATGGACGCATCATCAAATAATCCATTGGAGAAACTGAAGATTCTTCAAAATATTTAGTTTACTTGTCCCCCTTTGTCGTAAGGAAAAACTTATAGAGAGACCTTTGTTGGATATTGGACTCCTCGGATTTGGTTTTGGATGATGAACAAACATAAATATAACGTGAACTAACACTTTGTGAGCGCAGTTATGGAGATCGTCGTCAAATTCATATGAATATCAATTACGACGTCTCAAGACTTCTCAAAGCACGTGATCGTGTGCCTAAAGCTTCGTTGAAGCTTATGGACCTTTTTAGAAGTCATGAAGATTCGATTGAAGCTATTGAAGACGGTATCGTCAAGTTTTATTTATAGTCTTTAAGCTTCTTTCGTAGAATGTTAAGCCTTGAGTAGGTCTTACGGTTTAAATCTTCATAACGCTCATATCTTAGCTCTAGGATCTTAGTAGAAGTCCATACAATCCTTCCCGAAGCTTCGCGCTTCGATTCGTGACTTCTTGTGCATGTTAGCTGGTTCAAGAAGAAGAACTGACCGACTAGATGGTGATCTAGTCGGTCGGCAAAGCTTCTTGGACCGACTAGTCCTTGTCAGTCATTTTCAAGCTCTTTACTGTTTACAGTTAGTCGGTCTAAGTTGACTCACCGACCGACTAGTTTGTGAACTAGTCGGTCAGTGATGCTTCTGTGACCGACTAGTTGAGCTTTCCCTGTACATGCACATTTGAGCCTGAGCTACTGTTTATCATTAGTCGGTCTGTGTTCATTAATCGACCGACTAGTTGATGAACTAGTCGGTCAACTTTCCTTCTTGGACCGACTAGTTTAGCTTTACTGTACATGCCAATTTTTCACCTAACTTACTGTTTATCGTTAGTCGGTCTATGCTCATTTGGTGACCGACTAGTTGGTGAATTAGTCGGTCAACATTTGTTCTTGGACCGACTAAGTCTATTTATGCTCAGACTTCAGTTTTATCTGTTAGTCGGTCTCAGTTGAGTAACCGACCGACTAGTTGTGAAACTAGTCGGTCAGCTACTCTTCTTGGACCGACTAGTTCCTTATGTCTGTGCTTTGATCTTTTCTCTGTTCACTCATTAGTCGGTATACGTTAATTGACCGACCGACTAGTTGATGAACTAGTCGGTCGGTGGTTGTTCTTTGACCGACTAGTTGGGTTCAGAAAAGAGCCGTTGGAGCTTTAATTGAAACGTTTTTCTCTCTTTCTCTCCTCTATCCTATAAATATTTGTTGGGCTGCATTCATTACAGTCAAGGCTGATATTATTGTAAGTTTAGAGATCAAGAGAAATCATTCCAAGCTCATTCAAAGCTCTTTCATTCCATTCAATAATCTCTCCTCATTCTTACTTCCAAAGAGAGATTCATTGAATGTGAAGCCTTCCAAGCCAAGTGCTTGATTCTAGGTCACCAACATCCACATAGCTTGTTGAATATTGGACTCCCCGGATTTGGTTTTGATGATGAGCAAACATAAATAATCCATGAACTAACAATTTGTGAGCGCAGTATTGGAGATCGTCGCCAAATTCACTAGAACAATCAAAGCGACATCTTAAGACTTCTCAAAGCTCGTATTCATGCCTAAAGCTTCGTTGAAGCTCTTGCGCCGTTTTGGAAGTCATGAAGAATTAATCGAAGCTCTCGAAGACCGTTCTTTAAGGTTTTATTTATAGTCTTTTAGCTTCGATCTATAGAATGTTAAGCCTTGAGTATATCTTACGATTCTATCTTCATAACGCTCATATCGTAGCTCTAGGATCTTAGTACAAGTTCATTCTAACTTCCTCGAAGCGTCGCGCTTCGATTCGGACTTGTTTGTGCATGTTAGTTGGTACAAGAAGATGTACTGACCGACTAGATGGTGATCTAGTCGGTCATCAAAGCTTCTTGGACCGACTAGTTTGCTTCCTTAATTTCTTGTTCAGTACTGTTTACAGTTAGTCGGTCTACGTTGACTCACCGACCGACTAGTTTGTGAACTAGTCGGTCAGTGATGCTTCTTTGACCGACTAGTTGTGACTTACTGTTCATTCTAAATTTCTCCTAAGCTACTGTTTATCGTTAGTCGGTCTAAGAACGTTTGGTGACCGACTAGTTGATAATCTAGTCGGTCAACTTTTGTTCTTGGACCACTAAGTCAATTTGTATTCAGACTATTTCATTATGCCTCTTAGTCGGTCTACGTTCACTGACTGACCGACTAGTTGTGAAACTAGTCGGTCAGAATGTCTTCTTGGACCGACTAGATTTCTAGGTCTGAATTTCTATCTCTTCTCAGTTCCTCTCTTAGTCGGTCCATGTTATTTGACTGACCGACTAGTTGATGAACTAGTCGGTCAGTGGTTGTTCTTTGACCGACTAGTTGCCTCAGATTTCTATCCGTTGGAAATTGACCTAACTTGTTTTTATGGGACCCTATAAATACGAACCTAGGTCATTTCTCTCTAGGTTAGAGCTGCCATTAAGAGATTCATTGAGATAGAAAGAGATAGTCATTCTCACTCTTTTCTAAAGCTCTCTTCCTCACAAGAAACCCATTCTCTCACTTTCTAGATCTAGAATCCATATTGAGAGAAGTTTGTTCTTGGTGAGCCCTTCAAGCTCTTGCTTGAATCAAGTCTCCAAATCTCTCCTAGGCACCCATTGCTGGTCATTTCCTTGGTGCTAGGTCTTGGTGACTTCGTCTTCCTCAAATCCTTCCTTTCACCTATTGGGTAAGAAAAACTCAAGGTATAGGATTTTGTGGTAAGATTGTTTATTTCATTATAAACTTATTTATATTGCTTGTTGATTCTCTCGGTTGTGAGAGAAGGTTGTGATCCCGGGTTGTGGGATTCACTATTGCCGTTGCATGTATGATTTGATCTTGTGAAGGTTTTTCACAAGATATTCATAGTGGAAATCTTGGGTTAGGGTTTCTAACCTAAGTATCCGGAGGGGATCCGAGTGGTTGGGACGTAGGATCACCGGGAACAAGTCGGGGAGACTTGGGTGGATCCGAACCCATTAACATCATTTGTTAGCATTGTTAATTTTGTTGTTGTCATTCAATTTAAGCTTCCGCAAATTGATTTGGTAGTTGTTTGCACTATAATTTGGAATTATACTCCTTGTTATTTTTAAAGTACTATTCACCCCCCCCCCCTCTAGTACTTGTGCAGTAGCTAGTAGGGCATTACATTTGGTATCAGAGCCAGATACTTAGCTATGTCTGCCAACGACAACAAGACCGTGCGTCCACCTTCCAACTATGACACCTTCAGGAACCGTGAAGGAGCATCTTCGGTGATGGAAGGACATTCCTCTACGAGGCCTCCATTCTTCAACGGTACCAACTACGGGTACTGGAAATGCCGGATGGAAACCTTCCTCCGGAGTGCATCCTTATGGAGGCCTACAATGAAGGAATACATCGAGCCCGAAGAAGAAGACTTTGAGAAATGGACTACCGCGGAGGTCGCCGCGGAGGTAAGCAATGCCAAGGCAATGAACGCCTTGCAATGCGCATTGGAGCCCGAGGACTTCAATAAGATATGCACATGTAAGAGTGCATATCAAATTTGGAACTCCCTCCTCATTCTTCATGAAGGGACGAGTATGGTAAGAGACTCTAAACTCGTAGTCGTAAACAAAGATTACGAAATGTTTCATATGCAACAGGGCGACAAGATGAAGGAATATTACGCTCGCTTCGTTGACATAATAAACGAGTTAGAGGCCCTCGGCAAGTCCTACACTCAAAAGGAGAAGTGCTCAAAGCTTATCGAAGGACTTCCTTCTTCTTGGGAGAAACGTACCTTCGCCATCGAGGAAGGTAATGACATGAATAAGTATACCGTAGTTCAATTGATGGGTACTTTGATGTCATACGAGGTACGCAAAGATAGCAAGGTAAAGTTACAAGAAAAGATGAAGTCCTATTTGAACCAAGACGTGCCTAAGAAAAAGGCAATTGCATTCAAGGCGGCTTCATCCACCTCTACCGATGATGAGGACTCGGAAGAAGAAATGGACATGGAATCCATTGCACTCATGGCAAAGAAGTTGAATCGCTTCTTCCGAAAGGGTAACTTCAAACAAAAATCTAAATTTACTTCTACTAACGCCTCTCCACCTTTGTGCTTTAAATGCAATAAGTCAGGACACATCAAAGCGGATTGTCCTCAAAACAAGCAAAAGGAGAAGTGGAAGGCGCCGAAGTTCGACAAGTCAAAGAAGTACAAAAAGGGGTACAAAAGGGACTTTTCGGAGCAACATTCACCGACTCCAAGGATTCCTCAAGCGGAGAGTCGGACGATGAGAAAGTGGAGCAAGTGCACATGTGCTTCATGGCAAGAGAGGAGCATGATCAAGGATCTTCCTCCTCCGATTATAGCGACGACGAAGGCGATGAGGTAACTATGGATGATCTTAGGGATGCTAACTCTCATTTATGGTCTAAATACACTAAATTAGTAAATAGATATACTAAAGTAAAAGATGACCTAGCTTGCATTCAAACCTCGCCTAAGACTATCATCACCAACAACGACACCGTTGTTGAAGAGTTAAGAAATGAGATTGTCAATCTCAAATCTAAACTTGAACATGTTAGCATTGATGATCCGGAAGAACATAGGATAGCGGATTTAACTTCTCAAAACTCGACTTTGAGTATTGAGAACGAGAATCTTAAATCTCGTGTTTATGTGCTCACATCGCAAGTATCCACTTTGGATACTTCTATGCGTTCTCTCAAAGAGAAATATGAGAACACATTAGGCCGAATTAATAAATTCAATAAGGGTAAGGACCATTTGGATAAAATCCTAAGTGACTTACTTCCGGCCAATCACCACATTGGTTTGGGGTATACGATGGGATGTGCATCCAAAGCGGCCACTACTTTGTTAGGCCAACTTCCAGTGACTCTACGAGTGGTAGCAAACACTCTATTGGTAGTTCATCTACCAATGGTGCTTCCACCTCGTCCACACCCTCTTTTGTAAAGAAACCCACTTTGGGTGGACCTCCAAAGAAGGGGCATGCTTATATGTACACCAATACCATGCCACGTAGGAACACACGTCCTACTCCACCGACTCACACATATGATGATTTTTATGCAACACATTCTCGGGCACGTGCACACCATGTGAGACACCCTCACGCACGTGTTCCCACACATGCATATGTTCACCCACCTCATCATATGAATAATTCTCGTCGTGCACCATTCCATCATGTTCCTTATGCCTATCCACAATATGCATCACGTAGAAATCAACGTCGCATGCATGCACCCAATAGGATGAGGGCTCCCAAGATTTTCACTATTTGGAGCCCAAAGGACACAAGCATGAATGAAAAACAAGTGTATATGAATGCTTATTTTTCGGATGTTGTGCATAGTAGAAATTATGTGGGGAAGTCTAAGTCCAATTGGACTTGGCTTCCAAAGGTCTAACCTTTGAGGACCCAATGACCTTGGGTACCATGATATGAAAGTTTCTATCTTTAGGTACTCAAGGAAAAGAAAAAGAAAAGGAGCAACAAATTTAAATTTAGCTCCAAAGGGAATTGGATACTCGATAGCGGGTGTTCAAAACACATGACGGGTGACGCTCAATTGCTCTCCGGAGTGGTTCCCATTGCAAATGGAAATCGCGTCGTATTTGGAGGCAACGAGAGCGGAACCATCGTCGGTGTTGGTAAAGTGGGTAACCCATCTAAACCCTTAATTAGTGATGTTTATCTAGTTGATGGTTTGAATCATAATCTTATTTCAATAAGCCAACTTTGTGACAAAGGTTACAAAGTTAGCTTTGCGAAAGGATTGTGTCATATTTCAAATGATAATAATAAATTATTATTTTCCGGCACACGCCATAAAGATATTTATATTTTGGATCTTCCTAAGTCATATGAACAATGTCTCGTTGCCAACACAAGTGAACAACACTTATGGCATCGACGCTTTGGACATGTGAACTTTGGAACACTTTATAAGCTTTCGAAATTAAATTCCATTAAAGGTTTTCCGAAACTCGTTTTTGAAAAGAAAAGTTTTTGTGATTCTTGTCAACGTGGCAAGCTTCCTAAATCTTCATTTAAACCTAAGAAAAGCATTTCTACGAAACGGCCACTAGAGCTATTACATCTAGATTTATTTGGGCCAACTAGAGTTGCTTCCTTAGGAAATGCAAGATATGGACTTGTCATCGTCGATGATTATTCTAGATTTACATGGGTATTTTTCTTATGTAATAAAAATGAAGCTTTTGAAAACTTCACAATATTTGTGAAGAAAGTACAAAATCTCATCGGAACCACCATTGTCACTATTCGTAGTGATCATGGGGGTGAATTTGAGAATGAGTCTTTCTCAAATTTTTGTGATGATCTTGGAATTACTCACACGTTTTCTTTCCCTCGCGCACCTCCTCAAAATGGTGTTGTTGAGAGGAAGAATAGAACGCTTGTGTAGTGTGCTCGCACTATGCTCGAAGATAGTCAACTTGGTTATCAATTTTGGGCGGAAGCGGTACACACCGCTTGCTATGTGTTTAATAGAATACTTTTGAGGCCCGGCACCAAACAAACTTGCTATGAATTGTTGTTTGGTAGATTGCCTCAAGTTAAACATTTTCGTGTTTTCGGCGTAAAATTTTTTATTAAAAACACATATGATAATTTGGACAAGTTTGATCCGAGATCGGATGAGGGGATATTTGTTGGGTATTCCTCACGTAGCAAAACCTACCGGATATACAACAAAAGATCCTCTACGATCGAAGAATCACTTCATGTCTCTTTTAATGAGAATTTTACTACTCCTAGAATTTCAAATGATGATGACTCTATGGATGTTTTATGTGATTCGTTTGAAAATTCTAAGTCTATTGATTCAATTGATTCTATTGATACTAACCCGACTAATGAAGTTGTTGAGAATGTGCCTAGTGATCAAGGTATTCCCAAGCGGCTTCATACCGTTCGCGACCATCCCCATGAGCAAGTCATTGGCAATATTCATGATAGTGTCAAGACGAGATCTCAAGTCCACCACTTCGCCAATTGTGCCTTTGCCTCATCGATAGAGCCAAAGAATATAGTTGAAGCGTGCGAAGATAGTGCTTGGATCCTTGCCATGGAGGAGGAACTCATTCCATTCGAGAGGAATGAGGTATGGGAGCTTGTTCCTTTGCCATCGAAGAACCACACCGTCATAGGGACAAAGTGGACCTTCAAGAACAAAACCGACGAAAACCAAGTCGTCGTCCGGAACAAAGCTCGGTTAGTTGCTCAAGGCTATCGCCAAGAGGAAGGTATCGATTTCGAAGAATCCTTCGCTCCGGTAGCTAGATTAGAATCAATTAGACTATTATTGTCTTATGCATGCCATAAAAATTTTAAATTATTTCAAATGGATGTTAAAAGTGCATTTTTAAACGGAGATGTTGTTGAGGAAGTTTACGTTTCTCAACCTCCGGGCTTCATAAATGAAAATTTTCCAAATCATGTTTTTAAACTAAAGAAAGCTCTATATGGTTTGAGACAAGCTCCTCGAGCTTGGTATGATCGCCTAAAGAATTTTCTTTTGGATTTGAATTTTAAAATGGGCGAAACCGATTCTACACTTTTTGTTAAGCATGCGAATAATGATATTTTATTAGTTCAAATTTATGTTGATGATATCATTTTCGGTGCTACTAACTTCACACTTTGCGAAGAGTTTTCTAATGTTATGAAGGAACAATTTGAGATGAGCCACATGGGCGAACTCAAATATTTCTTAGGTCTCCAAATTCGCCAAATGGACGATGCAATCTTCATCCACCAAACGAAGTATACGGTGGAGTTGCTTAAGCGATTTGGAATGGAGAGTACTTCAGGGAAAAAGACTCCAATGAGCACGACTACGCATCTTGACAAGGATACGGGCAGTAAGGATGTAGACATTCGTCTATATCGAGGTATGATAGGTAGTTTACTTTATCTTACCGCAAGTAGGCCCGATATTATGTTTGTTGTATGCATATGTGATCGTTATCAGTCTCAACCTAAGGAGTCTCACTTAGTAGCGGTAAAACGTATTTTCCGTTATCTAAGTTATACACTTGATTTTGGATTACTTTATCCAAAATCTAGCACGTATGAGTTAGTCTCATACAGTGATGCCGATTATGCGGGATGCAAATCCGACAGGAAAAGTACTAGTGGCACTTGCCATTTTCTAGGAAATTCTCTTGTCTCTTGGTTTTCCAAGAAGCAAAATTCCGTATCACTTTCAACCACCGAGGCGGAATATATTGCCGCCGGTGCCGCTTGTGCCCAGGTTCTTTGGATGAGACACACTTTGAAGGATTTTGGTATTCATTGTGATACTAGCCCTATCATGGTGGATAACCAAAGTGCTATCTGTCTTTCAAAGAATCCGGTGCACCATTCCCGATCAAAACACATAGATGTCCGACACCACTTTTTAGATGATCATGTTGCTAAAAAGGACATCATATTAGTGTACGTTGAAACCCAAAAGCAAATCGCCGATATTTTCACGGAACCCCTAAAGGAGGACTCCTTTGTGCGGTTGCGTCGAGAATTGGGGATTATGGGTGAATCCGAGATATAGGATTCATATTTCATTCAATTATCTTGCATGCTTTTATATTTCGCGATATTTCGTTCATGCTAGATTTATTGAATTTTTGGGGATTTTAAGTGATATGTTTGAATTTTTTGCTCGAATTCGTATTTGAATGTCGTATTTAAGATTTCGACGTTTTATGGGGTAATTTAGATGACTAATGAGAGTGTTAAGATGTTTCATCCAAGTGGTTTGTGAAGAGAACTCATTTATCAATTTTTGGACTCTTCTAGTCGGTTTCAGTTCATTAGTCAACCGACTAGATGCTCATCTAGTCGGTCAGCTAGTGAACTCAGACCGACTAGATCAAGCTTTAATCTAACTATTGTCATTTTCTTTCCTTAGTCAGTCACAGTACACTTACCAACCGACTAGATTGAAAACTAGTCGGTCAGTGAGTATACTGAGACCGACTAACTCTAGTCCTAAAAATTTCTGTTTGCCTCTGTTTCGACTTAGTCGGTTCAAGCTCATTGACCGACCGACTAGATCGTAATCTAGTCGGTCAGTGCTTGAACTGTGACCGACTAAGTGTGTTAGGGAAAACGTGTCTTTTCGCTTTCCAGACCGACTTAACTCATTTTTTATCCGACTAAACTTTGTTTTAGTCGGTATTCATCTCTTCTCCAGCCCGCAAAAACCTTAAACCCCTCTCGAGACCCTTCGACTTCCGACGTCTCTCCGGCCAATTTTCCGGCCATCTCCGCCGTCCGCCGCCGTCGACCCCTCCTCCTAGGTATATCTCCCCCTCCTAGGTCTCGATTCCTATTCTAGGGTTTGATCTAGCTTGATTTCACTTCTAGGGTTTCGAATTTAATCCTAGGGCTTGTCGACTTTGCATCTAGGGCTTGATAATTTCGATTTTTTTTCAGCTCTAGGGTTTGTGTAGCTTCGCTTGCTTGTTCTCGTCGTGCCACGATCATGGCAAAGACGAGGATCCCTATCACTTCATCTGGGGCTTCCCCCATGACTGTAGAGCCTTCTAACCCTAGGAATCCGTCTAAGCCCAAGCGATGTGCTAAATCTACCCAAGCTTCTCCGTCTTCGCCTCCTCTGAAGAAGCAGAGGACGGCGACGGTCAAACCCAGAAAACTATCTAAGTCTAGAAAGCCCATACTCCACACTCTCACTACTCCTCCTGATTCCGATACTGAGTTTATACCTGAGGATGAGTCTGGCCATAGGGAACCTACTCCTCCACTTTGTCCTAGGACTCGCCAGCCTAAGGGAAAGGGCCCAATGCCAGCGGGTGGTGTTGACATATCGTTGTGTCGCGACGACCCTCTGTGTCTAGCGGCCTACAACCGTATTGAACACTGCCCGATGCTATTGGAGCACTATGTTCAGTTTTCAGATTTCCTTGGCTTAGCTGACCTCCTCTCCTATAGTGGGCTCCTTGACTACCTTCGCTTCGACCCTAAGGCGAACCCTAGACCATATCCTCGCCTGGTCAAATTATTCTACGCCAATCGTGTCCGAGGCCACTACGATGAGAGTCACTCCATCGAGACTACTGTCTTGGGAACTCCTATAGTTCTCACGGCAGAAATCTTGGGGGAGGTACTTGGTTGTTCGTCGTCTGGTCTCCTTCCGTCGGATATTTCTGTTGATGATATCTCTTCCTTGGATCAGTCCGTTCTCTCTGATATCTTCCATGTGATCCCTCCTGCCTTCATTGGTGTTCCTTCGAAGTCGTTCAAACCAAATGCATGGGTGCTAAATCTCATTCTGAAGTCGTGCTTGCTTCCCAAGTACGGCTCATCTTCTCTGCCATCCCAGCCATTTCTCAAGCTGATTTACGCTCTTTTCTTGGGTTTCGAGATTAATTGGGCTCGCGTTATACTCGATAAGATGGACTCTTTCGAGTGTATTCGCAAGACCAATAAATCTGCGCATATCCCTTACCCGTGTCTGTTGACCCTGGTTTTCCGTCATTTCCGTGTCCCTCTCCCTCCTGACGATGAGCGTCCTTTGGGTCCTCCTCTGAACGCGACGGCCGTTAAGAAATCTCTTGCGGCGCTTCGTCACGTGCAAAGGTCGACCACATCTCCTTCCCAGGCCACTCCCTCAGCTGCTGCTGCCCCCTCTCCTGTTGCCACATTAGATGATGTCGTACGCCTTCTTCGTCGGCACGAGTCGCGTTTGGCTCGTACCGAGGAGGTCGTCTGCCGTATGGCTCGTATGATGGGCATTGAGCTTCCTCCTTCCGTGTCTGAGGCCGAGGAGATGGACGATGAGGATATTGATGATCTTGTCACTTCCTTGGCTCGTGGCGATGAGGCCACTGCCACTGCTGCTGCTGCTGCTACCACCTCTGCTCCTGATGCTGGCACCTCTTCTGGTGCTCCTGAGACTTCTGTCCCAGTGGATCAGACTTCTGATGCTGCTGATATTCCTGTTGATACTTCTGCCGTCGAGCCTGTCGTCGACGTCTCGACTCCTACCCCGACGATCCCGTCTGTTGAGACGCCTCTACTCCCAGCAGAGCCTGAGTCCACTCCATCGACTGGACCCATGGAGACTGCTGATCCAGCCACTCCCTCGTGATCGTCAGTATCGAGGACTCTCCACTGCTCATTGGATGATATATCTTATTGAGAGTACTTTTGGTTAGGATGGAGTTTGAGGGTTATCTTGATGTATTTTGATTTTTTTCTGGATGTCGGTGTTGTATTTTGATGTACTTTGGATGATGCTGCTGGTTAGTTGTTGTATGATGTATTTACATTTGTGGTTGATATCCATGGTCATTTGTTGTATTCGATGTCCTCGATGTGATATCTTTTTGGATGTACTCATGATGTTTCTATATATATATACATCGATGTTCACTTTGTTTTAATTCGTCGTGCACATTTACTATTCGTTCAACGCATAAGATATGTGAATTCGTCGCTCGACGCTTGGAAGCTTGGTTAAATAGATTATATTTCTATGATTGTATAGAATTGTTTTCCATGCACAAATTTTAACCAAGAATATTGAATATTGGAGAGTATGTTTCTTTATTCAAGAAATGAATAATAATTTGGTATTTTTTGATGATTTTAATTATCGCTTTTTGATAATGGACAATTTGGCACACCTTGATTTGATTTCATCACTTTTCCCTTGGTGTCAATTAGTTCCATCGTCATTGTCTACGACTCCCGATGTTGGATTTTCCATTTCCTAGTTGTTGTCGTTGTATGCCCCCCATTTTTGGGATAATGCCAAAGGGGGAGAGATAATGATAATAAATAGGTCAAATGAAAATTTAACTCACTTTCCAAGAATCTAATTTGATGTGTTAAATTCAGGGGGAGTTAAGATATATATAAGGATTTTCAAAATCCGATATTTCAAAAATCGATTCTCATTATATATCTTACTCGTCTGATTGATGCAATTTATAAATATTCATTTTGGAATTAACGTGTCATCAATGCAGGGGGAGTAAGTATTTTACATTTGAATCATTATTTTTGATTATTATTTATGTTGGTTTGTCATCACCAAAAAGGGGGAGAATGTTGAATATTGGACTCCCCGGATTTGGTTTTGATGATGAGCAAACATAAATAATCCATGAACTAACAATTTGTGAGCGCAGTATTGGAGATCGTCGCCAAATTCACTAGAACAATCAAAGCGACATCTCAAGACTTCTCAAAGCTCGTATTCATGCCTAAAGCTTCGTTGAAGCTCTTGCGTCGTTTTGGAAGTCATGAAGAATTAATCGAAGCTCTCGAAGACCGTTCTTTAAGGTTTTATTTATAGTCTTTTAGCTTCGATCTATAGAATGTTAAGCCTTGAGTATATCTTACGATTCTATCTTCATAACGCTCATATCGTAGCTCTAGGATCTTAGTACAAGTTCATTCTAACTTCCTCGAAGCGTCGCGCTTCGATTCGGACTTGTTTGTGCATGTTAGTTGGTACAAGAAGATGTACTGACCGACTAGATGGTGATCTAGTCGGTCATCAAAGCTTCTTGGACCGACTAGTTTGCTTCCTTAATTTCTTGTTCAGTACTGTTTACAGTTAGTCGGTCTACGTTGACTCACCGACCGACTAGTTTATGAACTAGTCGGTCAGTGATGCTTCTTTGACCGACTAGTTGTGACTTACTGTTCATTCTAAATTTCTCCTAAGCTACTGTTTATCGTTAGTCGGTCTAAGAACGTTTGGTGACCGACTAGTTGATAATCTAGTCGGTCAACTTTTGTTCTTGGACCACTAAGTCAATTTGTATTCAGACTATTTCATTATGCCTCTTAGTCGGTCTACGTTCACTGACTGACCGACTAGTTGTGAAACTAGTCGGTCAGAATGTCTTCTTGGACCGACTAGATTTCTAGGTCTGAATTTCTATCTCTTCTCAGTTCCTCTCTTAGTCGGTCCATGTTATTTGACTGACCGACTAGTTGATGAACTAGTCGGTCAGTGGTTGTTCTTTGACCGACTAGTTGCCTCAGATTTCTATCCGTTGGAAATTGACCTAACTTGTTTTTATGGGACCCTATAAATACGAACCTAGGTCATTTCTCTCTAGGTTAGAGCTGCCATTAAGAGATTCATTGAGATAGAAAGAGATAGTCATTCTCACTCTTTTCTAAAGCTCTCTTCCTCACAAGAAACCCATTCTCTCACTTTCTAGATCTAGAATCCATATTAATAGAAGTTTGTTCTTGGTGAGCCCTTCAAGCTCTTGCTTGAATCAAGTCTCCAAATCTCTCCTAGGCACCCATTACTGGTCATTTTCTTGGTGCTAGGTCTTGGTGACTTCGTCTTCCTCAAATCCTTCCTTTCACCTATTGGGTAAGAAAAACTCAAGGTATAGGATTTTGTGGTAAGATTGTTTATTTCATTATAAACTTATTTATATTGCTTGTTGATTCTCTCGGTTGTGAGAGAAGGTTGTGATCCCGGGTTGTGGGATTCACTATTGCCGTTGCATGTATGATTTGATCTTGTGAAGGTTTTTCACAAGATATTCATAGTGGAAATCTTGGGTTAGGGTTTCTAACCTAAGTATCCGGAGGGGATCCGGGTGGTTGGGACGTAGGATCACCGGGAACAAGTCGGGGAGACTTGGGTGGATCCGAACCCATTAACATCATTTGTTAGCATTGTTAATTTTGTTGTTGTCATTCAATTTAAGCTTCCGCAAATTGATTTGGTAGTTGTTTGCACTATAATTTGGAATTATACTCCTTGTTATTTTTAAAGTACTATTCACCCCCCCCCCCCCTCTAGTACTTGTGCAGTAGCTAGTAGGGCATTACATAGCTCTCCATCGCTGATCTACATCTTGGAGCTAGGGTTTGGTGCCACTTCTTCTTCCTCAAAATCATCCTTGCCCTAATTCGTAAGCATTACTCAAGGCATAGGTATTTTGTCGGTAAGAAGTTTCTTATTTCATTTCAATTTCATATTGTAAGTTTCACTCTCGGTTGTGAGAGTGTGGTTGTGATCTCGGGTTGTGGGAGTCACAAATTACTTTGTGTATGATTTGACTTGTGAAGGTTTTTCACAAGTATTTCATAGTGGAAATCTTGAGTTAGGGTTTCTAACTCAAGTATCCGGAGGGGATCCGGGTGGTTGGGACGTAGGATCATCGGGAACAAGTCGGGGAGACTTGGGTGGATCCGAACCCAGTAATATCTTTTGTTAGCATTGTTAATTTTGTTGTTGTCTTCAATTTAAGCTTCCGCAAATTGATTTGGTAGTTGTTTGCACTATAATTAGGAATTATACTCCTTGTTATTTTTAAAATACTATTCACCCCCCCCTCTAGTACTTGTGCAGTAGCTTGTAGGGCATTACATTTGGTATCAGAGCCAGATACTTAGCTATGTCTGCCAACGACAACAAGACCGTGCGTCCACCTTCCGACTATGGCACCTTCAGGAACCGTGAAGGAGCATCTTCGGTGATGGAAGGACATTCCTCAACGAGGCCTCCATTCTTCAACGGTACCAACTACGGGTACTGGAAATGCCGGATGGAAACTTTCCTCCAGAGTGCATCTCTATGGAGGACCACGATGAAGGAATACGTCGAGCCCGCCGAAGAAGACTTTGAGAAATGGACAACCGCGGAGGTCGCCGCGGAGGTAAGCAATGCCAAGGTAATGAACTCCTTGCAATGCGCATTGGAGCCCGAGGACTTCAATAAGATATGCACATGTAAGAGTGCATATCAAATTTGAAACTCCCTCCTCATACTACATGAAGGGACGAGTAGGGTAAGAGACTCTAAACTCGTAGTTGTTAACAAAGATTACGAAATGTTTCATATGCAACAGGGTGAGAAGATGAAGGAGTATTATGCTCGCTTCGTCGACATCATAAACGAGTTGGAGGCTCTCGGCAAAACCTACACCCAAAAGGAGAAGTGTTCGAAGCTTATCGAAGGACTTTCTTCTTCTTGGGAAAAGCGTACCTTCGCCATCGAGGAAGGTAATGATATGAATAAGTACACCATAGTTCAACTAATGGGTACTTTAATGTCATACGAGGTACGCAAGGATAGCAAGCTAAAATTGCAGGAAAAGATGAAGTCCTACCTAAAGCAAGACGAGCCAAAGAAGAAGGCTATTGCTTTCAAGGCCGCTCCATCCACATCCACATCAACCGATGATGAAGACTCGGAAAACGAGTTGGACTTGGAGTCCATGGCACTCATGGCCAAGAAGTTCAACCATTTCTTCCGAAAAGGTAACTATAAGAACAAAGCTAAATTTGGTTCTTCTAACGCCTCCTCCTCTCCTTTGTGTTTCAAGTGCAATAAGCCAGGACACATGAAAGTGGAGTGTCCTCTAAATAAGCAAAAGGAGAAGTGGAAGGCGCCGAAATTCGATAAGTCCAAGAAGTACAAGAAAGGGAACAAAAAAGGACTTGTCGGAGCAACATTCACCGACTCCGAGGATTCCTCAAGCGGAGAGTCGGACGATGAGCAAGTGGAGCAAGCGCACAAGTGCTTCATGGCAAGAGAGGAGAATGATCAAGGATCTTCCTCTTCCGATGATAGTGACGACGAAGGAGATGAGGTAACTATGGATGACCTTAGGAATGCTAATTCTCAATTATGGTCTAAGTATACTAAATTAGTAAATAGGTATACTAAAGTAAAAGATGACCTAGCTAGCATTCAAACCTCGCCTAAAACTATCATCACCAACAACGACACCGTTGTTGAAGGGTTGAGGAATGAGATTGTTAATCTCAAGACTCAACTTGAACATGTTAGCATTGAAGATCCGGAGGATCACAAGATAGCGGATTTGACTTCTCAAAACTCGACTTTGAGTATTGAGAATGAGAATCTTAAATCTCGTGTTTATGTGCTCACATCGCAAGTATCCAACTTGGATACTTCTATGCGTTCTCTCACCGAGAAATATGAGAACACATTAGGCCGAATTAATAAATTCAATAAGGGTAAGGACCATTTGGATAAAATCCTAAGTGACTTACTTCCGGCCAATCACCACATTGGCTTGGGGAATACGATGGGATGTTCATCCAAATCGGCCACTACTTTTGTTAGGCCAACTTCCGGTGACTCAACAAGTGGTAGCAAACCCTCTATTGGTAGTTCTTCTACCAATGGTGCTTCCACCTCGTCCACACCCTCTTTCGGAAAGAAACCCACTTTGGGTGGACCTCCAAAGAAGGGGCATGCTTATATGTACACCAATACTATGCCACGTAGGAACACACGTCCTACTCCACCGGCTCACACATATGATGATTTTTATGCAACACATTCACGGGCACGTGCACACCATGTGAGACACCCTCACGCACGTGTTCCCACACATGCATATGTTCACCCACAACATCATATGAATAATTATCCGCATGCACCATTCCATCATGTTCCTTATGCCTATCCACGACATGCATCACGTAGAAACCAACAACGCATGCATGCACCCAATAGGATGAGGGCTCCCAAGATTTTCACTATTTGGAGCCCAAAGGACACAAGCATGGATGAAAAACAAGTCTACATGAATGCTTATTTTTCGGATGTTGTGCATAGTAGAAATTATGTGGGGAAGTCTAAGTCCAATTGGACTTAGCTTCCAAAGGTCTAATCTTTTGGACCCAATGACCTTGGGTACCATGATATGAAATTTTCTATCTTTAGGTACTCAAGGAAAAGAAAAAGAAAAGGAGCAACAAATTTAAATTTAGCTCCAAGGGGAATTGGATACTCGATAGCGGGTGTTCAAAACACATGACGGGTGACGCTCAATTGCTCTCCGGAGTGGTTCCCATTGCAAATGGAAACCGCGTCATATTTGGAGGCAACGAGAGCGGAACCATCATAGGTGTTGGTAAAGTGGGTAATCCTTCTAAACCCATTATATGTGATGTTTACCTTGTTAAAGGATTAAACCACAATCTTATTTCAATAAGTCAACTTTGTGACAAAGGTTACAAAGTTAACTTTGCGAAAGGAATGTGTCATATTTTAAGAAAAGATAATAATGAATTATTGTTTTTCGGCACACGCCATAAGGATATATATATCCTAGATCTTCCAAGATCACATGAACAATGTCATATTGCCAACACAAGTGAACAACACTTATGGCATCGACATTTTGGTCATGTGAATTTTGGAACACTTTTTAAGCTTTCCAAGTTAAATTCTATTAGAGGCTTCACTAAGCTTGTCTTTCAAAAGAAAATCTTTTGTGACTCGTGTCAACGAGACAAGCTTCCAAAATCTTCATTTAAACCTAAGAAAAGCATTTCTTCTAAGCGGCCTCTAGAACTATTACATCTAGATTTATTTGGGCCAACTAGAGTTGCTTCATTAGGTAATGCTAGATATGGACTTGTCATCGTTGATGACTTTTCTAGGTTTACTTGGGTATTTTCATTGTGTAATAAAAATGAAGCTTTAAAAAACTTCACAATTTTTGCTAAGAAAGTACAAAATCTCTTAGGAACCACCATTGTCACTATTCGTAGTGATCATGGAGGTGAATTTGAGAATGAGTCTTTTGAGACATTTTGTGATGAAGTTGGTATTACACACACCTTCTCTTTCCCTCGTGCACCTCCTCAAAATGGTGTAGTTGAGAGAAAGAATAGGACGCTAGTGGAGTGTGCTCGCACTATGCTTGATGATAGCCAACTTGGCCATCAATTTTGGGCGGAAGCGGTACACACCGCTTGCTATGTGTTTAATAGAATACTTTTGAGGCCTGGCACTAAACAAACTTGTTATGAATTGTTGTTTGGTAGGTTGCCTCAAGTTAAACATTTTCATGTTTTTGGTTCGAAATGTTTTATTAAGAACACGTATGGTAGTTTGGACAAATTCGATCCAAGATCCGATGAGGGGATTTTTGTTGGATATTCTTCGCGTAGCAAAGCCTACCGGATATTCAACAAACGAACCTCAACGATCGAGGAGTCGCTTCATGTGTCACTTAATGAAGGATTTGTTCCAACTAGAATTACTAATGATGATGACTCTATGGATGTCTTATGTGATTCAATTGGTAATTCTAACTCTAATGATTCTATTGATTCTAATGAGACTAACCCATCTAATGAATTTGTTGAGAATGTTCCTAGTGACCAAGGTATTCCCAAACGGCTTCATACCGTTCGTGACCATCCTCATGAGAAAGTCATTGGCAATATCCATGATAGTGTCAAGACGAGATCGCAAGTGAACTACTTCGCTCATTGTGCCTTTGCCTCCTCGATAGAGCCAAAGAATGTTAATGAAGCATGCGAAGATAGCGCTTGGATCTTATCCATGGAGGAGGAACTCATTCAATTCGAGAGGAATGAAGGTTGGGAGCTTGTTCCATTGCCATCGAAGAACCACACCGTCATAGGGACAAAGTGGATCTTCAAGAACAAAACCGACGAAAACCAAGTCGTCGTCCGGAACAAAGCTCGGTTAGTTGCTCAAGGCTACCGTCAAGAGGAAGGTATTGACTTCGAAGAATCCTTCGCTCCGGTAGCTAGATTAGAATCAATTAGATTATTATTGTCTTTTGTATGCCATAAGGATTTTAAATTATTTCAAATGGATGTTAAAAGTGCATTTTTAAATGGAGATGTTGTTGAGGAAGTTTACGTTTCTCAACCTCCAGGTTTTATTAATGAAAAATTTCTAAATCATGTTTTTAAACTAAAGAAAGCGCTTTACGGCTTGAGACAAGCTCCTCGAGCTTGGTATGATCGCCTAAAGAATTTTCTTTTGGATTTGAATTTTAAAATGGGAGAAGCTGATTCTACACTTTTTGTTAAGCATTCGAATAATGATATAATTTTAGTTCAAATTTATGTTGATGATATCATTTTTGGTGCTACTAACTTTGCTCTTTGCGAAGAGTTTTCTAATGTGATGAAGGAACAATTTGATATGAGCCACATGGGTGAGCTCAAATATTTCTTAGGTCTCCAAATTCGCCAAATGGACGATGCAATCTTCATCCACCAAACGAAGTATACGGTGGAGTTGCTAAAGCGATTTGGAATGGAGAATGCCTCCGGAAAGAAGACTCCAATGAGCACGACTACGCATCTTGATAAGGATACGGGCGGTAAGGATGTAGACATTCGTCTATATCGACGTATGATCGGTAGTTTACTTTATCTTACCGCAAGTAGGCCCGATATTATGTTTGACGTATGTGTATGTGCTCGTTATCAGTCTCAACCTAAGGAGTCTCACTTAGTAGCGGTAAAACGTATTTTCCGTTATCTAAGTTATACACTTGATTTTGGATTACTTTATCCAAAATCTAGCACGTATGAGTTAATCTCATATAATGATGCCGATTATGCGGGATGCAAATCCGACAGGAAAAGTACTAGTGGCACTTGCCATTTTATAGGAAATTCACTTGTCTCTTGGTTTTCCAAGAAGCAAAATTCCGTATCACTTTCAACCACCGAGGCGGAATACATTGCCGCCGGTGCCGCCGGTGCCGCGTGTGCTCAAGTTCTTTGGATGAGACACACACTTAAAGACTTTGGTATAAACTGTGATACTTGCCCTATCATGGTGGACAACCAAAGTGCAATATGTCTTTCCAAGAACCCGGTACACCATTCCCGTTCGAAACACATAGATGTCCGACACCACTTTTTAGATGATCATGTTGCTTAAAAGGACATCATTTTAGTGTACGTTGAAACCCAAAAGCAAATCGCCGATATTTTCACGAACCCCCTAAAGGAGGACTCCTTTGTGCGGTTGTGTCGAGAATTGGGGATTATGGGTGAATCCGAGATATAGGATTCATGTTTCATTCAATAATCTTGCATGCTATTATATTTCGCAATATTTCGTTCAAGCTAGACTTATTGGATTTTTCGGAATTTTATGTGATATTTTGAATTTTTGCTCGAATTCATGTTTGAATGTCGTATTTGAGATTTCGATGATTAATGGGGTAGTTTAGATGATTTTTGAGAGGATTGCGATGTATCGTCCAAGTGTTTTGAGGAGAGAACTTAATTATCAATTTTTGGACTCATCTAGTCGGTCTCAGTTCATCAACCAACCGACTAGATTCACATCTAGTCGGTCAGCTAATGAACTCAGACCGACTAGCTCTATCTCTCAACTTTTGAACTCCTTTAGTCGGTATTAGTTCAATCACCAACCGACTAGATTCGTACCTAGTCGGTTAGTAAAAGAACTCAGACCGACTAACTCAAGCTATTTTGAGTTTCCTTTCCAGCTTAACTCTTTAGTCGGTTCAAGCTTACTTATCGACCGACTAGATTGAGTTCTAGTCGGTCAGTATTTGAGTGTAGACCGACTAATTCTCGTTCAGGAAATCTTCGACTGGTCTCTGTTTCCACTTAGTCGGTTCAAGCTCATTGACCGACCGACTAGATCGTGATCTAGTCGGTCAGTGCTTGAACTGTGACCGACTAGTGGTGCCAGGGACTGTTTGGTCTTTTGAGCTCTCGACCGACTTAATCTCGATTTAGTCGGATTTTTCTCATTTTATTCGATCAAAACCTCTCTCTCTCAGCTCAAACCCCCCGACCCCCGCGCTGACCCTTCGACTTCCGGCCATTTTCCGACCTAATCTGTCGTCGCCGACCGTCGCCCTCTCCTCCTAGGTGATCTCTCCTCCCTCTCCTAGCTATCTAGGGTTAGTTTCCTGTTCCTAGGGTTAGGGTTAGATCATTTTCAGTTAGGGTTTCTTTTAATTTCGACCTAGGGTTTGCTAGGGTTCCGGCCATCTAGGGTTTCGTAGATTTGATCTTTCTTGCGTCGTGTCGTGCCTCGATTATGGCTCGTACACGTATCCTGATCACTCCATCTAGCCCCTCACCGATGACCGTAGAACCTAACCCTACGGATCCCGTTCAACCTTCGAGAACCCCTCCGAAACGCCGTGCTAAGACCACCCAACCCTCTTCATCTTCGCCTCCTCTTAAGCGTAAGAGGACGGCGACTGCGAAACCCTGAGCCCGATCTCAGCCCAAGCCCAAGCCAGTTATTTTTCGTGCTCCCACTCCACCCGGTGCTTCGGATTCCGACACCGAGTATATCCCCGAGCCTGAGACTCATAGGGAACCCACTCCTCCTACCCATCCTGAGTCTAGCTCCCGACCTCGTACGTCTACCCGTAAGCCTAAGGGAAAGGCTCCGATGCCGGTTGGCGGTGTCGATATCTCGTGGTGTCGCGACGACCCTTTGTGTCTCGCGGCTTACAACCGTATCGAACATTGCCCACTGCTTCTGGAGCATTTCGTCCAGTTCAGTGACTTCATAGGGCTAGCTGATCTTCTTTCGTCCTCGGGTCTTCTCGATTACCTTCGATATGACCCGAAGGCGAATCCTCACCCTACCCTCGATTAGTAAAACTATTCTATGCCAATAGGATCCGGGGTCAGTACGATGCGACCCACTCTGTTGAGACGACTGTTTTGGGGACTCCTATAGTCCTCACAGCAGAAATCTTAGGAGAGATTTTGGGTATCTCCTCGTCTGGCCTCCTCCCCTCAGACATTTCTGTTGATGATATTTCTTCCTTAGATCAGACCATCCTTTCTGAGATTTTCAATCAGATTCCTCCCGCCATAATTGGCCTACCCTCCAAATCCTTCAAGCCAAATGCATGGTGTAACGACTGGTTTTTCATGTATGGATTATATATATATATATATATATATATATATATATATATATATATATATATATATATATATATATATATATATGGTTGCTTCTTCTTGATTGTGATTTCCATTTCTGTCTCCGTAGTTTTCATTTTCGTTCGTTTTGTCGTGATTCTCTAGATTCTTCCGTCGGTCGCCGTGTTTGAAGTAAGTCATTCGTGACGGGCTTCATATCGGTCATATCTTATTGTTAGATCAAGCCTAGGAGTCTTAGGAATCGATCCCGGAGCTTCACGCTCCATTTCGGAACTTTTGGTGCACGTTAGCCGGTATAAGAAGGGGCACCGACCGACTAGATGACGATCCAGTCGGTCGGAAAACCTTCTTGAACCGACTAGTGAGCTTTGTTAAATGTTCAGGAGTTACTGTTTGTCGTTAGTCGGTCTAAGAACGTTGGTCGACCGACTAGGTTGCAAACTAGTCGGTCAGCAATGCTTCTTTAACCGACTAACTCTTTAATTATTTTTGACACTAGTTACTGTTTACTCTTAGTCGGTCCAAGAACGTTCATCGACCGACTAGATGTCAAACTAGTCGGTCAGTAATTGTTCTTTGACCGACTAAATCTAAATCCTAATTTTCGTCTGGGTTACTGTTTACACTTAGTCGGTCTGCGTTGGTCAACCGACCGACTAGTTCCCAAACTAGTCGGTCAGTGGCTGTTCTTTGACCGACTAAACAGTACAGGAAACCCTAGTTTTGCCCTAGCCGCCACCAAACTCTATAAATACTCCTCCAAACGTTATCTTCACCTCCCGCATGACCTAAAACCATAATTTCTCCCCCATTGAGCCCACATCTTCCTCAAACCATTAATCCTTCATCCCAAGCTCATCCTTCATCATCCAAACCCTCCCTTTTCATAACCCACCTTCCATCTTCCCCAAACCTTCATCAAACCCCCAAAATCCACATCAAAACCCATTTCTCCAGATTTTTCCCTCATTTCCAGATCTGAGCCGGATCGTTCTTCCGTTGCCGTGGTTGCTCGGCATCGTTCCTTTGCTTCTTCACGGTAATACTCGATTCCTTTAGTTTTAGCATAACCCACATTGACATTGTGAAACCCTAATAAAATGGATTATTAGATGATTATGGTTCTAATAAGAAACCAATTTAGAATCATTGTGCTAATGATTGTTTTGCCATATCAGTGATCCATTCCGTAGTTAGCTTGTGTGACGATCTTCATTGCTCGTCAATCTCGGTATCAGGCAAGTGAAACTTGCATCTCTTGATTTGGGCCATGTCTTAGGCCATTGCCTTGCTTTAGCGTAAAAGAGACTAGACGGTGAAAGGGTAGCCGTCTAGACGCCTTTGACCTAGCTTGACAACGAAGCTTGGTCCGTCACCCTCATCATGCTTGTATGTCACGTTTACTTTAAATTAACGGTACGCGTATTAACTGTTCATGTCATCCATGCATCCTTAACTGCTATTGCATTTTAACTGCCATGTTTAATTTAAATTAACGGTACGCGAATATGTTCATGTCATTGCATTTTGCATGTCACGTTTAAATACAATTAACGGTACGCGAATATCTGCTCATGTCATTGCATGCTTGAATACTCATCGTGATTGCGTAGCTTCGCTACATGCTTGTCCTATTTGTTCCGGCTAGGCTCCCACCTTGCGTGGGCACAATCCGATGCCAAATACACTTTCTGGCTCGTGTTCCAGAAGACGAGCTCAACACAGCCTGCGGGCAATAGGGCACTCGTTGAGTGACCCCTTGTACTTGATACTTGAACACAGCCTGCGGGCAATAGGGCACTCGTTGAGTGATCCCTTGTACTTTACTTGTTACTTGACATTACATGTCTCAACAACCACTTGCTACCTGTACTTTACTTTACTTGTTACCACCTTACCTTACTTGCCATGCACCATACTTTAACTGCTAGGTTGCTAGTTTACCTTTCTTTCCGTTTCCTTGCACAAGTCTTTCGACTTGCTGACATGTGCCCCTTTTCTCTTTTGGGTGACACATGTTAGAGCCCGAGCCTGAGTTACTTGCTGAGGACGTGGTGTTCGCTGACACTGAGTCAGAACCCGCGTTGATTGAGGACTTCGTTGACACTGGGGATCAGTCTTAGTCCTTAGTTGTCTTCTTTGTTTAGACTGCTTAGTTGTCGGTGCGTGGCACCTAGTTTGATACTCTGTTATGTTTACGTTTGTTTGGCCTTGTTCTGGGCCTTAGACTCTTTCCTGTTAGCCTGGTGGCTTTTCTGTGATGTTGAATATTTTGTGGACAAACTTTGGGATTGGTATTTCATATCCGTCTCATTATATTATTATTATTGTTGTTGTTCCTTTTGCGATTACAGGGACCTGCTTATACTAAATTGACGCTTATCAGGCGTGCAGCTTCACAGCTCCACGTTTGAGCGGACCTTCTCACGTCTCGCCTCCATTTTAGGGAAGCGGGGCATGACACATGGGTCCTGAATTTGATTCTGAAGTCGTGCTTGCTTCCCAAGTACGGCTCCTCATCTCTACCGTCCCAGCCTTTTCTGAAGCTGATTTATGCCATTTTCATGGGGAGCTCGATTAACTGGGCTCGCATTATACTCGATAAGATGGACTCTTTCGAGTGTATTCGCAAGTCCACGAAATCGGCTTATATCCCCTTTCCGTGCTTGTTGACTCTTGTTTTCCGTCACTTCCGTGTCACTTTGCCTCGTGACGATGAGCGTCCTCTTGGTCCTCCCCTGAACGCGACGGCCGTCAAGAAATCTCTTGCGGCGCTCCGTCACGTTCAGAGGACGACACCTTCAGCGTCTGCCTCTGCCTCTGCCTCTGCCTCTACTGCTCCCTCTGCCACTCTTGATGATGTCGTTTGGTTACTTCGTCGTCACGAGTCTCGTTTGGCTCGTACCGAGGAGGTAGTTTGTCGTATGGCTAGTCTGATGGGTATTCAGCTTCCTCCTCCTGTTTCTGAGGATGAGGAGATGGATGATGAGGATATCGATGACCTTGTCACCTCTTTAGCTCGTGGCGCTGAGGCCACTGCTGCTGCTGCTACCACATCTGCTGCTGGTGCTACCACTTCTGGTGCTGCTGTTGCTGCTTCGTCTGATGGTGCCCCCGAGAGCACACCTGTTGCCACCACTCCTGCGGTGGATACTCCGACTGGTGCTCCCGAGGCCACTACTGTTGCTGCTCCAGAGATTGCCACTTCTGCCGTCGCTCCTGCTGACATTCCAGACATTCCTGCTGATCCAGTTTCCACCACTTCGCCTGCAGAGCCTGATGCTGCTGCAGATCCTGCCGGTTCCTCTTGAGCTTCTTTGAGGACTCTCCGATGCTCCTTAGATGATACATCTAGTGTGTGAGAGTTTGGTTAGGATAGAGTGGGGTTTTGGATCGTTTTGATGTATTTTGATACTTTTGATGATGTATCTTCATGTATTTTGATGATGTTGTATGTTTTTTTGACACTCCGATATCTGTGATATGATGATGTATTTTGTGCACCGATCGGTGGATCGATGTTTTGTATGACAGTGATGTTTATTTTTTTGATGTACTCTGGTTCATATCTTTTATATATATACATCGACGTTGACATTTCATACTATTGTGCAAAATTTATAATTTTTTTTATGTCTCTGATGTTTGATTTCGTCGCTCGACGATATTAACTTGGTTTAATAGAAATTTCTTTTATGGAAACATAGAATTGTTTTTCATGCACTAAATTAACCAAGAATGTTGATATTGGAGAGTATATTCCATAACTCAATCCGTAAAAATGATTTGAGTTTTGATGAGTTCGTTTTTCGATTTTCGACTATGGTTTCATTGACACGCCTTGATGAACTAGTCGGTCAACTTTCCTTCTTGGACCGACTAGTTTAGCTTTACTGTACATGCCAATTTTTCACCTAACTTACTGTTTATCGTTAGTCGGTCTATGCTCATTTGGTGACCGACTAGTTGGTGAATTAGTCGGTCAACATTTGTTCTTGGACCGACTAAGTCTATTTATGCTCAGACTTCAGTTTTATCTGTTAGTCGGTCTCAGTTGAGTAACCGACCGACTAGTTGTGAAACTAGTCGGTCAGCTACTCTTCTTGGACCGACTAGTTCCTTATGTCTGTGCTTTGATCTTTTCTCTGTTCACTCATTAGTCGGTATACGTTAATTGACCGACCGACTAGTTGATGAACTAGTCGGTCGGTGGTTGTTCTTTGACCGACTAGTTGGGTTCAGAAAAGAGCCGTTGGAGCTTTAATTGAAACGTTTTTCTCTCTTTCTCTCCTCTATCCTATAAATACTTGTTGGGCTGCATTCATTGCAGTCAAGGCTGATATTATTGCAAGTTTAGAGATCAAGAGAAATCATTCCAAGCTCATTCAAAGCTCTTTCATTCCATTCAATAATCTCTCCTCACTCTTACTTCCAAAGAGAGATTCATTGAGTGCGAAGCCTTCCAAGCCAAGTGTTTGATTCTAGGTCACCAACATCCCCATAGCTCTCCATCGCTGATCTACATCTTGGAGCTAGGGTTTGGTGCCACTTCTTCTTCCTCAAAATCACCCTTGCCCTAATTCGTAAGCATTACTCAAGGCATAGGTATTTTGTCGGTAAGAAGTTTCTTATTTCATTTCAATTTCATATTGTAAGTTTCACTCTCGGTTGTGTGAGTGTGGTTGTGATCCCGGGTTGTGGGAGTCACAAATTACTTCGTGTATGATTTGACTTGTGAAGGTTTTTCACAAGTATTTCATAGTGGAAATCTTAAGTTAGGGTTTCTAACTCAAGTATCCGGAGGGGATCCGGGTGGTTGGGACGTAGGATCACCGGGAACAAGTCGGGGAGACTTGGGTGGATCCGAACCCAGTAATATCTTTTGTTAGCATTGTTAATTTTGTTGTTGTCTTCAATTTAAGCTTCCGCAAATTGATTTGGTAGTTGTTTGCACGATAATTAGGAATTATACTCCTTGTTATTTTTAAAATACTATTCACCCCCCCTCCTAGTACTTGTGCAGTAGCTTGTAGGGCATTACAACCTTCCCTCCTGAAAGTGGGATTAGAGTCTCCTGGCTTCATTGAGAGAATACATGGTGACCTTTGCAGGCCTATTCACCTCGCAAGTGGCCCATTTTCGGTACTTCATTGTAATGATAGATGCATCTATTAGATGGTCCTATGTGTGCCTTTATATTCACTCGTAACCTAGCTTTCTCAAAAGTTTATAATGTGGGTGAATTCACTACACATATCTTTGAAGACTTCTGCCAAGCAACTGGCATTGAAATTGAACATCCTGTAGCATGTTCATACTCAGAATGGGTTATCAAAGTCTCTGGTAAAGAGACTCCAATGGATTTCACGTCCATTGTTAAATCTCAGTTGCCTGTTGATGTTTAGGGATCAACATACTGCATTCCGCATCGCTTATCACGATACGGTCCTCTTGTGGCCATATCTTATTGCTGATGCCGCTTGCTTATGGTTTACACCAAGTTTTGATAACTGTGAATTTGATGAGCAAAGTCTCATTGAAATAGGCACGCAGTCTAAAGAAGCCTGAAGCTTCTGAGACCCTATCATGGGACACAAAAATCCTAATCTCGTTATGATCCGCATACTTTTTCTGTGTGAAGATGAGATCCAGAAGATCCTTCACATTCAGACTAAAGTACATCAATTGCCGGATAAATTTACAGACAACCAGAAGATTGTTCGTTCACACGTCCTTGCTGTCAACATGCCAGTTAGGATTGACATCCCAAAGATGGATGCAATCCACCGTCAACAGAATTGGCTGTACCTCAATTAAAAAGAGAACGCCCGCTAGGTTCAAAATATAAAGTTCCTCGAAAGAGGAAGATTCCTGGATATATTAAAAAGATCCCTCCACAGGATGCTGAGCTCAGACCAGCAACCTCTCCCCTTCTAATTTCCCCTGCAGAGGAAACAACAGGAGAAATATCATTATACTACGTACGTACTGGAGAGGTACTGGACGGAAATAGCATAGTCGTCGATGACGGTTTTGCTTTCGCTATTGCCGTTCACGTCGCTGAATACGACGATGACGTCAACCCACTTTTCTATAGCATAAACGCATAGATTGGCCAAAGTGGGACGAGGCAATAAGAGTAGAGCTGGACTCACTCTTGAAAAGCAAAGTCTTTGGACCAGTAGTCCATACACCTGAATGTGTAAAACCTGTGGAATATAAGTTGGATTTCATAAGAAATTGAAATGAAGGAAATGTGATCATTTTCCTACTAAGCCTAAACGTCTCTGAAAAGCCAATAAATGCAGCTCATGGACGTTGTGACTGCATATCTATACGGCAATATAGATATAAAGATCTATATAAAACTTCCAGAAGGGTATACTCTAAGGGTATACTCTACGTCCCAGAGATGAAAGAGAGACGTAGAAACGTCTTCTCCATAAAGGCTACAAAGATCATTAGATGATCTTAAGCAACATTCTGCCCGTGTATCTTTTTCGAAAGATCGTTGACAGAATTTGTGATATTCGTCGTATATGTGGTCAACTTAAAGCTAATAAGATCTTCTGTAGAGACCATTGAGATATCTGATAGCCTTAAGCATACCTTGGAAATGAAATACCTAGGCATAACAAGGTATTGTCCCGGCTTACAGATTAAACACCTTCGTGGTGGAACCCTTTAATATTCTTCATACACCTGGAGTTTATGAAGAATGATGTCCATTTGCAATCTATTAAAAATGGATGCTTATTTATGACACCTTCCCGTCGCTGGAAGAGGGGGAGGACATCCTAGGTCCCGAAGAGCCTAGCTCTAGTGTACTTGTTACACTTCTTTATCTGGCCAACTGTACGTGTCTTTGATAGAACGTCTGCAGTAAAGCTGTTAACCAGATACAGTGTTGTCCTGGAGAGCACCACTAGACCAAGGATAAGCTGCTTCTGCGCAACTTCCAAGGGTCAAGGAATATATATCGTATATGCAGGTTTAAAGATCATCGCAATGACTAAAACACAAAAGGACGGCCACCTGCTAAAGATCTACACATCATCCTCCAAATTCTACATCTTCTGAGAAGCTCATCATCCAAGAAGCAAGTCTTGAAAACGCTCAGCCAGGTCCAGCAGTACCTTGCAGACACAGTGAAGACTGATTCAAAGAATACATTAGTGGAGTCATCTACCAACTTCGAAGAGCGTTCCACTTCAGAGCGCCACTGCTTTCCAATAGCCGCTAGATGAGTGAAACTTGTATAGATGAGTGATGATTGCATTTGCTTTCAGAACATGATGGATGTATAGACGAATAGGAGATGATTGTATAGATACATAGGAAATCTGCAAGCCTGAAACTTGTACAGATCAGGGGGAGTCCCTCGATAGTTGTACTCTTTTCCCTTAAGCTGTTGGTTTTTCCCACTGGGTTTTCCTCAGCTCTGGATCCAGAAGTATCCACCCCATTAGCATACTGAATCCTGATGTATTCATATGCTTAACCTAAGGTAATGGAGAGATGAGGGGGAGTATTGGGAGTTGAGTGAGGCCTTTGGCCTCCCTCCCCTCATCATCTCACCATTACTCCCCACTAATTGTAGTGGGGAGTCTCTTGGACTCCTAAACCCCATTATGAGAATGCTTATATAGAGAATCATGGCTTATGTCATAGCTACTCCTAATCTTAGATTGGTTTCCATCTTGAAGTTTATAACAGGATTCAAGTTTTGATGCTTCTTTGTATTTATTTTCTGGTGCACCAAAAAAAAAGTAAGAAAGAAAGTCAATTTTACAGAAACAATCCTACGCAAATACCAATTAACACAAAGCCTTCAGTATCATTAACAGCCGTTGATATAGTAAATTACAAAAAGATCCTTTAATCGTACGGTGCAAATTAGGAGTTGTGCTCTGCTAACTACACCATCGCCCCTTATATATACGCACAGACGGGGTCGGTTTTTCTCCCTCTCGCCTCCTTTGGTCTCTCTGGGTCTCTCTTTCGTCGCCTTTAGGTTTAGGGTTTGCAAACTGTTTGAAGCGGCAGCATGTTGGTCTACCAAGATCTTCTGACTGGTATGATAATTGTCTTTGATCTTTAGTTTGTTTGATTTAAATCGTCTTTTTGTTATAAAATTCGTTAGATCTGGGAAATTTTTGATCTGGGAAGAATATGTTTGATCTAATGAAGTTAATTTATTTGCATGCTTAAATTAGATTATGTCAGAGTATTTTTATGAAGTTAGCACCTTTGAATTTCATAATTGAATGATTTATGTTGTCATGCGGATTTTAAGGTTTTTGTGTTTGTATCCTTAAAGTAGCGTCAGATATCATGATTTCTACTTGACAATTGGTTTTATATTAAAATATACACACTATATATCTATAAGAGTATCGTCTTTGAATTCTACTTCCAGTATATGTTTAATTTTTTTTTACTGATATCTCTTTATGTGCCCAAGCTCAGCATATTAGTTTTACATGTGGATATGAGTTTAAGTTTCCATCAAATATGGATCCTCTCCTGTTTCTGGGGTTTTGTCTGACACGTCAAATTATTTGATTCGATCTATTTATGAGCAACTCCTTTTGCTAATCAATTTTCATCTCGTTTGTTGTTAGTTATTAGTGTTATTAAATCTATTATATAAAACACAACTTTTTTTGAATTTTAGGGCTGACTAGGACAAACAGGTTGATAGAAAGACTGTTCAGATTTAATCTTGACGAGTGAATGGTTCGAATGATAGTATGAGAAAATTTTGGGGGGGTGGGACTTTTGGAGGGGAACTAAATTTTTAGTGCAACATTATGGATATTCGTTTAAATTTAATGCATAAAAAGTTGTGCTCTATCTTTGAAACTTAGGCCATCCTCTTTCAAAATTTTAATGCTGAGAATTTAATGTAAGAAATTTCTATCCGAAGGCGCCCGCGCATGCTAAAAATCACGAGTAAGAAGCTTCTATTTGAACAGTCATTATGACATGAATGCTAAAAACCAAAGAGGACCAAAAACCACGAGTAAAAATCACGAGTAAGAAGTTTTCACCACATGCATCATAAGATGTAAAAAAGTGAGTTGTATGCCCACAAAAGCCAATTACATTGACTTGCTTGATTTGTAGGATAGAAAATCTGAAGGCGTCCGCACAAATTTTTTACGTTACTTTGTTGTTCCGCGCCGAATTGTAGTTCCGCTGCGCCGAGTTTGTTGTTCTGCGCCTAATGCGCTCGCACCATTTTTTACGCTAATTTGTTGTTCCGCGTCAAATGCGTCCACGTCGAATTTGTTGTTTCGTGTCGAAGGCACATGCGTCGAATTTATTGTTCCGCACCGAAGGTGTCCGTTCTGCTAAATATTTTGACGCTAATTTGTTCTTTTAAATTTTGGCCGTGGAAATATTTTTTGGAAACAATGATTTCACTGGGAAATATCTTAAATGAACTGTGCCCGCGGGCACGAGTTGTGATTAGTATATAATCACTGGCCCCAATCTTAGTTATGTTAGGAGATTAGAAGTAGATTTGGATGTGCACCACAAAGGAATTTCTCAATTTTTTGAAATAATTCTACCCTTCAGTTTTTCATTAATTAATCTTCCATTTTCAAATGGTTCAAGCCTACGACGTTCCAAGTTCTAACCCACTTGCAACTACTTAGCATATACATGCTTTAAAGTTTGTTATAGATTGCTACTAATTAGTTTTCCAAGATGTGTAGATATCATGGGTGCATTCCAAAATATTCCAACCTTCAGGAAAGGTGAATATCATATATTTAAGGGGTGTCGTCATTTTGTATAATTTCTGTATTGGAGTGTCCGTGGTGTTACATCATAGGTTGGAATCTCTTCTTTCTTATTGGGGTTGGATCAGATTTGGTTTTGTACTAAACATGTGTAAGTACCAATTAAAACTATTTTCCAATTAAAACTATTTTTACTTATAGTTCATTTTATTATATGAAAATTAACAAAATTTGAACTTTTTTGTAATCAATGTTATAAATCTTTGTTTTTTAAATAACTTCATCAGATTATAGTGAAATTTATCATAGTAGCTTAATAAATTTCATAAGTTGGTTTTTGGGTTTGGAAAGAGTCCTACCCAAATATAGCTCGATAAGGATTTCCGATTTTTTAGATCCAAACCCAAATATTTGGATACGGTCAAATTATTTTTTCGGGTTCTCGAGTATCATTTACAGTCCAAGGTGTATTCCCCCACATTCTTACCTTTCTTTGTTGGCATCGATACTTTTCACAATATACTTTGGCCATGACAAACACTAATCGAATTAAAAGAATGTTGTCACTGAGTCTTGTCACCATCAAGACGCTGTAATAGATAAACACATATTGGACAAAGAAACCAGAGAAGTAGGTATCTGCTGAGTAACGGATATATCTAGAAGGGTGAACGTATTGTTATTTTTCCTCCTATTAGGTTTTAATTTATTGACTTGAAAGTGTTTTCCTTGCATACTTACTTGATTGAAATTCATGCTGCAGCTTATGCTTATGAAACAGGAGTAAACTTTTAAATTCCAGATTTTATGTGATGTCATTAACGTCTGACATTTCATTTTACTTTTCAGGTGATGAGCTACTGTCAGACTCCTTTCCCTACAAGGAAATTGAAAATGGAGTTCTGTGGGAAGTTGAGGGGAAGGTCAGCATCTTTATTTATCTCATTTTATGGTATCTCATGTGTAATCCTATATAAAACTTTCTTTGTAATAGAAATGTGTTTAGAACTAGTTCTAATTAATGTCATACTACCCAAAAATTTAAAACAGTTGGGTTTTGTTGAAGACACGGTAATAAAATTGGAATAATAAATTCAATATAATTCATTACAAGTGAGATACTGTAAAAAAAATATGAACTAAATATACATTCTACATGTTGATGTTGTTATGGCAGTGGGTGGTCCAAGGTGCTGTCGATGTCAACATTGGTGCAAACCCTTCTGCCGAAGGTGGTGAAGAGGATGAAGGAGTTGATGACCAGGCTGTCAGGGTCGTTGATATTGTTGACACATTCCGGCTTCAGGTTTGTGTTATATTGGTTACTTATTTTTTTAATTTACAAAATTGTGTGAGCTGATCTTTCTTTCTATTTGCTTCATTTGATAGGAACAACCTGCATTTGATAAGAAGCAGTTTGTGACCTGGGTGAAGCGTTACATTAAGCTCTTGTCTGGAAAGTTGGAGGGTGAAAAGCAGGAGGAATTTAAAAAGAATATCGAGGGAGCTACAAAATTCCTGCTTTCGAAGGTCAAAGATCTACAATTGTAAGTGTTTGGAACTTTGGAACTCGATATATTTCATCCTGAGCCTAGAAATTGATTTTATTGTTTACTGTCAACCCCGTAATATCATGATGTTGTCTTTTTGTATTACATGCATATTACTGGCAACAATCCCTTTTGACAATTGGGGTTTCAGCAGTGTGTGACCGAGTATTGTTTCTCTTTATACGAGTACATTATTGGCTTAGCTGGTATTGTTAGGGTATAGCTAGTAGTGGGTGACGGCGCTTGTGCCCTATCCCCACTCTTTCTTTACTCTTCCAAGGCGGCTACTTGTCTATTTGTATTATTTTGTATTGTTTTGCCTCTAATAAAATTTTATCATTTACCCGTCAAAAAAAAATATTTTATTTTATTTTGTCATTAACGAGCTAGATATCCTCTTTTTAGCGGAAGGTGCAAGTTCTACAATTAGATTGCTATATATATGCGTGTCTTGTTGATCTGTCCCTGGGTACACGAATCCCTTTTTCCTCCATCAAGCTCTTGTGGCCAACTTACCAGTAGTAGATTATAATCAACGAAGTTACAAAGTTTATTGTAAATTTGTTCTACACTGAAGACCATTACATCAGATGGGACCCCTGCTCACAATAGAAGTCTTCATTCTAAATCATTTTGGTTGGGGTACATGAATCCTTTTTTCCTCTATTGATCTCTTGCTTCCAAATTGTATTGGTTAAAGTTATGACTTTTAGTTTGTGATAAATGTAGTTACAAGTGTAATGAAATTTATTCGACACTGAGGAACAATACAGCAGCAGTTCTCACTTCTCACAGTAAAAAAAGTCTTCATTCCAAACCCTTTTGGTTGGGTACACGAATCCTTCTGTCCTCTGTTGGTTTCTTTATGCCAAATCATTTCTCTTAATGTTACTAGATAGTGCCTGCTAACTGTCTTAACCAATCCCAGTTTTTGGTCTACCCTCAGTTCATTTGCTTTGTTAATTGTGATTCTATCGCTCATGGCCCCCACACAACACTCTCCATTGCATATGGCTGAGCCATCTTTTACTGGCTTAGTAGGTTCATCATTATTTTGTCTCAAATTGAAGCCGTCTCTTGCAGTCATTTCCTTTCTAGCTTTTCACCAGAATGAATTGCATAGTTATATTAAAGAAAGATGAATCGATAAGAAGCGACTGACACCAAAAAAGTCATGGTAGGTGGTTATTGGCCGGTCTTCAAATGGTTGGATGATCTAATTTAGAACTGCGACTCCTAGACTCCTGTGATATCATGCACTGTTTGTAGACTAAACATATGCTTTTGGATTTCTGTCTTTAGAATTACTATGGCAGTCTATCATGTTATTTTGCACGAGGCTCACGTTTGCTATAGACACACATCTCCATCCGATGCTTCCAGAATCTATGGCTGGTAATAGTGCCCCTCGAGAGAAGTCAATTTTTTGCATGCTGCATGTTCCTGAGACCGATTCCCTTGTATTTACAGCAATGTGGTCGGACAGTTTCACCCCGACATATTATATGTGCATGTATTCCAAGTTAATGTTGTTTTGTTTCATGTTTGCTTGCTAGTTCAACATCTCGAAAGCACTAGCGCATTTAGTCCTACGTGGGTCGTGGGCTCCTTTTCCATCACACAACACAGTTGATTACGTCGGATCAGTTTGAGTTAACATTGATATGCTTGTACTTTTGGATATATGGTTAACTGCACTGTTGTCTCTTTGATGGTTTGTTTCCTGATTCCTGGCCATTGCTTGCATCGTTCTGATAGGATCGTTATGTTTTTCTTCTGCAGTTTTGTCGGGGAGAGCATGCATGACGACTGTAGCCTGGTCTTTGCATACTACAAAGAGGGTGCCACCGATCCAACCTTTTTGTACTTTGCCCATGGATTGAAGGAGATCAAGTGTTAGAGATGAGTGTCAGAATGAACTCCCTAACGGGAAATGTTCCAAGTTTACTTGTTACATTACCCAAGTTATCCGCTGGACTAATGTCTGGTTTGCGTTGTGGGTTGGTTGGTATTTTAGCAGAGCTTAATAGTTACTGTTTGGGCATGACTTGATGTGTTTTTATAATTGAGTTAATATCTATTGGATTGGGATATAATATATGCTTTCTTTGATCCGGGCTATGTTTGTTGCATTTCTTGTGTTCCTCATTTCGCATTCTATTTCGTGCTATTGTGATGAAGTGCATGTTAATGTTTTTGAGATTTGATTCATGGTCAATGAAATTGAGCGGCTTTGTAAAGGGAAAGTTATTTTGGCCTATGTCTATGGGCGAATAAAGAATGAATTCTACTATAGCAAATTGCTACATGGAGCATGTCCTGCCGAATTATATCTTGAACTTGGCAATTAGAAGAGGGTTCATCAACATGTTGATTGGATTATCTGCGGTGCCAATCTTTTCTGCAAGAATTGAGCCATCATTCTCAAGTATGTTCAAATTGAACGAAGACGTGCCTAACATTTATGTGCTTTGTCCTCTCACGATACATCTAGTTTTTGGTCAAGTGAATCATGCTTTGACGATCACAATACAGGGTAATAAGCTTTATATCCAAACTGAGCTCACTAATCAATTCTCTTAACCAGATAGCTTCATTTACTGCTTCAATCATAGTCGTATATTCTACCTCTACAATAGATAATGCAAACATAGCATGCAAGAGTAGCTTACTAACAGATAGCACACGCACTCAAAAAGGAATACACAACCGGCAAGTGAATTTTTTAATCAAGATCTCCAATAATCAGAATCAACATATCTAACCAAACCAACATCGCTTCTTTCAAACACCAAACAAACATTAGAAGTATCATTTAAAAATGTAAGATTCCATTTTACTGTCTGCCAGTATCGATTTCTAGGGCAATACATATAAGTTGCCTACACTAACTGCATGAGAAATATCAGGATGTGTACAGATCATATCATACATTATACTTACAACCACACTTTAGAAAATGTAAGAGTGGGGAATATTTACCATATACTATGCCTCCTCGTTTGTGGTGATAAAGCAGATGAAAGTTTAAAATAAGAAACGTGTGGAGTACTACCAGGTTTGGTATTTCTTATCGCGAAACACTTTAAGCATCTTTTCAAAGTATTTCGTTTGATATAGATATAGATACAATTTTCTTGTTTTCTGATCTATATGAATCTCCATGACAAGAAATTTCTTAACGGCTTCTAAATCTTATATTTCAAATTTACCTTTCAATTATGTCTTCAGATTGTTGGTTTTCTTAAATATTAAATATAGACCACTAGATCTCTACATTGGCATGGTATTGTCCATTTGGGCCCGCTGACCCAATTGGTTTTCCTCTTAGGTGTCCCCAAAAGGCCTCGTACCGATGGAGATACTAATTCATATACTAATTCATATTTAATCCTCAAGAATCTCTAATGCTTAGCCGATGTGGGACTATTCGTTCGAACCCTAACAAGCCTCCCCTCGAACACACATGACAACATGAGTCTCCCCTCGAACCATCATTCATCTATCTTGCCCAAATGAGCCAAACCATTTATTCTCCACTATATCCCTACGGCACATGCCTTACATGGAGTCTTAAAACTTTGCTCGAAGCTTTGCCTCACTGTGTGAACGACCAACACACGTATCCCGTGAGGAATCCTTATTGGAGCCAAATTGAGTTATCCGCCTCGCCGTGCAGATGGAACACATGTAACCCGCATGGTCTCTTAACCGAAGCAACCCCAAAGATCTATCTATCCAATAAAGCGCAAGCATATACTTTGATCCATGGAGCTTATAAATTGTTCGGCACCTGGAGGTCTCCTCCCTACATCGTTAATGGTGGCCTCGCTCTGATACCATATTGTTTTTTCTTAAATATGTCCCACTATATCTCCACATTGGTATGATATTGTCCCCTTAGGTGCACTGGCCCAATTCGTTTTGCTGTTGATCCTCCCCAAAAGGCCGCATACCAATGGATATACTAATCCATAATTAAGCCCCAAGAATCCCATATGCTTAGCCGATGTGGAACTATTCGTTCTCACCCTAACACGGACAATCAATATGTATTGAGCAGGAAAAGTAACGAGCTCTTATTTGATGCTAGCAAACCTGTGTATGAATGATCTGATATGTTTGATAAGTGTTGTGCATGTTTTTATAAATTGAAGAAGATTGAAAACAATTTTTAAATGCGGGGAAAGAAAAAGAATGAAATGGACAGAACGACGGGCTAAAATAAAAAACAGGATGACTCAAATTTCGTCTGCTGATCTAAAAGTGAACTCATTTTACAAGTGAAGTACAGTTTATGCAGGTGTGCCCGATCCAAACGACTTGACAATGGCGCTGACTCGTCCAGCAAAAGTTTTCGAGGTTATCTTCTTCCCTGGAACATGGAAGGGATTTGAGACGGCATCCACATATGCGGCGTGAAACCTCCTGAAAAACTGAGAACAAGGAAGAAAAGGGCAGTATTAAACAATTAAGCAACACGTAGAAATGTATGATATTAAGTTGTTGCCAAGGCCTACTGAAAACCAAGTGGATGGATATCACTAATGTATGTTCTCTGTCAATCTTATGTCTCAAACTGTATGCCATGTATTATGTCAACCTGTACCTCAGCATCTTACTGTACAGATTTCTACTCTTTATAAGCTAATCACTTTTGCTGACATTGGTTTGTAGTATAAAACTGTAATTTACGTTGCTTCAAGCAGTTGACTACTGCTGATTAGGAACAATTATGCATCTGCATGCTCATCAAGGTACCACGTTAAATAAAATAAATTGAAAATATGTTAGACCAGAGCATGCTCACTAGTCACTATACTATAGTGGCACGTACTGATCTGAATATATTCCAGAGTTACATGAAATGATTCAAAAAGTATGTTCTACTGATCAAAATGCACATGCTTGATGACAATCATAATACCGAATTAAATGGGATACATATGCCTGTTAGTTGCGAATCTTTCATGGTTGGTATCTTATCCATGTCACACTAGCACCTGAAAAGTGCAACCATGATAGGCATTCTTCTTTTAGAAATTCAGGTGGATATTTATGAATATTTGGACGCAGCCGCTGCTAGACTAAATACACAATTTGCCGCAAAAGGTAAGTTTACGAAGACTAGGATGACATCAATAATAAAGTCAGAAACCCCTTCTCTTTAATAGTTCCCTGCTATATGATATGCAAATAAGCAAAATGTGATGCATTTGAACAAGATCACAAAGCCTCTATCATAATACCGGCACAAACCATGTGCAAATGATTTGCTCTCGAATCGCCAACTTGATGATATATGAGGGTAGCTTTACCACTAACAATTTATAGCCTATTTAAGAAAGTATGGAATAATTAATACAAAAGTTAAGAAACTCATAACTAATACAAAAGTTGAGAAACCTATAATTGATACAAAGGTTGGGAAAGTCATAGAAATTCTTGAGGGGCTAATCCATATACATCGCATAATCTCTTAAGGTGATAAGTAATTGTTAGTTTCGACTGGGATAATCACGGATGCCATACACAGACGGTTCAATCTGTCAAAAAGGGACAGCTATCAAGAAAAGAAACACTACAACAAACAAAAAGAAAAGAAAAGAAAAGAAAAAAAAAGAAAAAAAGAAATGAATAAAAAAAGTACAGGAAATGATTGGTTCTGGAATTACTTTCCCCTTTATGCAAATGGTTAGTTATAATTTAAATATAATGAGGCTTGACTATCAGATGATTTGACAGCCTCACTGATAGGATAAACATACAAAAAAATGCATATTTTGCATTAGCTACCTGCTGCCAACAATAGGAGACACCCAATATGCAGTTTCTACTTCCACAGTTGGCAAGAACTGGAAATGCACACCAAATTATCTACTTTGAAAGTAGTCTCCAAACTTTGAGGCTAGCGGTGAGCAAAAAAATACCAAAAAATCGACCCAACCGAAAAAACGAACCGAACCACATATAAAACCGAACCAAACCTATTCAAAACATTTGGTTCGGTTCGGTTTTTGGTCTGGTTCAGTCAACCAGACCAAACCGACCAAACCGGAAATATGTAGGTTTGAATGTATTTGTCAACTGCTGTGTACTCGAAACAGTGAAAATCTTTTCACTATTTTCATTGACTAGTCGGCTAGTGTTTAAGCACTAGACGACTAGTCGATGTAAAATTCAGAAACGTCAAACCATACCGAAACCGAGCCGAACCATTCAGTTCGGCTCGGTTTCGGTCCAGCACATGTGATCGGTTCGTTTCGGTCGGTTTGACCATAGGGTCGGTTAGGTTTCGGTTTTGACAAATTTGTCAAAAACCGAACCTAACCGACCGATGCTCACCCCCTATTTGAGACTAGTGTTTTTTGGTCTAAGGATGCTCATGATTGAAGCACTTCCCAAGTACAATTGATCTAATGAACATGTACCTTTTAATATTCATGGAGTCCCAACAAGAAAGTTTCAATTTTCTTACCCTCAAGTTCCATGTATCCAAATTCTTTAATCTCTAGCTTTTCTTCTATATTTCCCACTACCTCAATTCTCACCCAATATAAGAAGTCAACCTTACGTCTCGGATCTAAAGCAGAGTTTTCAAATATGGTACACAAGAGTACAAGTTGAAAAGGCTTGTTGTCAACTTTGATACTCAAGAACTCGGAACAAAGACAAAACCTTGCACTAGAAATAAAGATTACAACCTCAGGTGCAAGAAGAAGAGGGAGGAAAGACACTATGCAAGAAGCAGTTATATACATGTGTTACCTTGGTCCAGAAAAAGGTGGGAAGAGATAATTTTGTTGTTGTTGTGTGTGTGTGTGTGTGTGTGTGTGTTGGGGGGGGGGGGGGGGGGGGATCTAAGGTCCAAGCAAAGTCCGTGACATAATGGTCGAGAAAAAGATGATGAAGAAAAATTCAGATGAGACACTGACAAAGCAAGAAGCAATTGCAGGTCCATTGTTCAAGAAAGGGAATCGATACAAATGAATGAAACCAATACATTCCTTTACGCACACTTAAAAATGAACTTGCATTCAAACTCTTGCATTACTATTGCTTTATCTGGCCATTTTATTTTCATTAGACTCAACTCCAATAAGCAACCGGACTTTAAGTTTTCTGCTGAGTAAGCTAATTTCATAAAACCAAATTGCTAAATCTACATCATAAAGGTGAAAATGTTTCAATCTTCCTTGACACAAACTTGAGCACATCCAATCCAAGCTATACCCCAGTATCACAAGCAGCAGGTCACAAATGATGCTTCTGCAACCAGTTTGTCTTCCCTCTATTTTCAAATTTGTGATGATTTTTATCATGTTATGAGTATTTGATGCTCCCAAAATTGGCCAACGTGCGCACTCACACACAAGAATAATGTATATGTGGTGTCAGCGCAAGAAAATTTCACGTGCTGTTTTGGGGTGTTTTCTCACCGTTGTTTGATAGTTTGAAAGTCCGGGGGTCGCCGCGGTCACGTGAGACGCGTGCGGCCTCCGGAGTTGATTGTTCGAGCGTTTGCTTGGACAGTAACGCGCGGATCCGTGCGTCGATGTGCCGAAGGGTAGCTTCGGCAGAACGACAGCTTCCTGCACGATCGGTCGAATGGGCATGGGGCTCGAGAGCGCTCGGACTCGGACGATGAGACATCGAAGTGTGGCTTCGGCTGGTTGAAGTCTCTTCTGACCTACACAGACAAGAGAGCTCGTCAGGGGGGTCGGACCTTGATTCCGATCAAGTCCCCTCCGATGCTTAAGTAAGCACTTGTCTGAAGGATGCTCTGTGGGATCGAGTATGGTTCACGGAGAGACTAATACGCGAGTTCTCAGGCTGAGCTTTGGAGGAGAAATGTGTGAAGTGGAAGAAATGTCTTGGAGAGGTGGAATACCTGAGATCTGAGTATTCAGGATTCGATCCCTTGGCGTTTCGTCTTTCTGGCCTCTTACGGGAGTTTGCATGTCAACGCCTTTATGGCGTCATGTCATCTCACCCTTCGTGTCCGCCCGCTTTGATGGTCTCTTTAAGGGACATGAATGCGGACGTGATGGCGCATTGACTGGTGTTCAAGGCGGGCGCGATCTAGGGAGCGGTTTCCTCAATCGTGGAGGGTCAGCAGTTTCTCCGACGTTGGCTTTAGGCCGTCGCGATTTGATACGCTCGCTGGGCCTTCAGGTTTGAGCCCAACCCCCACTCCAGCCATGTGCTTGGCCTGCTTCGTTTTGGGGTTGTATCAATTGCCTCCATCGCTCGGGCCGTTCGGCTCTTGACGGTTTGGTCCGAGTGATGTGATTCGTGTGGATTTGACAAGCGCGTCAGTCGAGGCGTCGCATTAAATGGTCATCATGGCACTGTGATTCAGGAATTCTCCTGCCCTTTGGAAGTGGGATTCGGAGGGCCGCCTTCAGGGAGATGTTGACACGTGTCCTTTGGATGGCCCGGATTCGGAGCTGCCATCCATATAAAAAGACAGTGTTTTGGTGTTCCTTCTGCGCTTCTTGATTTCGCTCGCGTTCTCTCTCGTCGTTGCTGAGTCTCTTCTTGTTTCCTCTTCGACATCCCCTTCTCCAGCTTTTACAAGGTAACCCACTTCCTTTCTTCCGTTTTCGTTTTGCTTAATGGAGAGGGCGCTGAGAATAAGAGATCCACCGCCTGATGCTGACGATTTCATCGCGGCCGTCGGGGCGTCTTCGTCCTGCGTGAATGGCAAGGGTTTGCTATTTGAGGATTTGATCTAGCGGGGGAATCCTTCCGGGTCTGAGGGATCCGAGATTCCTCCCGCGATTCTGAAGCGGTATCTACTGTCTCATATTCCACCGCTGAGAGGGTTAGGGCGGAATATCTTTCTAACACGTATGGGATTCAGGTCCCGTTTTAAGACGAGAGGATCTGTTTTCCTGGGGCCCGTGAGATAGGCGTGTATGTCGAAATGTTTTGGATGGGGCTTCGCTTTTCTCTTCACCCCATCATCATCCAGGTTTTGGAATTTTTGCAAGTCCTTGTGTCACCTGACCGCGTACTCAATTCCAGGCTTCGTCGGCTTCGTCGTGATCTGTCATCTGCACGGGTTGGAGCCGTCATTGTTGTTCTTCTTCTATTTCTACAAAATTAGGGTTGTCTCCTTCGTCGGCCGCCTCACAGGGAGGCTCCCAGGCCTTGCGGGAGTCTTCTCCTCCCCTCCAGGTCGAGCTACCCCAAAAGTAGGGCGAGCACTGTCTGCGTTCGGATCCGGACTTGAGGCCCCGTCTGGAGGGTCAGTTTTTACCAATCGTGACGTGGCTGTCCGGTTGACGTAGACCTCCGCACTGCCGGGGACCGCTCTCTTTTGGAGAGGGTCCACTCCAAGAGCCTGATGGACTGCATGGTGTGACAGATTCAGCAGGTATGTCTCTTTCTTCTCTCACTCCCATCCTGTTTAGTTTGATCTTCATCTCTTTCGTTCGCATGCGTCCTCGTTGGTCGTAGAGGTGCAACGACGCTCGGAGCAAGTCGTCGAGCTCGAGGCGGCCCTCGAAAGGGAGCGCTTGAGGGCAGGGGCGGTCGATCGAGCGGCCAAGGAAGCTCGCGAAAAGTTATGGCCCTCACTCCACAAGGTCGTCGAGCTCTCGTCGGAGGTGGATAAGTTGATGGTGTTGGCGGCCGTCGACGTCTCTCGGGCCACCGTCGAAAGGTCTGCTTAGGAAGCCGAGGAGGCGTTGTCCCTTGTCCGGGAAGCGCACAGGAAGGAAAGGGCCGAGCTTTGGTCAGAGATCGATTCCCTATGGCGAGCGGATCCCAGCGGCTTGTTGATGAAGTTGGGGGGTTACGAGTACGTCCTGGCCCCGAGGATTGCAAAGTGCTTCTTGGAGGGATTCCTGGCGTACGAGGAGCAGGTTCGACAGATGCTTCTTTGCCCCTCCGCTACCCCCGACCAGCCTGCCGGGACGAGGGACGTCGCTGAAGCAACCGGGGAGAGTTTCTCCCGGACTCCCGCGTCGTAGGCGGTCATGGTGGTTTTCCTTTTGTTTTCTCCTCTATTTGTAACAAGCGGATGAATAATAAAAGCTTTCCCTTTTTGGTATATCTGTTGTGTTTGCGCGTTGTCATGTTGTCTTTGTTTTGGCTTTGCCCCCTCTTCCCGCTGCTCGTGTTGAGGACGTTCGACGGCTCGAGCTGTGGGAATAGTTTCTTGAGGATGCTTTTTGACTGGTTGGGACCGATGGTGCGATCAGCCCGCCCGGGGAGCCATCCATCGGTCTAAGTTCGATCGCGTGGGCGTCCAGTTAGGAAAATTGCCACAAGGCTTACGGTCGATCGAGTGGTCGGCCCGCTGTGGGAGTTTTCCTCAGCCTCATGGTCGACAGATCGATCGGCCAGCAGGGGAAGTTATCCCCGGTCTTATGGTCGATCGAATGATCGGCCTGCTGGGGAAGTTGCCCCAGCCTTATGGCCGATATGTGGCCGGCCTGCTGGGGGAGTTGCCCCCAACCGTACGGTCGATGGGTCGGTCGACCAGCTGGGGAAGCTATCCACAGTCTTATGATCGATCGAATGATCGGCCTGCTGGAAAAATTGCTCCCAGCCTTATGGCCGATATGTGACCGGTGTTGGGGGAGTTGCCCCCAGCCTTACGATCGACGGGTCGGTCGGTCAGCTAGAGGAGCTATCCCCAATCTTATGGTCGATCGAATGATCGGCCTGCTGGAGGAGTTACCCCCAACCATACAGCCAATCGTAAGGTATGATCGGTCATGCTGGGGGTTGCCCCTAGCATTACGACGGGTCGAGAGTTCGAGCGGGTCCTGCTGGAGGAGTTGCCCCAACCTTATGGCCGATCGAGAATTCAGGTGTCCTGCTTAGAGAGTTGCCCCAACCTCATGGCCGTTCGCAAGTTATTTCGGTCCTGCTGGGGGAGTTGCCCCAGCCTTACGGCCGTTCGCGAGCTCGGTTGGTCCTGCTGGGGGAGTTGCCCCAGCCTTACGGCCAATCAAGAGTTTGATCGGTCCTGCTGGGGGAGTGCCTCAGTCTTACGGCCGTTCGAGAGTTCCATCGGTCCTGCTGGGGAGTTGCCCCAGCATTACGACCGTTCGCAAGTTTGATCGGTCTTGCTGGGGGAGTTGCATCCAGTCTTACGGTCGATCGAGAGTTCCATCGGTACTGGGGCCGACAGATGGTTACCGAATCTTGAAGGATGCACAGTTGTGAGCAAGAACTCATGTTCGTGTCTTTATTTTAGTAGAAGAAAAACCGGGGGTACATTTAAAACTGAAATGCGTAGAGCAGGGAAGATAGAGGTGGGCGAGTCACTCGCTCGGAGTTATGGGACGTGGTTGATTGGCCGACTCCTCATTCAATTATGCATACGGGGGTGTTGACAACGTTCACCTTCTTCCCCTTATCTGCTTGCCTCGATGTGCCTTCGCCGGAGCCTGCCTTCGAAGCATCGACGAAATTCTTCAAATATCATCGACTAATTAGCTGGTCAATGTCCTTTATGTGCCAGCAGTCGTCGGTGTCGTGGCCGTTATCCTTGTGATACTTGCAGTATTTCTCATCGTCTCTTCATCTCTTCGTCCCCCTTCATCCTTGGGTGGCTTGTTGATGTGGTTCTCTTTTTGGGCCTGCGTCAGGACGACGTCCTGGGTTACGTTCAGCCTGGTGGGCGCTGATTCCCCTCTGTGTGGCTTCCCCCTGGGCCTCCTCTTCTGTTTGTGGTCCTCCAGCTCGCGGCGTTCGTCTTCACCGTGCTTTGAGCTCCTCCTGGCCCCCGTGGGCGACCTCCTTCCTCTGTAGACAAGGCTTCCTCCGTCAACATGAATCGCTCTGCCCGAGCCAGGACCTGGACGAGGCCCTTAGGGGGGTCTTGATGCAGCGATTTTTTCAGGCCTCTGTGCCTTAGCCCTTTCTTCAGGGCTGTCATGGTGACCAGTTCGGGGCAACTCTTGACGTTTAGTCTCTGGGCGTTGAAGTGCTTCATGTAACCCCTCAGAGTTTCGTCCGGCCTCTGGATTATGTTGAACAGGAGGTCTGAACCTGGCTTCCTTTGTCGTCCGGTCATGAACTGTTGGCAGAACATCTGGGACAAGTCCCGAAAGTTGCCGATGGATCGGTCGAGGTGGCTGTTGTACCAATCCCGGGCGGACCTCTTGAGGGTGGTATAGAAGCCTCGGCAGAGCAGGACGTCGTCGGTCCCTGAAACATCATGACTCCCTGGTAGTCCTGCACGTGCTCCTGGGGGTCTCACATGCAGTCGTATTTCTCTAAGGTCGGCATTTTGAACCTGGAGGATACCCGCGAGTCGTCGGTGATACTCCTCATTAGCGGGCATCGGTCATCCCCTGGGGCATCCATGTCAATCTATACCAACGGCGCTTCTTCTCAGTGCTCGGATGGCTTTGTCGGATCGGCGGGAACGTGTGAGGGGACTCATCCGCGGCCCTCCTGGCTAGGGATCGGCGTCGGTTGCCGGGCACGCTCCCAGCGGCGGCGATCTTTGCGACTCTTGGGCCTCTTTCGGCGCGGGCTTCTGCTCCGCCCCGGTGCTCCTTGGTGGTCGTGCGGCTGGACGATTACCGTGCGGTTGAGCGGAGTCGCTTGGACAAGGCTGCAGTTGATTCGTCCCTGATCCATTCGGTTATCCATCCTCATCCACCTTGAAGAGAGGTTGGGGTAAATGATTGCTCCCGGTTTAGGCCCTCACCATCGCAGTCCGTGATTATGGTTGAGCGCAATGGGGGACGTGCCCCTGAGCGGTCGGGAAACCCCGCCTGGTTTCCTCCCCCGGGTGTTGCGGGCCCGCGAGATGCTGAATGGCTTCTGTCAATGCTTGAAAGTTGGTGTTCATCTCCTGGGTGAGATGGTCAAGTTGTTCGCGGGTTACCGAGCACGAGTCGTCGGTTTTCCCTGCGGAGCGGTTGTGCTCGGTTTCGTGTTGGACGTAGCTGCCATCCTCTGGGATGGTTGGCATTCGGGCCGCTCCGCCGTTGTGCTGCTCTATATTGGTTGCTGTGGATGACGTGGGAGATGAGCTCGTTTCCACAGATGGTGCCAAATGTTTCACGGTGTTTTCTCATCGATGGTTGATAGTTTGGAAGTCCAGGGGTCGTCGTGGTCACGTGAGACCCGTGCAGCCTTCGGAGTCGATTTTTTGAGTGTTTGCTTGGGCGGTAACACGTGGATCCGTGCGTCGATGTGCCGAAGGATAGCTTCGACCGAACGACGACTTCCTGGAACGATCGGTCGAACGGGCCTGAAGCTTGAGAGCACTCAGACCCGGACGATGGGACGCCAAAGGATGGCTTTGGCTAGTTGAAGTCTCTTCAGACTTGCACAATGAGAGAGCTCGTCAAGGGGGTCGGACCTTGGTTCCGATCAAGTCCCCTCCGATGTCTAATTCAGCACTAGTCTGAAGGATACTCGATGGGATCGAGTATGGTTCACAGAGAAACCATTACGCGAGTCCTCAGGCCGAGCTTTGAAGGAGAAATGTGTGAAGTGAAAGAAAGGTCTTGGAGAGGTGGAATACCTGAGATCTGAGTATTCAGCATTTGATCCCTTGGTGTTTCGTCTTTCAGGCCTCTTATAGGAGTTTTGCATGTCAATGCCTTTATGGCGTCCTGTCATCTCGTCCTTCGAGTCTGCCTGTTTTGATGGTCTTTTCAAGGGGCATGAATGCGGACGTGATGACGCATTGACTGGTGTTCAAGGCGGGCACGATCTGGGGAGCGGTTTCCTCAATCGTGAAGGGTCAACAGTTTCCCCGACGTTGGCTTTGGGCCGCCGCGGTTTGATACGCTCACGGGGCCTTCAGGTTTGGGCCCAACCCCCACCTGGGCCGTGGGCTTGGCCTGCTTTGTTTTTGGGGGGGTTGTATCACGTGCTAATACACATATACTTCATTTATATTTATTTTTAAAAAAATATTTCTAAATTTTTTCTATACATCATGATCAACATACCAAAAATTAGACGAATCCAACGTTATTTGACACCCGATCCAATTGTTGCAAATTAAACAGTTACAAAACAATAAAACTTTTTGTGACAAGTGAATCGAGAGTCAAATCTCCATAGGATTCACCTATATTTGGGATTTTAAGGTTTTAAAATGTGTACAATAATCTCGAAAAAATTTCAAAAATTTATGAGAAAAGTGTGGTTTTTGTGCTGTCAACGTAGGAAATTTCATGGGGTAACAACACATATATATTAACACTCATATAGATAAGGTTAATGTATTCGTACTAATAGTTCATGAAATTTTTTACACTGTCAGCACTCAAAGTATCAAAAAAATGAAATTTTTTCTGGTTGTTGTACACATTCTAAAACCTCAAAATCTCAAATAAAGATGAACCCTAATGGAATTTGATATTGGATTTACTTGTTAAAAAAATTCTATTGTTTTGAAACAGTTGAATTTAAAACAATCGGATCAATGATCAAATAGCGTTAGATTCACTTAATTTTTAGCATGTTGGACATCAATGATGTGTAGAACATAACTACGAATTTTTAAAAAATAAAAATAAATGTGTAAATTTGTTGTCAGAGCGGGAAAATTTCACACGCTATCAGCACATATACTAGTTTTTGATATGTGTGCGTGTGTAAAATTTTTATGGTCAAACAACAAAGTATTGTAATGGTGTCCCAGGCAACAAAAACAAACATGTCGTGTAGCGTGCATCAGGAAACTGCCTTGCAATCTGAATTGTAAGATGCCATGTAAAACAGTTAGGCTTCTATGCATAATGTTATAAATTGAAAATAGATTGTCTCATAAACTTACATTTCCAACATCGGCATCTCTGACATCTAAATCGGTCATGACCAGAATGAATTTCACCTTGGTGTTAGTCAAATACCCATACCTGCAAAGTTCATTGTTATTGGCACACACCACACTACATGGAATAATCTGAGTGAAATTTGATGACTTGCTCCTATGGGAGGGAAATATTAGTCAGAATGATTACACTTTGTAGTTCTCTGTGGGATATAGAAGCCCGAGGAATGTCTCATTCAAAGTTGGACCACTTTTCCTTGGATTATTAACTGTGAAATGAAAAGAACCAGATTAAGCCACGAATCTAGTATAAAACAAACAGACGGTATCAATGTGATTCAACATAACACAAAGATGTATAGACCATAGATTATGACTAAAAATTTGCAATGTCCAATTCAACTAGATTACCAGTCAGATATAGATGCAAGATTCATCAAAAAAAACTAGTATTCCGCAACAGAGTTGATGCAACAGAAACAACGAGAATTCAAATGAAAAAGAAACCCCACGATGTTTCATGATGATACTTCTACATGACTTCTTGTATTCCTTCTAACAAAGATTTAACCATCAATGCAACTAAATCTTTTATCGATATCCTAATTAACATCAACTATTGAATTCAAACCCCAAGAAGAATCAGAGTCCTCACACTTAAGACATACAAAGCTCAGATACAATAATATATTAGCCCTATCTCATTTCTCGGGTGTTTCAAAGTGAGTTCAATTTATTTCTATAGAAATAAATAAATAAAATTTTAAGAGTAAATGAGCTATGCAGCTCACCCTAGAGATTAATCATACTGATCCAACAACAGCTTAACATTCAAGAAAGAATTTCTCTCCAAATGAGACAAATCAAGATGATCGTTCTAATGTACCCACCAGTCTCAAGACTCCAATCAGTATAGACAATTATAGAAACCCAAGGCGTAATTTGAAGTTTTCCCAATTTAGAAAGAGTTATTATAATTACAAATTCTAGCTGCCTAAAGTGAAATTACATAGAAATTAGCCCAAACGTATAATCGATCAAAACTATGCAAAACTGTAGGCAAAATCTGAAACTTGCAGAATCAAGTAACAGATCTGTTTACAAAGTCAAACCGACCTCTCTCGTCGATGACGTCAAGAGAGCAGTGGACGATGTGGTGGAGCTTTAGGGCATCGTCAGCCTCTGTGAAGCTCTGCAGGTACAGCGGATTGTTCTGCAGTAAACGGAGACGTAACGGCCGGCAGATTCGACGGAGAAAGCAATAGATTTGAACTGAGTGAGAGAGATCTAGAAGCTGACCTGATGGCCGACGACGGCAACGCAGACTATCATCGTTTTCTGCTCGCCCCCCAATCGCGATCTGCTGCCTCGCGAGGGATTTTACCGGGGTTTTTGTTGGGTCCCCTACGAGATCAAAACGAGGGGCCGGACTCCGGTTAGAAATTTAGACCGGCGTTACCTCCAGTTTAGATTCGGTTTGGTTCGTTGCTCGTATGACTCGGTTCGGTCCGGTTCGTTGATTCTCTCTTTTTTTTTGGGGTAATAATGCCCCCCATGTTATTAATCAACCCCTGGGGGAGGAGCCCCCAGCTCTTTATTTATAGACAATTGGGGAATACAGATATGGGCTTACAATGATATGGGCCTATCTCTAGGATAGCCCAGAATCTCACCCAACTACGGTTAAATAACCGTTCACAACACTCCCCCTTATCCAGCCATAGGTGTGGACTCTGCTCGTGAATGCTTCAGGATTCTGAGCGTATAAGAGTCTCACATGGGGTGGATACTTCAGGATCCTGAGTTGGTGAGATTTGCCTCGTTAAAACCTCTAGCTATGGAAAACCCAGTGGTAAAAACCATAGTTAAGGAAAAAGAGTGCAAACGTTCTTTAACTCCCCCTGATTTGTACAAGTGACTCTGCTCATGAATACTTCTGGATTCTGAACGTCACAGAGGGGTGGATACTTCGGGATCCAGAGTTGATTTGATTTGCCTCGTTAAAACCTTTGGCTATGGAAAACCCAGTGGGAAAAACCATAGCTAAGGGAAAAGAGTACAAATTCCCTCAACTCCCCCTGATCTGTAAAAGCTCTTAGACTTTCAGATCTCTTAGGGTTATCTCATCACTCCTATTTACAATATTCCGAAAATGTACACAGATTACAAATTTTGTCACCATCAAGCAGCTGCTGAATCCAGAAACTCTGGAGAAGTTGCTAAGTTTCGTCGCCTCTGATGTGGTCTTCAGACTATATGGTTAGCTCCACAGAACCAGCCTCTATCCCATTCGTCACTGGGATGTGATGTACCACCAGGCGCCCTCAAATACACCATTTGTGTGATTCTGGGATGGTGAGGATCTCGGAATGATAGGATGATGTTGCCTTCATAAGTTGCTTTGCAGATCTGCAGGGGATGGCCATCCTACTGTGGGTACCCGTTCTGTGATTTCTCAGCATAGGGATTGGACCTGAAACTTGCATTTGCATAAACTTTGGAGGATGCTACTACATTTTGTAAGTCCAAATATTTCGACCCTTGGAGGAAGCGCAGAAGGCTTAACTCAGGTCTAATGGCCCCTTTTTAGGTGCCAACTATCTCTGGCTAATGAGTTTACTGCAACTGTTATATCGGGACGCGTGCAGTTTAGCCAGGAGTGCATGATTGCACTTAGATAAGGAACTTTAGGACCAGTTATATCCTCCCCCTCTTCCAGCGATCGGAAGGGTTCTTTTTATACATCCAGTAAGTGTACCACCGTAGGTGTACTTTGGATGACTATGGTCCTGTTAATTTCTCCAACGCACTTCTGGGCGTTTGTAACAGGATTCTATGAGCCATGGCTTTATATTTGCCTAGGTCTTTTCATGTTCAAAGGTCAGGCTTGTACATGTAGTTCGGTTTTCTCTTCAGGAGATCCGATGAGATTTTAGTTGTCTCCAACTATGATCTCTAATCCTGTTCTTTGCACAGATGCAAAGACAACCTTCAGTAGGAATCTTTGACTTGTCAAGTGATTCTCTTGGTTGTACATTTATTTGTTATACTTCTATTTCTTCATTTGAATAGACGTCCCGAAGTCTATTCAGGCATTTTAAGGAAATGTGGAAATTATCTTTACAAGATATCCACGGAGGTATGCCGTCACAACATCCAATAACGGCATATCCATAATTTCCCTTCGTCAAATCGTAAGAGATTCGCTTTTGATAACTTAGGGAGATTGATGCATCATTTATGAGACATGCTCATTTGAATTTGTTCGATCCCTAGTTTCAGCGAAATTTTCCTTGGGCTATAGGTTGTACCGTATAGCATACGATTTTATATTTATTTTTCTTATGTTTGCAATACTTTGTTTTATCCACAGGTTTGACACCTTTTTGGTGTCAGGACTTCAGGTCCGAACATTTCACGTTTCATAAGTGAGTCCAGCTCATCTTCTATTGCCACGTTCCACATTTTGGCCAATCTCTACGTTTGCCTTCTAGCAACGGAGTGTGGAACGATAATTTGCAAACATCATCGCCATTGCGATGTATATGGCAATATAATACGTGAATATATTGTCGATAATTTATGTTCTATCTGTCCAACACCTCCCCAGTACGTACAACATTTACTTAATTTCACTTTTTCCCGGCAATTCCTCTGCAGTGGATTCCGGGAAGGGTGATGGTGTGGACAGGAGCTCATTGTCCTGTGGTAGTATTGTCTTAAGGTCTCCAGGAGTTTCTGTCCTTAGAGCCTGGTGGTCTGCCTCTTTTCTGTTGAGGATCAGCCACTTCTGCTGCTAGTGGGTTGCATCCATTCTCGGGGATGTCAATCCTAGCTGGAGTTTTTGCAGCAGGGATGTGTGATCTGACAATCTTCTGGTTGTCAGTAAACGAATCCGGTAATTTATGAACTGTGTTCTGGATGTGTAAGATCTTTAGGATCTTATCATCACATTGTTTTGTTACAGGATCGTAGTGGGTCAGACTTTTTGTATCCCACGTTATAATTTTCTTCGCGCCAGATTTTCTAGTATCTGGGCCTATTTTTGGGAAACTCGTCTCATCGAAATCACAGTCTTCAAGATGTGCCTTAAATGCGTCCCCCGTTTGGGGTTCTAGGTATCTTATAAGTGAGGGTGAGTCAAACCCTGCATGGATACCTAGGCGACGTTGAGTACCGTTTTGGTCCTCTTTGGTGGTGCAATGGGGATTTAAGACTGCGTGACCGAAGATTCTCAGATGAGGAATGTTCGGTGGCATTCCATATGCAAGTTGCATTGGAGACTCTGACCTCCAGAGGGTCTTATTTTCATTTACGATGCAGCATGCAGAGTTTGCATGTCCCCATGCATCCATAGGCAATCGGGATTTAATGGACGTTCAGTCCATTGGAGTCTACTTTTCAGTGACTCTGCCGACCCATTTTGGGTATGAACATGCGGCACTTGTATGTTCATTTTCAATTCCCGTTGATTGGCAGTACTCTTGAAAAGACTGGGAGGTATATTTCCCAACGTTAACCAGACTTATTTACAACATTTTATTGTCTGGGAAATGTGCCCGCAACATTTTTATTTTTGTGCCAATAGCTTTGGAAAAGCTAAGTTGCGGGTCTGTAGTAGACACACGTACGGATATTCTGAGGATGCATTTATCAGTACAGTGAAGTACTGAAATAGCCCACTAGGGGTGGTGGATTTTATCCACATCTATCTCCTTGTATTCTTTTTAGGGAAGCGTGGAGATTCTTTTTCAACTTATTGTGGAGATGGCCTTGCAATTAGTTTTCCCTTATAGTAAGGGATGCGAGGGATGTTCTCCCTTCTGAAGAATCTTCTGGTTCTTCAAGTCATACCCATAGGATAAGATGCGATGCATCATCACAAATCCAGGGTGGCCAAGTCCATCATGCCGGAGTAAAAACTCGGCTGATGTCGGGCACTTCAGGTGCTCCGTTTAAATTCTGCTTCCTTTCTCCGAATCTTCGTATGGTGGAGGCCTATAAGGCTCTCAAAACGTTCAAGTGTGGATTTTACTCCTTGTTCTTGAGACGTTGCATACGGTAATAATTTTTTTTTCATTTACATTTGCTGTTTCCAAGTGGAATCCGTTGCAACAGATGTCCTAGAAACTTAGAAAGTTTCTTTTGGAATTCGGAGGGATTAGTGCATCCTTTATTTTTGTGTCGTTTGGGGGCAACAGTGTTGCATTCCCTGGATCTTCAATATAGCCCTGATATTGGGCTTTGTATTGAAAGAGATCGTACGTGTTTATTGTCTACTAATTATTTATGAGAGCAGTTTCAAAAGATGAAACATAAAGGCACATGCATATTCAGATAGACATATTCATTTATTGTCTACTAAAATTTTTCAACCAAAACAGATTGCGTAATACAAAGGCTCTCATAACGTGAGATGTTCTAAACAATTTGCTAAGATAAAAGTAAAGGCTAGTCAAGCATGTCATTATTTTCGAAGTTGCCAGCTGAAAAACTTAACTGGAGCATCAGATGTCATCAGGTTTGTTTCAGCTTTATTTTTCTTGTTCTCTTTATACAAATCCTGGAGATGATGCGGAGTTCGGCACACTCTGGACCAGTGGCCTTTCATGCCACAATTTTGGCACTGGTCTTCCCATTCCCTCTTGGGTGGGGGTATATCATTTCTATTTTTGTTATTTCTATGCCTCGTGAACTTCCGCTTACTTTCATTATTTCGCTGCTGCTATACATGGCCCTTGGCATTTTTCTGTTGACCCCCCTTCTGTGGTCTTTCTTTTCTTTTATTATCTCTCTTCTTTTTTGAAGGAAGAGGAATAGTGAGCTTCTGGTGGGGGGCAGTGCCGGGGAGCGTATATTGTGAGTGGAGAGAAGAAGCTCTCTGTTTTACTCGGCCATGAGTAAACATGACGGCAGCTCGGAATACTTGGTGAACTTGCGTTCACGGTATTGCTGCATGAGTATCGCATTTTTTTCATGGAAGGACATATACGTCTTTTCCAGCATGCGATTTTCTGAGACTTTTTCACCACACAACTTCAGGCGTGCGGTGATGCTAAAAAGTGCTGAGTTGTACTCAGCAACGGACTTTAAGTCCTGCAGTCTCAGGTTCTCCCACTCGTATCGTGCCCTTGGGAGTATAACATCTTTCTGATGTTTATACCTGTCCTCAAGGGCAGTCCATAGCTCAAGTGGATCTTCGACCGTAAGGTATTCAGCCTTTAAGGTCTTGTCCACATGGCGGCGAATATAGATGATGGCTTGCGCCTTCTCTATATTGCTAACATTTTCTTTTTCAGTCACAGCAGCGATGAGGGTCTTTGCCCGCAGGTGAAACTTTACATCTAGCTGCCAGCTTAGATAGTTTCTACCTGATGCTTCCAGTACTTCGAAATTAACGCTTGCAATATTAGCCATTTATCTAGCAGAGCACAAACATGCATGAATTAATAATTAATTCAGAGAAAACATTTTCATGCGGAGGCAATATTTAACGAAAAACTAAATGTGTGGATCGGCCAGTCCCACAAGAAAGAGTCCAAAGAAAGTCCAATAGTCCAAATTATACAAATTTGCAGCTTAAAGAAAATGAAAATACAACTTTGGAAACCCCGTGGGTCCCATATGATATCTCCATCTTCAAGCGTGGCCTCCGTCTCCATGGAAGTTGGTCTTCTTTCTTTGACATTTACATAAATTCCTCACTACAATTTCTCTCAAAAATAAAAGAAAAGTGCGGGAAATAAACTGTGGGACTAAACGGCCGATCCAAAAACCACATTTAGCAATTCATGCAGAAATATTGTGCTCATAACATTTTCATCAGACATTTTCATCACAGGCATCACATGCATTTAATATTCGCAGAGATGGATAAATAATTTAAACACTTAATAATTATTGGACCACTGGGCAACGTCATACACCGTTAGTTTAGGTTACTAACGGCAGAGCGGTCGCAGGATCTTCGTAATTATTAAGTTTTAAATATAATGCACAACCACGCATATAATATCCAACAGAATTACCAGAGATGCAAAGCATGTAAATATGATTTTTGCAGAAAAAAATCATTACAATGCAAAGGTTGTAATTTGAATGGGTTTAATCAATTAAATTGATTAAGAGCCCAAAATTAACATTTTCTTTGTCAGAGGAAAAAGTTTCCCTCATCATCCCAAAAGCCCCCCCAAGGATCCCAAAAAGTCCTCGCCTGCCCGATATTTGTCCCGTAATTTACCGTGATTTTTCACGAATATTTTGCCCTTAAAACCCCCTTTAAAATAAATTTTTAGGCTAGCAAGTTGCCTTTTAAGGCTTGTTAATAGCCTTTGCCTCCCCCAATTTTTTTTTGTCAGATAAAACAGACTGCGGGTCTGAAGCCCGCAGTCGGCCTATGGGCTTCAGGCCCATAGACTTTTTTTTAAAAGGAAAAATCGGCATGTGGGCCTGAGGCCCACAGCCGGCCTGTGGGCTTCAGGCCCACAGTTTTTTTTTGAAGAAATAATTGGCATGTGGGCCTGAAGCCCACAGCCGGCCTGTGGGCTTCAGGCCCACAGGCTATACCAGTTTTTTTTGTGATTAGGGTTTCATATGGAGGGGGGCCGGCGCCGCCGCCGCCCCCTGCAGGGGGCGCGGCCGCCGGGACCGCCGCCCCCTGCAGGGGGTGCGGCGGGGGCCGCCCCCCCTGCAGGGGGCGCGGCCGCGGGGGGGGGGGGGGGGGGGGGGGGGCGCCCCCCCCCTGCAGGGGGGAGCGTCCGGGGCCGCCCCCCTGCAGGGGGGCGCGGCCTCGGTGGCCGCCGCCCCCTGCAGGAGGGGCGGCGGGGGCCGCCCCCCCTGCAGGGGGGGCGGCCACGGGGGCCGCCGCCCCCTGCAGGGGCGGCGGCGGGGGCCGCCCCCCTGTAGGGGGAGGCGGCCAAGGGGGGGCCGCCCCCCCTGCAGGGGGAGGCAGCCACGGGGGCCGCCGCCCCCCCGGCGGCGGCGGGGGCCGCCCCCCCCTGCAGGGGCGGCGGCGGCGGGGGCCGCCCCCCCTGCAGGGGGAGGCGGCCAAGGAGGGGGGGAGAGGATTCCGGCGAGGTGGGTGGGGGGGTTTCCGGCGACGGCTAGCGCCGGAGGGTTCAAAATTCGGGTTTTTATCCTAAAAATTGTGTTTTTGGGATGAAAAATCCGTCGTTTTCAAGGCGACGATGAATCCCCATGACGATCTTGCGAGATCTAGGGGAGGGGCAATCATACGTATGATTAAAAATATCGTTTTTAGTATTTTACCTCTATATCCGTCCTCCGGATATAGCGACGGTTGCTCGAAGCCCTACGCGGATGACGACCCTTGATGGAGGAAGCCTTGCACCGCGCTCGTGGATCTCCCGTCTCGCCTTCGCCTTCGCCTTCGCAACGAACGGAAAGAAAATTTTGTGGAAAAAAATTTTTTTAGAGTCGTGCTGATAACGTGTTATGAATCAACCCCTGGGGGAGGAGCCCCCAGCTCTTTATTTATAGGCAATTGGGGAATACAGATATGGGCTTACAATGATATGGGCCTATCTCTAGGATAGCCCAGAATCTCACCCAACTACGGTTAAATAACCGTTCACAACACCCCAAAAGTTTTATGGAATTCCATATTACACGCCAAGTAAAATTAATTACATATTATTCACCCAAAAAATTTTAAGCTGTTTGAAAAGAAACATGTGGTCGCTGTATGTTAACGAGATTGGTCTAAATGATCGAAATAACTCTCACTTTTTTCTCCGTTTTTGCATCAAATCCTAGATCTAGATCGAAAATTGACTTAGATTCATCTGTTTTTTTTAAAATAAAAAAACTTTTGAAATTTTTATAAAAATTTAGTAAATGTTATGAATAGGACCCATTAGGCCTATTGGGTATCCATCCACATGAGTAACCAATACGAATACTATATAAAGGATGTAGGGGTTTCATAGCCTCAACCTTCTCCAAACCTGTTTCTCCTTTACAACACGTTACCAAATAAATACAAATGTATTAAAATTAAAATTGTCTCCCCCTTTTTCTTGATTGGCCTCAAGCCCACACTGAAATATAATTAAAATTTAAATTAATTTTAACTTGTTAAGTGGGCTTAGCCCATAGATTTTCTTGAAAATCAATAAACAAGTATCCTAACAGGCCTGAAGCCCGCGGACACAAATTAATTTATTTTTAATAAATAATATTAATATTCTATTGTGAATGGAAATACCAGAGTCGGTTAGGATTGGGGGTATCTTAGAGATACGCCCATATCTATGTATCATATCTTCCTACTCTCCTATCCTGCCTATAAATAAAGGGCTGTGGGGTTCCTCCCCCAGTAGTTGATTCATAACACGTTATCAGCACGAGCCTCTAAATTTTTCCACAAAAATTTTTCATTCGTTGCGAAGGCGAAGGGAGATGGGAGATCCACGCGCGCGGTGCAAGGCTTCGAGTGTCGTCATTCGCGTAGGCTTCGTTCAACCGTAGTTATATCCGGAGGACGAATATAGAGGTAAAACCCGTTAAAAACATTGTTTTTATCATACATATGATTGATCTTCCCATAGATCTCGCAAGATCGATATGGAGATTACTAATCGCCTTAAAAAGACGAACTTCTTCGTCCCAAAAATCATATTTTTAGGGTTTTTCCTTGTGTAAAACCTACCCCATGCCCGCCGGCGGCCTCACTGCTGGCCATCTCCCCCCTCCGGCCGCACCCCCCCTGCAGGGGGAGGCCGGCGCCTCCCGGCCGCTCCCCCCCGGGGGAGGCCGGCGCTTCCCCCACCCCCCCAATCGCCCACGAGCGGCGGTCATGGGGCAGCGACGACTAACCCTAGCCGTAGCCCCTAACTATACTGGGCCTGAAGCCCAGATTCAACAAAAACAAATTTTTTTGGATGCCTTGCGGGCCTGAAGCCCGCAAGCAAACTGCGGGCATTAGGCCCGCAGGCTTTGTTTCAAAAAAAATGTGTGGGGAGGAGGCTAAAAATAAGCCTTAAAAGGCTTTTTGGGCTTAAAAAATTGAGTAAAAATGGCGTTTTTGGCGACCTAAAACTTCATGTAACATCATAATATATCATGGGGCTATTAGGGGATTTTTGGGATTCTTTGGGGCTGAATTAAAAAGGAAAACTTTTTCCTTTTACATAGAACATGTCAAATTATTGGGCTCTTTTCCAATCTCTTTGGATAAACCAACTAGCACAACCCTTGCATTAAATGATTTCCTCTGTAAAATCATTATTATATGCTTTGCATCATTTTGGCTTATTCTGCGGATAAACTGTGTATGGTTGTGCATATTTTTTTTAAAAAACTTAATAATTAGGAAGATCATGCGACCGCTCTGCCGTTAGTCAGCTAACCTAACGGTGTATGACATTGCCTAGTGGTCCAATAATTATTAAGTAATTAAATTGTTTATCCATCTCTGCAAATATTAATGCATGTGATGCCTGTGATGAAAATGTCTAGTGAAAATGTTTGATGAGCACAAAATTTCTGCATTGATGGCTAATTGCAGTTTTTAGATCGGCTGTTTAAGTCCCACATTTTATTTTCCTGCACTTTTCTTTTACTTTTGAGAGAAATTGTAGTGAGCAAATTATGTAAATGTACAAGACCGAAGACTTTTTTCCATAGAGACAGAGGCCACAATTGAAGCCGAAGATCTTATATGGGACCCACGGGGGTTTCCAAAGTTGTAATTTCTTTTTAAAGCTTTCATTTGTGTAATATGGACTGTAATAGGATTTTGGACTATTATTTATGTGGGACTGGCTGATTCACGCAATTAGCCCTTCATATTAAAATTGCCTCCGCATGAAAATGTTTATGTTTAAATTATTAATTCATGCATATTTGTACTCTGCTAGATAAAATGGCTAAAATTACAAATGTCGATTTCGAAGTACTGGCATCATGAAGAAACTATCTGAGCTGGCAGCTCAATGTGAAGTTTCATCTACGGGCAAAGTCCCTCATTTCTGCTGAGACTAATAATGAAAATGTAGGCGATATAGAAAAGGTGCAAGCCATCATCTATATTCGCCGCCATATGGATAAGACCTTAAAGGCTGAATACCTTACGGTCGAAGATCCACTTGAGCTGTGGACTGCCCTTGAGGATAGGTATAAACATCAAAAAGATGTTATACTACCAAGGGCATGATATGAGTGGGAGAACCTGAGACTGCAGGACTTTGAGTCCATAGCTGAGTACAACTCAGCCCTTTTTAGCATCACCTCACGCCTGAAGTTGTGTGGTGAAAAAATCTCAGAAGATCGCATGCTGGAAAAGACGTATAGGTCTTTCCATGAAAAAGATGCGATACTTATGAAGCAATACCGTGAACGCAAGTTCACCAAGTATTCTGAGTTGCTGTCATGTTTACTCATGGCCGAACAAAACAGAGAGCTTCTTCTCGCCACTCACAACATGCGCCCCTGGCTCTGCCCCCTCTTAGAAGCTCATAATGACTCTTCTTCTCGAAAGAAGATGAACAACAAAAGAAAAGAAAGACCACAGAAAGGGGGATAGAACAAAAGGGCTAGGGGTCAAGTCTAACATCGAAGAAATGAAAGTAAGCGGAAGTTCACGTGGCGCAGAAATGACAAAAATAGAGATGATGCACCCCCACCCAAGAGGGAATGGGACGACCAGTGCCGTTGTTGTGGCATGAAAGGCCACTGGTCCAGAGTGTGCAGAACTCCGCAGCATCTCCAGGATTTGTATAAAGAGAACAAGAAAAATAAAGTTGAAACAAACCTGATGACCTCTGATGCTCCAGTCGAGTTTACAGCTGACCACTTCGAATATGATGACATGTGCCTTCTATTTTTATCTTAGCAAACTGTTTAGAACAGTTCATGTTATGAGAGCTTTCATATTATGTAATTTGATTTTGAATGAAAATGTTTTCTCTGAAAATTTACATATATAATTCATCTCTTAATAGATGAACTGCTCTCATGACTGATTAGTAGACAATAAACACATACGATCTTTCAATACAAAGCACAACATCAGTGCCATATTGAAGATCCAGGGAACGCAACACTGTTGCCCCCAAATGATACAAACGAAAATAAAGGATGCACTAATCTCTCCGATTTCCAAAAGAAACTTTCTAAGTTTCAAGGACATCCGTTTCAACGGATTCTATTTAGAAACAGCAAATGTAAATGAAAAACAAATTACTGTAGGCAACGTCTCAATAAAAAGGAGTAAAATCCATACTTGAACGTTTTGAGAGCCTTACAGGCCTCAACCATACAAAGATTCGGAGAAAGAAAGCGAAATTAAATGGAGCACCTGAAGTGCCCGACATCAGCCAAGTTTTTACTCTGGCATGATAGACTTGGCCACCCTGGATCAGTGATGATGCACCGCATCTTATCCTATGGGTATGACTTGAAGAACCAGAAGATTCTTCAGAAGAGAGAATTCCCTCCCATCCCTTGCTATAAGGGAAAATTAATTACAAGGCCATCTCTACGAAAATTTAAAAAAAGAATCTCCACGCTTCCTCAAAAAGAATATAAGGAGATAAATGTGGACAAATTCCACCCCCTAGTGGGCTATTTCGGTACTTCATTGTACTGATAAATGCATCCTCAGAATATTCAGATGTATGTCTACTACAGACCCGCAACTTAGCTTTTTCAAAGCTATTGACACAAAAATAAAAATGTTGCGGGCACATTTTCCAGACAATCAAATATAGTAAATAAGTCTGGTTAATGTTGGAAAATATACCTCCCGGTCATTTTAAGAGTAATGCCAAGCAACGGGAATAGAAAATGAACATATAGTGCCGCATGTTCATACCCAAAATGGGTCGGCAGAGTCACTGATAAGTAGACTCCACTGGATTGAACGTCCATTAAATCCCGATTGCCAATAGATGCATGTGGACATGCAAATTCCGCATGCTGCATCATAAATAAAAGACCCTCTGGAGGTCAGAGTCTCCAATGCAACTTGCATATGGAACGTCACCGAACATTTCTCATCTGAGAATCTTCGGTCGCGCAGTTTAAATCCCATTGCACCACCACAAAGGACCAAAACGGTCCTCAACGTCGCCTACGTATCCATGAAGGGTTTGACTCACTCTCACTTATAAGATAACTAGAACCCCAAATGGGGGATGCATTTAAGGCACATCTTGAAGACTGTGATTTTATGAGATGATTTTCCCAAAATAGGCCCAGATACTGGAAAATCGGGCGCGAAGCAAATTATAACGTGGGATACAAAAAGTTTGATCCACTATGATTCGGTAATGAAACAATGTGAAGATAAGATCCTGAAGATCCTCCACATACAGAACAATGTTCACCAATTACCGAACTCATTTATTGACAACCAGTAGATTGTCAGATCACACATCCCTGCTGCTAATACTCCAGCTAGGATTGACATCCCCGAGAATGGATGCAATCCACCACCAGCAGAAGTGGCTGACCCTCAACAGAATAGAGGCAAACCACTAGGCTCAAAGGACATAAATTTAAGAAAAAGAAAAAGAAAAATACATGGAGACCTTAAAACAATACTATCACAGGGCAATGAGCTCATGTCCACACCCTCACCCTTCCCGGAATCCACTACAGAGGAACTGCCGGAAAAAATGAAATGAAAGTAAGTGTTGTACATACTGGGGAGGTGTTGGACATATAGAACATGTCGACAATGTATTCACGTATCATATTGCCATATACATTGCAAAGCGATGGTGTTTATAAAATATCGTGCCATACTCCGTTGCTAAACTGCAAACATAGAGATTGGCCAAATGTGGAACGAGGCAATAAAAGATGAGCTGGACTCACTTATGAAACGTGAAATGTTCGGACCAGAAGTCCAGACACCAAAAGGTGTCAAATATGTAGATAAAATAAAGTATTGCACGCATAAGAAAAATAAATATAAAATCGTATGCTATAAGGTACAGCCTATAGCGCAAGGGAAAATTTCGCTGAAACTAGGGATCGAACAAATTAAAATGAGCATGACTCATAAATGATGCATCAGTCTACCTAAGTTATCAAAAGCGAATACCTTACGATTTGGCAAAGGAAATTTTGGATATGCTGTTATTGGATGTTGTGACAGCATACCTTTGTGGATATCTTGGTAAAGATCGGCGGGGCGATTGACGAGGCACGGCAGCGGATCCGCAGAGCTGACGGCGAAGGGAGGGGGTCTGAGTCTTGGTCGGGGGGATCTTGCGGCGGCGACGGGATAGGCGGCTGGCGGTGGATACGGCGTGGAGGGGGACAGAAGAAGGCGGCGACAGGGGAGACAAGGGATTAAAGAGGGGAGAGTGGGATGTTGGATCTGAAATGATTTCAGATCCAACCAACATTTCGGTGGTTAATCAGATTGGTTGGGGGATTAGGGTGAAAGTAAAACGGTAAAAGTTAATTAGTGATTGCAATTAGTGAAAACCGGAGGAATACAAACGTGTTTTTACAAACGACTCCGAAAAATTACGTAAACATACCCACGAGATCGTATCGTCACGAGGATCGCGAATACAAGATCCGTTCTGGGATTTGAGCTACGGAAATACTAGTTTTAGGCCAAAACGTTTAGAAAGCGGGTTTGCGGGTTCTAGGCTGAAACGATATCCGAAAATTATGAAATTAATGTGGGAAGCCCTAAATGATAATAGGATGTTACTGTAGAAGTTTGAAAACGTTTTGAATACGTTTGAATAGAAAATAAATTCGTCGAATCAAAACGGTAATTTTGGAAGATGAATTTTAACAGAAATGTTTTGGGTATTTGAGGAAATCTGAAATTGCTGAAACACAATATAATAAGTCTAGTGTTTCAAAATATTTTTATAAGAATTTTTGAAATCAGTTTTGTTAGAAAACTCTTGACTGACATTAATAAAGTAAAAATTTTAAAATACGAAAAATACGTGAAGTGAAGTGTTGAAAATTTCCGGTCGTTACATTCTACCCTCCTTAAAATAATTCCGTCCTCGGAATTCAGAAGATCGGTAATCGCCTAAGCAATTCAAACGATCGACCGGAAGGTTTGACGAACGACCACGACATAGGAAAATAAGTTGTTAATAGCATGAAATAAAACGTGATATCACATCATTAAGAAAACAAAAGACGAATACATGAATACATACTATTACCATAGTTTCCGTAACTAGTTTCCTAACCTAGTATCATCACCATAGTTACTTCAGATTTATCACGTAGCCAAAACATGAGATAATGGCACTACATGAAAATGAGAGCTATTACGATGATGACATCAGGTTCGAACTCGGAACCTGAGGTGACAAGTCAATAGCAAGCTTTATTTAACAACATAACATGAAGATCATAAAATTTTAAATTACTACTTAGGCTAATGATGACTACTAAATAATCGTCATAGCATACAAAAACGTGACGAGTTTGAACTTTGGATGGTTGGGTATATCGATTTCTACCCTCCTTTGACGACAGTCAATGGTGGCATGAAATAATCTCAACCAGTCCATCCCAAGAAGTCGGCAAAGAGATCTCGTCTACAAATCACAACAGATCATTGGAGGCATCCGCTAGCTACCGGTAGTGAACTGCCAGCGGTCTCGACCTTCCAACGGGAGTCAGAGGTTCAACAGTGATAGCATGTGTTTGAACGAAACGACTGGCCAAGAAGCAATGTGTAGCTACAGAGTCGAACAGTGTGAGGGCAGGTTTACCAGCTATTAAGACGGTACCTACCGTGATGAGAATCGATTCTAAGCTTACGATTTCTAAATACTAGAGTATGTAGCTTAGTGAAAAATCTCATACCTGAGATTACTTGGCTCGTAGCTTCGGCTTCTTCCACTGTCATGGTATAAGCTTGGCGTCTCTGGGGCGCTTGTCGTCGTCTGCTGGTACACTTGCTGCTGAGGAGGGAGTAGTTGATGTTGCTGAGCAGATGATGGCGGTCGCTTCCGTTGTGGAACTCGAACTTCTGGTGGTCGAAAATTCGAACGCTACTCTCCGTAGCCAGAGTTCAAGCGTAGAAAGATTCTAAGAAGGTCAATCGAAAGGTCGTCAAGCTAAAAGAAGGGTGATAGTGATGAAGATCGATGGCGTTACATAATCGTGATTCACGTCCTTGCGGTCCAGCGGACACGGTCAGGGAAGTGACTAAGCTAGGATCACTTATGCCCAGTCTAGCCAGGTCGATCCACAGACTTTAGCCAAGCACATTGACCGGTATCATGGTCCATTGAAGGAAGATTATCATTCATATGAGTGCCACCGATACAAAAGATTTTTATAGCAACTAATTAATCCTATCAAAATTTAGGTTTTGTTAATGGCTTTTTATTAAGGCCAGATAGGTCAACTCCATTGGGGCTCTTCGAAGTGTTCCCGTCCATCTTTCGAGTGTCAAACCTGCATTCAAGAAAAATGTCAACTTAATCGAGTATCGTATATGATACATCCTGGTTTCACTATACTGTTCACGAGGTATTTTGCACGGACCTGCGTGGGCCGCCAAACCTGTAACGACCCGCTCTCGGGGCCCGTTACTTATTTGGTTTATTCGCAGGTTCCGCAGTTTACCAGTGAAATCAGCATAGCCACAACTCAGAGATGTATCACAATACTCAAACCAGCGTACAAACATTATTACAGTCCAAGTTAAAGTACAACAACAACAAGCACACTCTCTCACAAATACATATGGAAGTACTGAAAAGAAGAGCGGAAAAGTAAATAGACAGTACAACACACACACCAACAGAATAGTAACTGAAACTCTGCAGCCTCTGGGTCAATGTAGGCTCCTCGATCTCTGGGGCAATCTCCTTGATCAGGTCTTCGTCTGCCGGTGCCATAAATGGGACCGAAGGTAAGTCACAACAATTCTAGCGATAGAAAAAGAGGAGTGCACAAATATGGAGCAGTCTATAGTAAACAAGTGCGGAAAGTAAAGTAGGGACAGACAAGCATACAAGTGCGATAAGTAAAGTACATCTGTCAAGCATGCAAGGGTGACAAGTAAAGTAAAGGTGACCGAGCAATAACAATAGCAATAACCATGACGATAGCAATGACAATAGCAATAGGGAGAGTAATTGTGTCTAGCCTAGTCCGTGACTTATAATGCGGGGTGCAATGAGCAACCAAGAGGCCACCTCTTACCACGGGTGCTACCCGGGCGAACTATGCTATGAATACTATGAATACTATGCAATAATCTGTGATCTGTGATGGTTGTCACCGGCTACTATGATGGGTTGCTAGAACCCGCACGGTGACAACAAAGGCTGGACTAGTCGCTCCCGCACCCTCGCAATTATAAGTTACCCCAAAAACCCAGTGTCTGTGCAATACCATACTCTGCAATTTTACCATCCATTAACCATTCTCACATTTCTAGTTACAATCTTTCTGTCAAGCAATGTCAATAATCTGTTCAGGTCAATAACTGTTCTGAGACTAGGTGTCAAGTCCTATGTTCATACGAGTACACTATCTATATTTCTAAGGGTAGAATTTACTGTGACTTACAATCTTCGAGGTGGTGGTAGTGATCCAGGACTGGATCTAGTGTCGATGCACGAGATTTGCTACCTGTAAACACAAGAGATAACTAGTTAGAGTATACCGTATTTTCTTATTTATTTAAGCCGAGTGTCTGATTTTAAAACTGGTTAAAACGGCGATGAAAAGGGTCCTAAATTTTTATATAGACTATATATGATAAAAATAGTTTTACTGCAAGAGGGAATATTTTTCTGAACTTTATAGTAATTTTTATAATTTTTAGAAACTCAAAACTAGCTTTAAAACCCAAATTATTTAAGTGACGCGTATCTTCCGTAAATTGTTCCGGGAGCAATCCTAGTCGGAATTACTCGAATGAACAGTCAAAATGACCGTCTCGAAGTTTACTTTCACATATAATTTTATTACATATTATTGTGAGTGAAAACATCGAGTTATGATTTTTAGAAAGATTTATACGTATTTAATCTTTTGGCTTAAAAATTAATTCTGGAAAAACTAGACTTCTGAATATAGATTTAAAACCAATCCCGAGAACGGCGGCAGGCACGGCAGCGGATCCGCAGAGCTGACGGCGAAGGGAGGGGGTCTGAGTTGGCGGTGGAGTACGGCTGACGGCGGCGGGCACAGTTAATTATAAAAAGGTGTTTTAAAACTCTAGACAAGATAAATTCCACATTTCCTTAAAATGTCTGAATAGACTTCGGGACGCCTATTCTATTGAAGAAAAACAATAAGAATAATGTACAACCAAGAGAATCGCTTGACAAAGCAATGATTCCTACTGAGGGTTGTTTTTGCATCTGAGCAAAGAGCAGGATTTGAGATCATAGTTATAAACAACTAAAATCTCATCGGATCTCCTGAAGAGAAAACCGAAACATCTGTTCAAGCCTGACTTTTAAACATGAAATAAAAAGACCTAGGCAAATATAAAGTCATGGCTCATAGAATCCTGTTACATATGCCCAGAAGTGCGTTGGAGAAATTAAAAGGACCATTGTCATCCAAAGTACACCTATGGTAGTACACTCTATGGATGTACAAAAAGAACCCTTCCGATCGCTGGAAGAGTGGGAGGATATAACTGGTCCTAAAGTCCCTTATCTAAGTGCAATCATGCACTTCTGGCTAATTGCACGCGTCCCGATATTGCAGTTGCAGTAAACTCATTAGCCAGAGATAGTTGGCACCTAAAAAGGGCCATTAGACTGGAGTTAAGCCTTCTGCGCTTCCTCCAAGGGTCAAAAGATTTGGACTTACATTATAAAGTATCATCCTTCAAGTTTATGCAAAGCAGGTTACAGATCTGATCCCTATACTGAGAAATCACAAAACGGATACCCACAGTGGGATGGTCATCCACTGCAGATCAGCAAAGCAACTTATGAAGGCAACATCATCCTATCATTCCGAGATCGTCACCATTCCAGAATCACACCAATGGTGTATTTGAGGGTGCCTGGTGGTACATCACATCCCAGTGACGACTTGGATAGAGGCTGGTATTGTGGAGCTGACCACATAGTCTGAAGACCACATCACAGGTGACGAGACTTAGCACACTTCTTCAGAGTCCCTGGATTCAGCTGCTGCTTAATGGTGATCATATTTGTAATCTGTGTATACTTTCGGAATGTTGTCTGCATTCATTGAATTATTATGACATGTCATCTTAATTTAAACTGCTAAGTTGCATTCTTTATACTTTACGTTTCCTTGCACAAAAGTCTCCTTTTCCCTCTTTGGAGATTTTTGCTGACATGTGCCCTTTTCTCTTTGGGTGTCACATGTCAGGTTTGAGCCTGAGTTAGTTGCTGAGGATGACTAGCTGTTGACGTCCAGATCGAGGACACTGGAGTTCTACTCGTAGTCTCAGCTGGCAACTTTCTCTTAGTTGTTGTTTACTTTCCTAGTATTGTTGTTAGGTTGTTCGGTGTGTTGCACCCTTCCCTTTGTATTAGTTTCGATAGCCTAAGAGATCTGAAAGCCTAAGAGCTTTTACAGATCAGGCGGAGTTGAGAGATTTTGTACTCCTTTACCTAAGCTATGGTTTTTCCCACTGGGTTTTTCATAGCCAAAGGTTTTAACGAGGCAAATCACATCAACTCTGAATCCTGGAGTATCCACCCCTCTGTGACGCTCAGAATCTAGAAGTATTCATGAGCAGAGTCACTTGTACAAATCAGGGGGAGTTAAAGAGCGTTTGTACTCTTTTTCCTTAACCATGGTTTCTCCCACAGGGTTTTCCATGGCTAAAGGTTTTAACGATGCAAACCTCACTGACTCAGGATCCTGAAGTATCCACCCCATGTGAGACTCCTATTACGCTCAAAATCCCGAAGTATCCTTAAACAGAGTCCACACCTATGGCTGGATAAGGGGGAGTGTTGTGAATGGAAATACCAGAGTCAGTTAGGATTGCGGGTATCTTAGAGATACGCCCATATCTATGTATTCTATCTTCATACTCTCCTATCCTGCCTATAAGTAAAGGGCTGTGGGTTCCTCCCCCAGTAGTAGATTCATAACATATTCCTCTTATTTTGTTGGGCCTGCAGCCCACAAAAAGTGTAAAAATATATATAAATAAAGAGGAAACATGCTTAACTGTCCCGAAGCCTGCTGGCCTAATATTATTTTCATTAATTTCTGAAATCTTTATAAAATATATATTTTAATATATATTAAAATCAGAAATTACCGAATAAATCCCAGAAATTTCCAGAAAAATCCTAAAAATTTGGGAAAAATTCTGGAAAATTCCTGAAACATCAGGAAAGCAATTGGGAGGGATGTTACAATAAATATTAATATTTTGGAGGATAAAATGTTATTTGTCGTTAACAATGAATAACATGTTGTTCAGTTTAAATTTTTCTGAACGTAATCTAATTGGAACAGCGCATACCGCGGACGGTCAGAAGCCTCCGCTGCGGCCACATACACATAAAATTTTCTTTTTTGGGGTTAAATTCCCATGAAATTTTTGGGTATGTGTCATAAAAATTCAAGACATTTTATAAACAACTAGATTAATGCACAATTGATTTAATATTTTGTTTGCATGTTAAAACTTAGTCTAATTTCTTATATAACTGTTTTTCATGTTAATACTCATACTAAGATTAAATATTATGGCACAAACAGATTAAATAATATTTCAACAAGTTTTAATATCATACATGTGTTGAAAATTGAACCTGAAGTTCAAATCATATTAAATGTCAAAACAAAACAAATACGATGGATTATGCAAAAATTATAACTGCTATCTTTATAAAAGATGCACACTTCGCGGTAAATAGATCTATAAGATCTATGGTCTATATAAACCAATATAAACACCAGAAGTTGTCCATAATACCGCTAAACTCTTTAAAAGAGTACTCTCCTTTATTTTTACAAGGAAAGATATTTTAATCTAGCCTTGAATATAAGCATACGCTTGAAGTCGTGCCTTAATAAATAAGTGAGAAATATATTACGCACCCACGTATTTGTTTCCTTTGAGCATGATAACTTATCCACATAAAATTTGAAGGACTCAATAAAATGGCCTGAAGCCATACTCGAGCATTCAAATAGACTTTTAAAAATCTCTAATTAGTTAGAAAAGTGGAAGTATAAAAGAATTTTCTCAAACCCCTGCTTATGTCTTCTTAGTAAGACTAATTTTCATTGTCCTTTATAAATAAGAAAAATTGAAATCAGGGGAAGTTCAGGATCAAATATGACCTGAAATAAAAATAAGGGAAAATATTACATACCTCGATATGGAGTAGGCAATGGCAAACTAAGATCAGAACCAGAAGCTCTGATAAGTACTCATAATGCTTTTGCAATATGAAAAGTAATTAGTTTATACCATTGAAATATATATACATTGATAGTCTAAACCGATGAAAGTCGACCAACTTATTGTGTAATTAGTCATTCCTAGAGGACAAATAAATTTTATAAACACAATTTTTAATTTGTTGCCATAACATATTTTTTAGCGAGTTTAAGTGTTTATATATACTTTTAAAAAGTATTTTACGGTACTAGTCATTTAGAAAACCTTTTCTATGACTTCTGTTTTAAAATTAAGGACTTTTTAAGCCTGAATACTCTAAAAAGAGGATGTCTATTACTCTCAAATAAATAAAGCCTGAAGCTTTGTCCCAAAATAAATTCAAAAGGAGGAAAAATTGGAACACCTGAGTGTCCAAAATCGTCCAAGTCTTAACTTAGGAACGATAAACATGCTGCCAAGGATTGATGTTTGTTTAAACAAATCCTATATATCTGAAGAAAACGATGTTTATTCAGATGGGTGCATTTTTTATCCCATATAAATGGGCAAAAAGATTATGAAATCATTTCCACTTCATGTGGACATTGACCCTCATAACATCCTCAAAAATAAATTAGATGATATATTTACTATCATCATTAAAGATAATGAAGACCTTTAGGTCTCTTGAGAGTATTTAAGGGATATAAATAGGCTTTGTCCACTCCCTTAATATGACTGATGATGTACCTTTAGTGTACTCATCAAATATCATCTAAAATGGTCATCATCTAACCACATTTTTTAAAAAAATGGTGGTAACATTGGATAAAATGGGAAATCATAAATAATTAGCAACAATGGTTGCGTACACTCAGCTAAACACACCATTAGAACCTTTTTATATGAGCCTGATCAACTCCTTATAAACATCTTCTAAGAATGGGTTTAGAGCACATCTTAAAGATGATACGTCCGTAACGTTGTGTATGTGTCCCTGAAGCAACACTACATAAACTGTCATGGTGCCATAAAGTAAACACATTCATCAGGACTAACCACCTTTGATGAATAGATTCCGAGATCTCGTATGAGTAAGACATTAATACACATCTTATATATTGTGTGTTGATGGTAATGATGATCCTGAAGATCCTTCAATTCCCTATTTGGTTCAAATCATCTATGAGCCTGAAGCTCAAATTGACCATTTAAAAAGTAAATGCATATGATCTGATTATAATCAGACTGACAATTTAAATATTGTCAAACTTTCACATCTCTGCTGCAAATAATCCAGCTAGGATTGACATAAATGCAATCCACTAGCAGCAGAAGTGGATGTCCTTAAGAGATGAGAGGACATACCACTAGGCTCCAAAGAGAGAAATCTACTCCTGGAGACCGAAAAAGCAATACCACCATAGGAAATGTCACGGTCGCTTTTCGATCGTACGTTTTTCATGCGCGTGCTTTTCTTTCGTACGCGTATTTTTAGTTGCCTCTTCTTGTATCCCAAACGTGCGATGTGATATGTCGTTGTGACCCTCTGAGAGAGTACTTATTTGTGAAATTTTTCGTGAATGTCATTTCACGGGTCGTTCTCCCATAAATCAGCTTTGACTGAAGGGGTGTCGTAACTTTAGACTTCGACGTTTGGCCTTTTTATTTTTAGTTCCATTTTTCATTGACCTTGCTCGTAATCGATCATCTTAGTCTCGATCCTCTTGTCGACACGGTCGTCCTGATATTTTCCCTATATTTATCGGACACCGTTTGACCGACCTTTCGACCTAATCATTTTCAATCTGTAATTAGCCCTAACTAAACCCTAATTAAACATTCTAATTAAATCCTAGGATTTCATACGTAGCACATAAAACAATTCCCTAGTTATCTTCACCCTAATTTTACCCTCTCCCTCACACACACTCTCTCCAATCAAGCTAGGTGCACCCCCTTTCTACCCCCATATAGCACAACCCCTCATTGTTTTTAAAACCAACGCACTAGGGTTTTCTAACCCATCAGCTGCCGCAACCAAGCCGCATCTTCCCCCAACTTGCAACCGGCCATCTCCCCTGTTAGGATCGCCTTACCCTTGCAATAATAACAACACACACTAGAGGGGGGGGGGGGGGGGGGGTGGGTGAATAGTGTAATGGCAATAAAATTGTCCAATTAAAAATAAACTTGCAAATGCGGAATTATAAATGCAAGAGGAATTAAAAGGCACAATCAATCCAAACGCAAACACAAGGAATTACCCTGGTTTCCCAAACTTGGGTACATCCAGCCACACTAATATCCACTAAAATCCCACACAGAGAAGTGAATACAAATCTCATAAGGAGATACCCCACAAAGAGGATTTATGCCCTACACAAGGACTCAACCAATCCTACACGAGGATCAAGACTCCCACATAGAGAATCACTAACTCCCAGTCAGAGAATTAGGGTTAGCCCTACACTAGGACACTAAACTCCCACAAAGAGAGTGACTCCCACAAAGAGAGTTATTCCTACAAAGAGAATATCCTAGTCCCACAAAGAGACAACCTCCCACAAAGAGAGAAAGATCTAATTCCCACAAAAAGAATTAGAGACACAAAATCACCAAGTACAATAAATACTCTTACCTATGCCTTGAGATGCTTACTCATGAATGGATGCAAGGCATGGAAGAGGATCTTCAAGTGCTGAGGTATGCTTGAGAGCACTTGGATGAATTCCCTTGAGCTGGACTTCAATGCATGAAGATGAATGAGGGCTCTTGAGAGGGAATTGAGGGAGTTTATGAGTTGCTTATGGATATCTTTTGATATTCAATAGCCTCAAGAAGTATAAGAGATGGCGGCACACTCATATATATATGAACCCTATATCAAACCCCAAAACCCAAGAAAACATCCAAAGAATCGATTCTGCAACGGCTAAAAACTGGGCGAAAACGACTAGAACAGTCGAATGATGATCAAAAGACAGTCGACTGATCAATGGCTAGAAAATATCCAACGGCTATAATCTGAGCCAGGACAGTCGACTGATGAAGACAGTACAATCGACTGAGAACAGGACAGACGTCTGTAAATCCTTCAACAGGTGACTGCTGCAGAGGATGGAATAAAACAGAGAGCTGCACTCTTTCTCCAGTTAAGCACACAGGCGACTGATGTCAATAATACAGTTGACTGTCTATTAGTCAGGTGACTGTAAAACCTTAATCAGTCGTCTGCTGTATAAGATGGAGAAACAACAGAGAGATGCAGAGATTGCACTTTCGCTGCTCAGGCGACTGATGACCAATCTACATGCGACTGTAAATATACAGGCGACTGCAAACTGACCAGTAGTCGACTGTGTGTAAAGCTCAAATTTGAGTCAATTGAAAAGTTGACTTGAGCTGTACATATCAGGCGACTGTAGAAGGATCTACAGGCGAATGGAAATCACTCAATCGACTGTGTTTCCTTCAGCAGGCGACTGATGGAAAGCCAGAGACTTCAAGTGAGTCTTTGGACAAAGTGAACCTATTGGGTTGGATTCTATGATAATCCTAAGGCTCACTAAGATGGTTAAATGCATATGCATGAATGAGTAAACCATCTAACAAGGCAATACATTAATCCTAGACTCAAAAAAGAGAGAAAGCAATAAAGTAAATTACATGGTTTACAATACTTTTCTTAGAGTCTAAGTCTTCAAACTAGATGCCTTGAATGCTCTCCATCATCTCCAAGCTTTGGCACTCCTTGAGTCCAAGCAAAGGTCATTCTTCACTTGATGTCCATCCTTGCACCAAGTGATTAGTCTCCAAGAAAGATATTCTTGAAATAAAACTGAGAGACCAAAACATGGGAGTCATTAGTAACAACATAATGTTTTGATCATCATCAAAATAAGATTGGTATGAAATACCAATACTCAACAATCTCCCCCTTTTTGATGATGACACACATTATGTAAAGTACAAATAATTAAAGCACAATGCTAATGAGCTCCCCCTACTTACAAGCACCAATTAAACAATGAATTACACAATAGTAAATACTCATTATACCAAATAAGATCAAGGTGACATATAATAGGCATGGATTACATAAACCAATTGTTAATAGACAAAATCATGCAAACATGAAAGGTTTATCTAATTCCATATATCTCCCCACATAGATATATCTCTCCCCATATGTATATGAATATATCTCCCCCGATATATTTACATAATGCATATATCTCTCCCCCTTGACATCGTCAAAAAGGTGGACATCAAATATACCCCCCTTTGTCATCTTAACTAAGATGTGACAATATGCAAGAAAAGAAAGATATGTATGATACCAAATTGAAAATTTTAGTGGGTATCAATTCACTATCACATGCTCCCCCTAGATCATAGAAATGGTTAACTTTTGACTTCTAGGATCTAATACCAAATATACAATTAATGGAGCCATGGGCCAAAAGTGTATCAAAGCAATAGATATGGAAAAAAATCAAGCTTCAAAGATACACAAAGAATATTGTCAAAACAGATAAAACATGAAACACCATGGCAATATCTAAGAGGTTTAGTTTGAGACCAAAAATAACCAATTGTAAATAATGATCTCAAACATCCCCCGAAATGAGAGTTAAAATATGTCTTAAAATACTTTAAACATATAACATATTAACTCCCCCATTGACATACACATGGATCAAAAATGCATGCATGTCAATAAAACCCAAAGGCCCCCATTTTCATGAAAAATAAGTTTGAAAATATTTTCAAAATCATGAAACACACACAAACAATAGGTATGCTAAAAGTAAACATTCAAGCACAATACCCATGCAATATGCATATGTGTGAGGAACCTAAACATTAGGCAACCAAACCCAGGAGGAGTTTGATTTCCTAATGTAATCACATGAGGTGATCATATCCCTAACTAGTGAGTTGATGTACCTATCCCTCTCTTGCACACTAACGTTAGTGGAAATCCATAATCTCAAGGATTTCCTAGGCAAGGGGTTTGCCTTCGCAAGAGGGGAGGATGTGGCATGCTTAGGTGTAGAAACGAATTTCTTGGCATGCAAAGAATGATGATTTTGCTTCTTAGCAAAAAAAATGAAGTTTTTTCATTCTTCCTCATTACCTCGTGATCTACATGCTTCTTCTTGGCGTTATTGTTGTACAAAAAAGCATGGTGATTCTTCTTAGGTGCTTAGCAATATTTCTTGTATTTGCACCATAAGAGGAATTAGATGTGGGGTTGGGCATCACATTTTGAATATAACCCAAACCTCCTCTATGATTTGCCGGATGTTGTTTTTCCAACAAATCGTGGAGTGAATCCCTAGAATACACAAAGCTTATGAGCTTACGGGATTTCTCTTCACATTTCAACATAAGTTGTTGATTGTGAGATTCTAAGCTAAGGTTTTGAGCAATAAGTTTTTCATTTGTAAGGCTCAATTCCTTCACTTGAGAGAGAAGTGTGTCTCTCTCACTAGTGTCACAAACATGCAAAGCATCATGAATATTTACACTAGACGATTCTAAATCATGCACCTACTCATAGCATTATCAAGTTTACCTTTCATTTTATCATATGAATCGATGCACTTACTTGCCAAATTGGAGGCCACATTTAGGCGATATTCAAGCTCCTCATAGGATGGCTTTTCCTCCTCAGCTTCCTCATCGCTTTCCTCTTCGACTTCCTCATTGCTTTTCTCCTCACTTGAGCTCGACGAAGACTCTTCCACATTAGCCATGAAGCAACATTCTTCTTTGGAGTTGAGCCATGCCTCTATCTCTTCATCGCTAGAGTTAGATGAATTTGATGAAGAATCATCAAAAACAACGAAACACCTGTGATCGTGCTCCTTGTCATCCTCTTCTTCATCATTTGATGTGTCCACATCAGAATCATCAAAAGTACCGATAAGTCCCATCTTTTTGTTCTTAATATCGAACTTGCCTTTCCAATATTTCTTCCCTTTACCTTTATAGGTATCAATGGTGGGTTTGGAAGGGCATTCAGTAACAACATGACCTCTTCCACTGCAATTGAAACAAATCAACTTGTTAGAATGAGAGGCAAAATTTGACGAAGATATACCTTATTTGTCCTTGAGGGATGCCTTGAAATTCTTGAATTACTTGGCAAGTTCGATGTAGTCATAATCGCTAATATCATCTTCTTCATCACTCGGAGCTTCTTGTTGGAACTTCTTTTTCCACTTGAAATACTCCTTCTCAACATGGAGTGCAACCCCCTTTTCCTTCTCGGGCTTGGTTGGTTGAATCTCTTCCTTATGTTGAAGTAACACTTCATGGGAGATCTCCAAAGTATGCCAAATACCGTTGGCCGATTTGCACATAGAGATGCGATCGAACTCATCCGGAGTGAGGGCGCAATGGAGTACACACATAGCCCTAGCATTTACTCTGATCGAATCCTTCTCCACTTTAGTTCTCGAGGCCGCGGGTGAAGTAGGCTCCTCAAAAGGTGACTCTATAATGTCCCAAAAGTCGTGACCCTTCAAGTAGACCATCATCCTGATCTTTCAACTAAGATAGTTGGTTCCGTTGAAGAGCGGGGGTCGAACGGTTGAGTGCCCTTCTTTATGGCACGCGGATGTAGTGTTGAATGCCATGGTTGCAGTATGCTATAACCTGGCTCTGATACCAATTGTAAGGATCCCTTACCCTTGCAATACTAACAACACACACTAGAGGGAGGTGAATAGTGTAATGACAATAAAATTGTCCAATTAAAAATAAACTTGCAAAATGCGGAATTATAAATGCAAGAGGAATTAAAAGGCACAATCAATCCAAACGCAAACACAAGGAATTATCCTGGTTCCCCAAACTTGGGTACATCCAGCCACACCAATATCCACTATAATCCCACACAGAGAAGTGAATACAAATCTCACAAGGAGATACCCCAAAAGAGGATTTATGCCCTACACAAGGACTCAACCAATCCTACATGAGGATCAAGACTCCCACACAGATAATCACTAAATCCCACTCAGAGAATTAGGGTTAGCCCTACACTAGGACACTAAACTCCCACAAAGAGAGTTACTCCCACAAAGAGAGTTATTCCCACAAAGAGAATATCCTAGCTCTACAAAGAGACAACCTCCCACAAAGAGAGAAAGATCTAATTCCCACAAAGAGAATTAGAGACACAAAATCACCAAGTACAATAAATACTCTTACCTATGCCTTGAGATGCTTACTCATGAATGGATGCAAGGCGTGGAAGAGGATCTCCAAGTGTTGAGATATGCTTGAGAGTACTTGGATGAATTCCTTTAAGCTGGACTTCAATGCATGAAGATGAATGAGAGATCTTGAGAGGGAATTGAGGGAGTTTGTGAGTTGCTTATGGATCTCTTTTGATATTCAATAGCCTCAAGAAGTATAAAAGATGGTAGCACACTCATATATATAGGAACCCTATATCAAACCCCAAAACCCAAGAAAACAGCCAAAGAATCGATTCTGCAACGGTTAGAAACTGGGAGAAAACGACAGGAACAGTCGACTGATGATCAAAAGACATTCGACTGATCAACGGCTAGAAAATATCCAACGGCTATAATCTGAGCCAGGACAATCGACTGATGAAGACAGTACAGTCAACCGAGAACAGGACAGACGCCTGTAAATCCTTCAGCAGGCGACTGCTGCAGGGGATGGAATAAAACAGAGAGCTGCACTCTTTCTCCAGTTAAGCACACAGGCGACTGATGTCAATAATACAGTCGACTGTCTATTAGTCAGGTGACTGTAAAACCTTAATCAGTCGTCTGCTGTATAAGATGGAGAAACAACAGAGAGATGCAGAGATTGCACTTACGCTACTCAGGCGACTGATGACCAATCTACAGGCGACCGTAAATATACAGACGACTGTAAACTGACCAGTAGTCGACTTTAGTAAAGCTCAAGTTTGAGTCAATTGAAAAGTTGACTTGAGCTGTGCATTTCAGGCGGCTGTAAAAGGATCTACATGCGACTGGAAATCACCCAGTCGACTGTGTTTCCTTCAACAGGCGACTGATGGAAAGCCAGAGACTCCAAGTGAGTCTTTGGACAAAGTGAACCTATTAGGTTGGATTCTATGATAATCCTAAGGCTCACTAAGATGCTTAAATGCATATGCATGAATGAGTGAACCATCTAACAAGGCAATACATTAATCCTAGACTCAAAAGAGAGAGAAAGCAATAAAGTAAATTACATGGATTACAATGCTTTCCTTAGAGTCTAAGTCTTCAAACTAGATGCCTTGAATGCTCTTCATCATCTCCAAGCTTTGGCACTCCTTGAGTCCAAGCAAAGGTCATTCTTCACTTGATGTCCATCCTTGCACCAAGTGATTAGTCTCCAAGAAAGATATTCTTGAAATAAAACTGAGAGACTAAAACATGAGAGTCATTAGCAACGACATAATGTTGTGATCATCATCAAAATAAAATTGGTATGAAACACCAATACTCAACATCCCCTACCCTTGCTGTCGACCAGCTATCGACCACCACCTCCGGCCACCCCTAGATCCAGCCACCTCCTCCCTCCGCTACACAAACCGCCAGCAACCCCACCAATACTGCCATTACCGGCCTTAGACCCCCTCAAACCGCCAGTTGTTCCTCCCCTACCCTTGCCGGCCAACACCCAGGCATGTCCGACCATCCCCGTCATCAAACCACCGCCCTACCTATACATCTGGCCATCTCCCTTGGCCGCAACCAGCCGTTCAGCCCTCCCCACACCCAAAAACTACCGCGCATCTCCCCTAAAAACAGCAGCCCCTCCATCTCCATTGCCGGCAAACTGAGCAACATCCGGCCTCCTCCGATCACCCTTACCATTGCCAATCTTCCCTTGATCCTCCACAAAACAACGGTAGCCCTTCCATTGTTTTCGGCTATCCCCTGTGCCACAAACTACCCATCAGCCCTCAACCTGCCGTCCCCATCTTGTCGGGCACTCTCACCCTCAAAACAGCCCCCTCTTCCTCTTGATGAGCCCTAGGCCGCATCTCCCCGTGCCGTTGCCACGTGCAACTCGACAGCGGGCCGAGATCTTCTTGATCGCTGCCCCTGTCGTTCATCCACCTCACGCGGCCATCTCCGTGCCGTGCTTCTTCCCCTAATGGTCGCCGTCGTCGCTGCAAGCCGTAGACGTCACCGTACCTTGCACGCTACCGGAATCCAACCCCTAACGTCGCTACCTGACGTCAGTGTAGCTCTCGTGTTGTGTTAAGGTATACTTGAACCATAGGAACTCGCACCCGTATGTTTAACAAGATAAAACCGGTAATTTCATTGCTTTTGATTAAACAACTAATTGAAGATTAATAATATGGGACTGTAGGTTGATGATGTTTGTTGAGCACATAAGGAGACTCTGGAATATTGAACTGAGGATTCATACGCTATTCTCAGGCAAGTGAAACTTGCCCAGTATTTGTTTAGGCCATGTTTTAGGCCAATCTGTGAAATAGCGTAAAAGAGACTAAGCGATGAAATGATAGTCGGCTAGACGCCATGCTTGATCTAGCTTGATAACGAAGATAGATCCAACACCCTTGCCATGTCATTTCATGCATCTCACATGTCACGTTTATTTTGGATATAACTGTACGCAATTCAATATCTGCTATCATGTTGCATATCATGTCATGTCTTGCATTGAATGGTTGTCGTGATTGTGTAGCACACACTCCTATTGAAATGTAAGCTACGGCAAGTATGATCTTGACTCCTACATCATGTAATGAGGCTAGGCACCTGCATGCCAGGTACAACCCTATGCCAAATACACTTCCTGGCTCGTGATCCAGAAGATGGGCGCCAGTCCATATACAAGTGGAGGGGTAGGGTTAAACGGTCACTTGAGCGTAGAAGTGTACACGTACAGCCACTTCAGCCAAAAGACCGAAAGCCTGCACACATAGTGAATACAAGTCAATCGTGAAATCGGGAATATTGTTTAGTAGCTTTTTGCTACGACGTGTCATGCAATTGTTAACTATCATGTTCATCTTAAACTGCTGCATTCATTAAATGTCATGCTCATTTTAAATTGCTGCAACCATTGATTATCATGCCATATTACCATATTTTAGGCTGCTAGTTGCTTTCATATTTTTATGTTTCCTTGTACATAAGTCTCCCTTCCCTTTTTGGAGATTTTTGCTGACATGTGCCCTTTTCTCTTTGGGTGTCACATTTCAGGTTTTGAGCCTGGGTTAGTTGCTGTGGACGAGAGTTTGCTGACGTCGGACTTGATGTTGGTTATTATCTATGTTTTAGTTTCGGCCATGCGTGGGCCTTCTTTTCAGACTCAGTACCTTTCTTGTTGAATATTGGACTCCCCGGATTTGGTTTTGGATGATGAGCAAACATAAATAATTCATGAACTAACAATTTGTGAGCGCAGTATTGGAGATCGTCGCCAATTTCAAGAGAATATTCAAAGCGACATCTCAACACTTCCAAAAGCTCCTATTCAAGCCTAAAGCTTCGTTGAAGCTCCTGCAACGCTTTGGAAGTTATGAAGATTCAATCGAAGCTCTCAAAGACCGTTTATTAAGGTTTTATTTATAGTCTTTTAGCTTCGATATATAGAATGTTAAGCCTTGAGTATATCTTACGTCTATATCTTCATTACGCTCATTTCGTAGCTCTAGGATCCTTGCACAAGTTCATTCAAACTTCCTCGAAGCGTCGCGCTTCGATTCGGACTTTGTTGTGCATGTTAGTTGGTACAAGAACAAGTACTGACCGACTAGATGGTGATCTAGTCGGTCGGCAACTGTTCTTGAACCGACTAGTTTGATTCCTTAATTTCTTGGACTTTACTGTTTACAGTTAGTCGGTCTACGTTGACTCACCGACCGACTAGTTTGTGAACTAGTCGGTCAGTGATGCTTCTTTGACCGACTAGTTGAGACTTACTGTTCACTCTAAAAATTCTCCTAAGCTACTATTTACCGTTAGTCGGTCTAAGAACGTTTGGTGACCGACTAGTTGACAATTTAGTCGGTCAACTTTTGTTCTTGGACCGACTAAGTCAACTTGCCTTCAGACTAAGTTATTTTGCCTCTTAGTCGGTCTACGTTCATTGGATGACCGACTAGTTGTGAAACTAGTCGGTCAGACAGTGTTCTTGGACCGACTAGATTTCTAGGTCTGAAATTCTCTTTCTTCTCAGATCTACTCTTAGTCGGTCCACGTTGTTTGGCTGACCGACTAGTTGATGAACTAGTCGGTCAGTGATTGTTCTTTGACCGACTAATTCTCACAGATTTCTTTCCGTTGGAGAATGACCTAACTTGTGTTTTTGGGTTCCTATAAATACGAACCTAGGTCATTTCTATCTAAAAAAGAGCTGCCATTAAGAGATTCATTGAGTTCTAAAGAGATAGCTATTCTCCCTCAAATCTAAAGCTCTCTTCCTCACAAGAAACCCATTCTCTCTCATTTCTAGATCTAGAGAGAAGCTTGTTCTTGGTGAGCTCTTCAAGCTATTGCTTGATTCAAGTTTCCAAATCATCCCTAGGCACCCATTGCTGCTCATTTCCTTGGTGCTAGGGTTTGGTAACTTCATCTTCCTCAAATCCTTCATTCCACCTATTGGGTAAGAAAAACTCAAGGTATAGGATTTTGTGGTAAGAGTATTTATTTCATCTAAACTCTTTTATATTGCTTATTGGCTCTCTCGGTTGTGAGAGAAGTTTGTGATCCCGGGTTGTGGGATTCACTTTGCCATTGCATGTATGATTTGATCTTGTGAAGGTTTTTCACAAGATATTCATAGTGGAAATCTTGAGTTAGGGTTTCTAACTCAAGTATCCGGAAGGGATCCGGGTGATTGGGACGTAGGATCACCGGGAACAAGTCGGGGAGACTTGGGTGGATCCGAACCCATTAACATCGTTTGTTAGCATTGTTCATTTCGTTGTCGTCATTCAATTTAAGCTTCCGCAAATTGATTTGGTAGTTGTGTGCAATTTAATTTGGAATTATACGCCTTATTATTTTAAAGTACTATTCACCCCCCTCTAGTACTTGTGCAGTAGCTGGTAGGGCATTACATTTGGTATCGGAGCCAGATACACAGCTATGTCTGCCAACGACAACAAGACCGTGCCTCCACCTTCCAACTATGACACCTTCAGGAACCGTGAAGGAGCGTCATCGGTGATGGAAGGACATTCCTCTACAAGGCCTCCATTCTTCAACGGTACCAATTACGGGTACTGGAAATGTCGGATGGAAACCTTCCTCCGAAGTGCATCTTTATGGAGGACTACAATGAAGGAGTACATCGAGCCCGAAGAAGAAGATTTTGAGAAATGGACTACCGCGGAGGTCACCGTGGAGGTAAGCAATGCCAAGGCAATGAACGCCTTGCAATGCGCATTGGAGCCCGAGGACTTCAATAAGATATGCACATGTAAGAGTGCATATCAAATTTGGAACTCTCTCCTCATACTACATGAAGGGACGAGTCGGGTAAGAGACTCTAAACTCGTAGTCGTAACCCAAGATTACGAAATGTTTCATATGCAACAGGGCGAGAAGATGAAAGAATATTACGCTCGCTTCGTTGACATAATAAACGAGTTAGAGGCCCTCGGCAAGATCTACACTCAAAAGGAGAAGTGCTTAAAGCTTATTGAAGGACTTCCCTCTTCTTGGGAAAAACGTACCTTCGCCATCGAGGAAGGTAATGACATGAACAAATATACCGTAGTTCAACTAATGGGTACTTTGATGTCATACGAGGTACGCAAAGATAGCAAGGTGAAGCTACAAGAAAAGATGAAGTCATATTTGAACCTAGATGCGCCTAAGAAAAAGGCGATTGCATTCAAGGCGGCTTCATCCACATCTTCCGATGATGAAGACTCGGAAAACGAGTTGGACTTGGAGTCCATGGCACTCATGGCCAAGAAGTTCAACCGTTTCTTCCGAAAAGGTAACTTCAAGACCAAAGGTAAATTTGGTTCTTCTAACGCCTCTTCCTCTCCTTTGTGTTTCAAGTGCAATAAGCCAGGACACATGAAAGCGGAGTGTCCTCTCAACAAACAAAAGGAGAAGTGGAAGGCGCCAAAATTCGATAAGTCCAAGAAATACAAAAAGGGGTACAAGAAAGGACTTGTCGGAGCAACATTCACCGACTCCGAGGATTCCTCAAGCGGAGAGTCGGATGATGAGAAAGTGGAGCAAGCACATATGTGCTTCATGGCAAGAGAGGAGAACGATCAAGGATCCTCCTCTTCAGATGATAGTAATGACGAAAGCGATGAGGTAACGATGGATGATCTTAGAAATGCTAACTCTCAACTTTGGTCAAAATACACTAAGTTAGTAAATAGATATACTAAGGTAAAAGATGACCTAGCTAGCATTCAAACATCGCCTAAGAATATCATCACCAACAACGACACCGTTGTTGAAGAGTTAAGAAATGAGATTGTGAATCTCAAATCTAAACTCGAACATGTTAGCATTGAGGATGCGGAAGAACATAAGATAGCGGATTTAACTTCTCAAAACTCAACTTTGAGTATTGAGAACGAGAATCTTAAATCTCGTGTTTATGTGCTCACATCGCAAGTATCCACTTTAGATACTTCAATGCGTTCTCTCAAAGAGAATTATGAGAACACATTAGGCCGAATCAATAGATTCAATAAAGGTAAGGACCATTTGGATAAAATCCTAAGTGACTTACTTCCGGCCAATCACCACATTGGTTTGGGGTATACGATGGGATGTCCATCCAAAGCGGCCACTACCTTTGTTAGGCCAACTTCCGGTGACTCTACGAGTGGTAGCAAACACTCTATTGGTAGTTCATCTACCAATGGTGCTTCCACCTCGTCCACACCCTCTTTCGGAAAGAAACCCACTTTGGGTGGACCTCCAAAGAAGGGGCATGCTTATATGTACACAAATACCATGCCACGTAGGAACACACATCCTACTCCACCATCTCACACATATGATGATTTTTATGCAACACATTCTCGGGCACGTGCACACCAAGTGAGACACCCTCACGCACGTGTTCCCACACATGCATATGTACACCCACCTCATCATATGAATAATTCTCGTCGTGCACCATTCCATCATGTCCCGTATGCCTATCCACAACATGCATCACGTAGAAATCAACGTAGCATGCATGCACCCAATAGGATGATGGCTCCCAAAATTTTCACTATTTGGAGCCCAAAGGACACAAGCATGGACGAAAAACAAATGTATATGAATGCTTATTTTTCGGATGTTGTGCATAGTAAGAATTATGTGGGGAAGTCTAAGTCCACTTGGACTTGGCTTCCAAAGGTCTAATCCCTTGGACCCAATGACCTTGGGTACCATGATATGAAAGTGTCTATCTTTAGGTACTCAAGGAAAAGAAAAAGGGAAGGAGCAACAAATTTAAATTTAGCTCCAAAGGGAATTGGATACTCGATAGCGGGTGTTCAAAACACATAACGGGTGACGCTCGATTGCTCTCCGGAGTGGTTCCCATTGCGAATGGAAACCGCGTCGTATTTGGAGGCAACGAGAGCGGAACCATCATAGGTGTTGGTAAAGTCGGTAACCCTTCTAAACCATTAATTAGTGATGTTTATCTTGTTAGTGGTTTAAATCATAATCTTATTTCAATAAGTCAACTCTGTGACAAAGGTTACAAAGTTAGCTTTGCGAAAGGATTGTGTCATATTTTAAGAAAGGATAATGAAAAATTATTATTTTCCGGAACTCGTCGTAAAGACATTTATATTTTGGATCTTCCTAAGTCATATGAACAATGTCTCGTTGCTAACACAAGTGAACAACACTTATGGCATCGACGCTTTGGACATGTGAACTTTGGAACACTATATAAGCTTTCAAAATTGAATTCTATTAAAGGTTTTCCGAAGCTTGTTTTTGAAAAGAAAAGTTTTTGTGATTGTTGTCAACGCGGCAAGCTTCCTAAATCTTCATTTAAACCTAAGAAAAGCATCTCTACTAAACGGCCACTAGAGCTATTACATCTAGATTTATTTGGGCCAACTAGAGTAGCTTCCTTAGGAAATGCAAGGTATGGACTTGTCATCGTAGATGACTATTCAAGATTTACTTGGGTATTTTCATTGTGTAATAAAAATGAAGCTTTTGAAAACTTCACAATTTTTGTTAAGAAAGTACAAAATCTCTTAGGAACCACCATTGTCACTATTCGTAGTGATCATGGAGGTGAATTTGAGAATGAGTCTTTTGAGACATTTTGTGATGAAGTTGGTATTACTCACACCTTCTCTTTCCCTCGTGCACCTCCTCAAAATGGTGTAGTTGAGAGAAAGAATAGGACGCTAGTGGAGTGTGCTCGCACTATGCTTGATGATAGCCAACTTGGCCATCAATTTTGGGCGGAAGCGGTACACACCGCTTGCTATGTGTTTAATAGAATACTTTTGAGGCCCGGCACTAAACAAACTTGTTATGAATTGTTGTTTGGTAGGTTGCCTCAAGTTAAACATTTTCGTGTTTTTGGTTCGAAATGTTTTATTAAGAACACATATGGTAGTTTGGACAAATTCGATCCGAGATCCGATGAGGGGATTTTTGTTGGATATTCTACGCGTAGCAAAGCCTACCGGATATTCAACAAACGAACCTCAACGATCGAGGAATCGCTTCATGTCTCATTTAATGAAGGATTTGTTCCAACTAGAATTTCAAATGATAATGATTCTATGGATGTTTTATGTGATTCGTTTGATAATTCTAAGTCTAATGATTCTATTGATTCTATTGAGACTAACCCAACTAATGAAGTTGTTGAGAATGTTCCAAGTGATCAAGGTATTCCCAAACGGCTTCATTCGGTTCATGACCATCCCCATGAGCAAGTCATTGGCAATATCTATGATAGTGTCAAGACGAGATCGCAAGTTCACCACTTCGCAAATTGTGCCTTTGCCTCATCGATAGAGCCAAAGAATATTAATGAAGCATGCGAAGATAGCGCTTGGATCTTAGCCATGGAGGAGGAGCTCATTCAATTCGAGAGGAATGAAGTTTGGGAGCTTGTTCCATTGCCATCAAAGAACCACACCGTCATAGGGACAAAGTGGATCTTCAAGAACAAAACCGACGAAAACCAAGTCGTCGTTCGGAACAAAGCTCGGTTAGTAGCTCAAGGCTATCGTCAAGAGGAAGGTATCGATTTCGAAGAATCTTTCGCTCCGGTAGCTAGATTAGAATCAATTAGATTACTTTTGTATTTTGCATGCCATAAGAATTTTAAATTATTTCAAATGGATGTTAAAAGTGCATTTTTAAACGGAGATGTCGTTGAGGAAGTTTACGTTTCTCAACCTCCGGGCTTCATAAATGAAAAATTTCCAAATCACGTTTTTAAACTAAAGAAAGCTCTTTATGGTTTGAGACAAGCTCCTCGAGCTTGGTATGATCGCCTAAAGAATTTTCTTTTGGATTTGAATTTTAAAATGGGCGAAGCCGATTCAACACTTTTTATTAAGCATGCGAATAATGATATTTTATTAGTTCAAATTTATGTTGATGATATCATTTTCGGTGCTACTAACTTCGCTCTTTGCGAAGAGTTTTCTAATGTGATGAAGGAACAATTTGAGATGAGCCACATGGGCGAACTCAAATATTTCTTAGGTCTCCAAATTCGCCAAATGAACGATGCAATCTTCATCCACCAAACGAAGTATACGGTGGAGTTGCTAAAGCGATTTGGAATGGAGAATGCCTCCGGGAAAAAGACTCCAATGAGCACGACTACGCATCTTGACAAGGATACGGGCGGTAAGGATGTAGACATTCGTCTATATCGAGGTATGATAGGTAGTTTGCTTTATCTTACCGCAAGTAGGCCCGATATTATGTTTGCCGTATGCATATGTGCTCGTTATCAGTCTCAACCTAAGGATTCTCACTTAGTAGCGGTAAAGCGTATTTTTCGCTATCTAAGTTACACTTTAGATTTTGGATTACTTTATCCGAGATCTAGCACATGAGTTAGTCTCATATAGTGACGCTGATTATGCGGGATGCAAATCCGACAGGAAAAGTACTAGTGGCACTTGCCATTTTCTAGGAAATTCTCTTGTCTCTTGGTTTTCCAAGAAGCAAAATTCGGTATCACTTTCAACCACCGAGGCGGAATATATTGCCGCCGGTGCCGCTTGTGCCCAGGTTCTTTGGATGAGACACACATTGAAGGATTTTGGTATTCATTGTGATACTAGCCCTATCATGGTGGATAACCAAAGTGCTATTTGTCTTTCAAAGAATCCGGTGCACCATTCCCGATCGAAACACATAGATGTCCGACACCATTTCTTAGATGATCATGTTGCTAAAAAGGACATCATTTTAGTGTACGTTGAAACCCAAAAGCAAATCGCCGATATTTTCACGAAACCCCTAAAGGAGGACTCCTTTGTGCGGTTGCGTCGAGAATTGGGGATTATGGGTGAATCCGAGATATAGGATTCATATTTCAATTCAATCATCTTGCATGCTAATATATTTCGCGATATTTCATTCATGCTAGATTAATTGAATTTTTGGGAATTTTATGTGATTTATTTGAATTTATGATCGAATTCGTGTTTCAATGTCGTATTTAAGATTTCGACGTTTTATGGGGTAATTTAGATGACTAATGAGTGAGTTAGGATGTTTCATCCAAGTGGTTTGTGAAGAGAAATCAAATTTCTGCTTTTGGACTCTTCTAGTCGGTTTCAGTTCTCTTGTCAACCGACTAGATGCTCATCTAGTCGGTCAGCAAATGAACTCAGACCGACTAGATCAAGCAAATATCCATCTCCTATCATTTTCTTTCGTTAGTCGGTTATAGTACACTTTCCGACCGACTAGATTGAAAACTAGTCGGTCAGTAGGTATACTGCGACCGACTAAATCTTGCCCTAAAAATCACTCTGTGCCTCTGTTTCGACTTAGTCGGTTCAAGCTCATTGACCGACCGACTAGATCGTAATCTAGTCGGTCAGTTCTTGAACTGTGACCGACTAAGTGTGTTAGGGCAGTTGAGTCTTTTCGCATCCCGACCGACTTATACTCATTCTTCTTCCGACTAATCTCTCTATTAGTCGGTCTTCTCTTTTGCTCCAGCCCGAAAACCCCAAACCCCCATCGAGCCCCTTCGCATTCTCGTCGTCTCCGGCCATTTCTCCGGCCATCGCCGCCGTCCGCCGCCGTCGACTCCACCCCCTAGGTATCTTCCTCCCTCTCCTAGGTCGATTTCTTGCCCTAGGGTTCGATTTCTCCTCCTAGGTATTCTAGGGTTTGGTTTATTTTCAAATTTCTTGATTTCTAGGGTTGTTAGCTTGTGATCTCTAGGTTGCTTGTGATTTTCTTTGATTGATTGTGCTCGTAGTGCTATGGCTAAGACTCGCATTCCGATCGCCTCTTCCGGGGCCTCTCCTATGACCGTAGAACAACCTTCGGACCCTAGGAATCCCCCGAAGCCTAAGCGTCGTGCCAAGTCTACCCAAGCCTCTCCTTCGTCGCCTCCTCTTAAGAAGCCTAGGACTGCCATAGTCAAACCCCGCAAATCCAAGTCCAAAAAGCCTATTCTTCACACTCCGTCTACTCCTCCTGATTCTGACACTGATTTTATTCCTGAGGATGAGCCTACTAGGGAACCTACCCCACCTCCGAAGACCCGTAAGGCTAAGGGTAAAGCTCCTATGCCAGTTGGCGGTGTAGACATATCGTTGTGCCGCGATGACCCTCAGTGTCTCGCCGCGTACAACCGTATAGAACACTGTCCACTGTTGTTGGAGCATTACGTTCAGTTCTCTGATTTTCTCGGCCTTGCTGATCTTCTCTCTTATAGTGGCCTTCTAGATTATCTCCGATACGACCCCAAGGCCAATCCCAAACCGTACCCTCGCCTCGTGAAATTGTTCTATGCCAACCGTATTCGAGGCCAGTACGACGCCAGCCACTCCATTGAGACGACTGTCTTGGGAACTCCTATAGTTCTCACGGCAGAAATCTTGGGGGAGATCCTTGGTTGTGCGTCGTGTGGTCTCCTCCCCTCGGACATTTCCGTAGACGACATTTCTTCCTTGGATCAGTCTATTCTTTCTGAGATTTTCCAGGTTATCCCCTCCGCATTCATTGGTGTTCCATCGAAATCTTTTAAGCCGAATGCGTGGGTTCTTAACCTGATTTTGAAGTCGTGTCTCCTCCCTAAGTATGGATCCTCTTCACTCCCCTCTCAGCCGTTTTTGAAGCTCATATACGCTCTTTTCTTGGGGTGCGAGATAAATTGGGCTCGCGTGATACTCGATAAGATGGATTCTTTCGAGTGTATACGCAAGACCAATAAGTCTGCGCACATTCCATACCCCTGCTTGTTGACCCTCGTATTTCGTCATTTTCGAGTTCCCCTCCCTCCTGACGATGAGCGTCCTTTGGGTACGCCTCTGAACGCGACGTCCGTGAAGAAATCTCTAGCGGCTCTTCGTCACGTGCAGAGGTCTACCGCATCTGCATCTCAGTCTACTCCGTCAGCTGCTGCAGCCCACTCTCGTCCTGCTACGTTGGACGATGTCGTACGCCTACTTCGTCAGCACGACTCCCGTTTGGCTCGTACTGAGGAGGTAGTCTGCCGTATGGCGCGTATGATGGGGATTGATCTTCCTCCGTCTGTGTCTGAGGCCGAGGAGATGGACGATGAGGAGCTTGACGAGCTTGTCACTTCTCTTGCCCGTGGCGATGAGGCCACTGCTGCTGCTGCTGCTGGTACTTCCACTTCTGCTCCTGGAGTTGCCACCTCTTTCGGTGTTCCAGAGCCATCTGCTGCAGCTCTTCAGCCTTCTGAGCCTGCTGCTGACCCAGTTTCCGAGCCTGCTCATGTATCTGCTGCTGCTGCTTCTGTCGAGACTCTTGCTGCTGTTGAGCCTGTTGCTGAGATCTCCACTCCTGTCCCGACGATTCCATCTGTTGAGACACCTCTTCTCCCTGCAGAGCCTGAGTCCACTCCGTCGACTGGACCCACGGACGCTGCAGATCCAGCCTCTTCCTCGTGATCGTCTGTTCCGAGGACTCTCCACTGCATTCTGGATGATATATTTTAGTGAGAGTGTTTTGGGTTAGGATGGGGTTGAGAGATGCTTTGATGTATTTTTTTGTGCTTTCTGGTTGTCGGTGTTGGATTTTATGATATGACGATGTTGATGATGATGATGTACTTTTTGTTGTTTATATAGATGATGTGTCTCACTTCATATGATGTACCTCATATATTCGATGTGATATCTTTTTGGATGTACTCATGTTGTCTATATATATATATATATGTTCATCATCGTTCACTTTGTCTTTTATTCGTCATGCAAACTTTAATATTCGTTGAATATATTTGAAATGTGATTTCGTCGCTCGACGCATAAAAAAAACTTGGTTAAATGGATTTAAATTCTGTAATTTTATAGAATTGTTTTCCATGCACAAAATTAACCAAGAATATTGAATATTGGAGAGTATGTTTCTTTATTCAAGAAATGAATAATTATTTGGTGTTTTTGATGATTTTGATTTTTTTTATAATGGACATTTTGGCACACCTTGATTTGATTTCCACATTTTTTTTCCCTTGGTGTCAAAATTAGTTCCATCGTCATTGTCTACGACTCCCGATGTTGGATTTTACATTTCCTAATTGTTGTCGTTGTATGCCCCCCATTTTTGGGATAATGCCAAAGGGGGAGATATAATGATAATAAATAGCACAAATGAAAATTTAACTCAATATCCAAGAATCTAGTTTGATATGTTAGATTCAGGGGGAGTTAAGATACATATAAGGATTTTCAAAATCCGATATTTCGAAAACCGATTCTCTTTATTTATCTTACTCGTCTTCTTGATGCAATTCACATATATTCATTTTGGAATTAACGTGTCATCGATGCAGGGGGAGTAAGTATTTTACATTTGAATTATTATCTTTGATTATTATTTATGATTGGTTTGTCATCACCAAAAAGGGGGAGAATGTTGAATATTGGACTCCCCGGATTTGGTTTTGGATGATGAGCAAACATAAATAATTCATGAACTAACAATTTGTGAGCGCAGTATTGGAGATCGTCGCCAATTTCACGAGAATATTCAAAGCGACATCTCAACACTTCCAAAAGCTCCTATTCAAGCCTAAAGCTTCGTTGAAGCTCCTGCAACGCTTTGGAAGTTATGAAGATTCAATCGAAGCTCTCAAAGACCGTTTATTAAGGTTTTATTTATAGTCTTTTAGCTTCGATATATAGAATGTTAAGCCTTGAGTATATCTTACGTCTATATCTTCATTACGCTCATTTCGTAGCTCTAGGATCCTTGCACAAGTTCATTCAAACTTCCTCGAAGCGTCGCGCTTCGATTCGGACTTTGTTGTGCATGTTAGTTGGTACAAGAACAAGTACTGACCGACTAGATGGTGATCTAGTCGGTCGGCAACTGTTCTTGGACTGACTAGTTTGATTCCTTAATTTCTTGGACTTTACTGTTTACAGTTAGTCGGTCTACGTTGACTCACCGACCGACTAGTTTGTGAACTAGTCGGTCAGTGATGCTTCTTTGACCGACTAGTTGAGACTTACTGTTCACTCTAAAATTCTCCTAAGCTACTGTTTACCGTTAGTCGGTCTAAGAACGTTTGGTGACCGACTAGTTGACAATTTAGTCGGTCAACTTTTGTTCTTGGACCGACTAAGTCAACTTGCCTTCAGACTAAGTTATTTTGCCTCTTAGTCGGTCTACGTTCATTGGATGACCGACTAGTTGTGAAACTAGTCGGTCAGACAGTGTTCTTGGACCGACTAGATTTCTAGGTCTGAAATTCTCTTTCTTCTCAGATCTACTCTTAGTCGGTCCACGTTGTTTGGCTGACCGACTAGTTGATGAACTAGTCGGTCAGTGATTGTTCTTTGACCGACTAATTCTCACAGATTTCTTTCCGTTGGAGAATGACCTAACTTGTGTTTTTGGGTTCCTATAAATACGAACCTAGGTCATTTCTATCTAAAAAAGAGCTGCCATTAAGAGATTCATTGAGTTCTAAAGAGATAGCTATTCTCCCTCAAATCTAAAGCTCTCTTCCTCACAAGAAACCCATTCTCTCTCATTTCTAGATCTAGAGAGAAGCTTGTTCTTGGTGAGCTCTTCAAGCTATTGCTTGATTCAAGTTTCCAAATCATCCCTAGGCACCCATTGCTACTCATTTCCTTGGTGCTAGGGTTTGGTAACTTCATCTTCCTCAAATCCTTCATTCCACCTATTGGGTAAGAAAAACTCAAGGTATAGGATTTTGTGGTAAGAGTATTTATTTCATCTAAACTCTTTTATATTGCTTATTGGCTCTCTCGGTTGTGAGAGAAGTTTGTGATCCCGGGTTGTGGGATTCACTTTGCCATTGCATGTATGATTTGATCTTGTGAAGGTTTTTCACAAGATATTCATAGTGGAAATCTTGAGTTAGGGTTTCTAACTCAAGTATCCGGAAGGGATCCGGGTGGTTGGGACGTAGGATCACCGGGAACAAGTCGGGGAGACTTGGGTGGATCCGAACCCATTAACATCGTTTGTTAGCATTGTTCATTTCGTTGTCGTCATTCAATTTAAGCTTCCGCAAATTGATTTGGTAGTTGTGTGCAATTTAATTTGGAATTATACGCCTTATTATTTTAAAGTACTATTCACCCCCCCTCTAGTACTTGTGCAGTAGCTGGTAGGGCATTACATTTCTTTATGACTATCTGTGGATGTTTGAAATTTAAATTGGATGTTATGTTGAATGTTGGTTACTCTTTTAACTTCTTTCAAATATTATTATTGCTGTTGTTTCTTTATGCAATGCAAGAATCTGTGAATGGATGAACACACAGACACTTATCAGACTGTTGCTTCACAGCTTCAGTCTGAGCGGACCTCTTCGTGTCTTGCCTTCCGTACTTAGGAAGCGGGGCATGACAGGTTTTTGTGGTGGCCCATACAGGTCGTTGCACCTGCGAAATATTAAAACAACAACAATAATAATAACATCCATTGAAACATTCGAAACATTCGAGTCATAAAATTTGAGTCTAAAGTGAAGTTTTTCCCCTTGTCTTAGAGGGTAGGAAGACTTAGATAGACGTCCTAGTTTGATAGTTAGGCACCTTCGTTAAGATTTAGTTGTACTCATCTTAGGATACCTTAGTAGCCTCTCATCCAGCTCTGACCATATTAGAACTCTAGAGTTTCTCCTTTAGTCGTTCGCTTGGGTCCATCAGATTTCGGGCTCAGCAGAACGTAATCTTGATCCTCTAAGAACCCTTTCCCGATATCTCTATTACAGTCTAGTTCATTAGAAAGTCTTAGTGGTAAGTTTCTCCTAATCTCCAGTCGGCCAGTAATTAGAACCCCTGATTTCTATCATTTTCCTAATCATTACACTTGAGCTAATGACCATATAATCCCATCATATCAGATTCACTAAGTTTTCTCAGTCGTACATTTTGAATATTTGATTCACTTCATTGTTTTCGATTCACGTGATTCTCCATGTCGTTCATCCTCAATCGTTAAATCTTCTCCATTGCAAATCCTGATTCTTCTAAAAGTATTTTCGATATTCTTTATTAAATTCTTCACTCGGTTTACCTTCTTTGAAAACCTCTTATTATATACTTAGATTTCCTGCTTTTCGGTTGAGTTAAAATTCCTTCTTGGATTTTGAAACCTTCTTGGCCGTAATCTTTAGTTACTATCTCCTAACCATTTTCTAATCTATATCTTTCGTATTTCAGTTTTAAAACTTTATTACCATTTTGATAATTCACTATATCATCCCTTTCTTTCTGTACTACTAAATATATTTTTTTACTTATCGTACATACTTTTAGAATGTTTTTTAAAGCTAAATAGGACTTCAATTTTTTTAGTATATCAGTTTTATATTCATCATGCTCATACTTCAAAAATCTTTGTATAAATCTATTTTATTTGCAAAACAATCACTACCTCAACCTACTCATTATTTTCTTCGCCTAACACTTTTTCTGTGTTTTAAAATTTTTACCATCTGCTCGCTATTTCTACATATTTTTATAAGAATATATATATATATATGATATCATATTTTACACATATCCTTCTTTCATCTATTTAATTATTTAGAGCAATATTTTTGTCCCACCCAACCAGGCTATCTCCTTATCCATGACTCATCTGAACACGTTCATTTCAATCTTGTTTCGTTACGGTTTTGATTTCGGTTCCCTTACTATTGCTAGTCATCCTACTAGTGCTTTTCGTTGCCTATGTCAACCTTAGTGTTGTGTGGTGGGCTCATTAGTTTCATTGTGATTTCGTCGTGGTGCATGTATATAGGTAGAGTGTGTGGACCCGCGTGTGTGAACCCCTACGTACCACTTATGTATGAGTGTGCTACCCTTAATGTATTAATGATTGCCTTTTGTGTTATATATGTATACTCAGTGTTATTCATGATATATATATGAAGTTGTATGTATGATAGTATTTATAAATATATGTGTGGATAACTATACCACTTTAGGGATGTCTGTGTATATAAGAATTAGTGTTGGAATATCTACTGGTGGTGTATGTAGTTTGAAGGTACTTGTAAGTGCTTGAAACAGTATACTAGTGAGTCATGTGCATGTTGGGTATAATGATAATAGGTGTACTTATAGTTGAGTGTGTAGGCCTATTATATGATTTATAGGTTAGTACGTACGAGAGTGTGCTCGTACGTAGATATGTATGTGCTTAGTCATAGGTAGATATATACATACTATATGAATATTTGTCATGTACGTATGGTAATAGGGTTATAATTTGTATAGTACTGTTTGCCTTTACGGGATGTTGTGTATGTACGTGTGTACCATGAGGTATACACGATTATTGTATAACGTGACTATGTATGGATATGTATATGTAGTAGTATACTAATTATATGAAAATTGCTATGTTGTGAATATATTATATGTGCGTGACTATACGATGTATGCATGTATATGATAGTGTATTATGATTGTATACGTGTACTGATATTTGTCATATTATTATAGTGTGAAAAATGATTGCATTATGGGGTGTTACTTGACTAAATATAAAGGGTGGTTGATATTATTGTGTGTATATGATAGCATGTATTTTTACCTGTATGGTTTGACGAGTAATATGATTACGTTGGTGTGTGTATATATATCTCTATTATACTTTGACCGTGCTTTTTGAATTCTAGGGCTGACTAGGACAAGCTGACTAGGACAAGCAGGTTGATAGAAAGACAGCTTGGATTTAATCTTGAGAAATGAATGATTGAGATGAGATTTTGTGAACAGTTTTGGAGGGAAAAACATTTCTAGATAAATGAAAGTTTATGGGGAATGAAACTTTATGAGGAATGAACGTTTCTGTGGAAATGTCACGCCCCGTTCCCCAGGATACCCGGCATTTAATTTTTTTCACAAGTATCCTGAAGAGTGAGGGTGAAAAGAGAGGAAAAGAGAGAGAGAAGGAAGAAATTACATAAGCAGGCCACTGCGCACATGCTGGGATAGTACAAGTGAAGCTCCACATTCATATTAAAACAACCTCATGAATAATAAGAACACCAACAACATAACATATAGATAACAACTTCCATTTATATACATAATCCAAGTACACCACTACATATACACAGTCATTCTCCACCTCCCAACCTAACCATATCACACCACAAATACAGCTCACACCAAGTGTTACCCCTGAACCCAACTCCAAGTCACCACCAACCATGATAACCCTGCTACTTGAAAAATAAGGAGGAGCATGTCAATGCGTGCCCTAGTAGGAACCAACTTGGACTTGGAACACCATTCTAAAGTTATTAAACCACCAAACAAGGCAAGGAAACTAATGCATGCACACTAAATAACGTAAAGAAAAGTAAATAGCTAGATAAGGGGATCATACCTGCGTTCCAATGTAGAGCTGCTGCAAGGAAGGGGTTAGCACAAATAATAATAATAATAATAACACGAGGGTTCAAGCAACCAATATCAAATAAGATAAGTGCAAGTGCCTGAGGCATGACACTGGGCCACAAAGTACGGGCAAAGGGGAAGGGGAAGTGCTGCCAGCAGTAGAAGTAACACACAAATCTTATTTTATTATTTCATAATTGAGTTGATTGGAATTTGGGTAAAATGTGTGATACCAGGTCCTGGACTTCACCCCAAATTTGGTGTGAATATAGCACACAACGCAGTGGACACGGGCACTGTACGCCGGGCCTCTCACCTCCCCCGTCCCTGGCAGGAGTGAGGCTATCCACATATAACCCAACCTCCGTATGACCCCTCCACTCCCAGTAAAGGCGAGTGGGTGTAAAAATCCCCTCCACTCCCGGTAAAGGCGAGTGGGTGTAACTCCACACACCACATAATCATCTCCCAACTTCACAGTCCAGGCCTCATATCCACAATTTACTCAGATCCCACCTAAAAACCTGGGCTTTACTAACTCGCCCTCATTAGAGAGGACTGAGACATCCAAAATTTCATTTCATCATTTTAGTAATGAAGAAGTCATGTTGCATTGCATCATACTCCATATTCATATCAACATGGGTCATTCACCGAAGTGTCATGCCCTTCATTGTATTCATATCAATCCGTCATCACATCACATATGGTACCATGCATGACATGCTCCCAACATTACAAGTTCATATCAAATTTCGATTCATATCCATATGATTGAGCATTTCTCACATTTCTGACATTTGCCTTCATTCAGGCATTTCATCGAACACCTGACGGGCGTCATTCATAACAAAGCAACACGATAACATTTACATGTGCCAAGGGCATGACCATTCATGTCACCATACAACGATATTAAGCAAGTATAATGATGGCCAATTAACCACAACTAATGAAAAGAATAGCACTTAATGAATTCAGCTTGCTGAAATTTCAAGAACAACCAGAAAGATCAACATATTTCATCCATTTCTCTTGGGAATTTAACAAAACTTTATAAATAAAAGTTGAAGATATGGTAGTTATGGATTTACAGATAAAATTTCATCTAAAAAATTAAGTGTGTGATTTATGGGGAATTAATTGGTGAAGTGTGTCAAATCTGTTTTTCAGACAGATTTTAGGGTCTGTATTCAAAGCCAATTTTGGGCATGGTCTAGCTGGAAATTTGACATAAAAGTTTTAATGAACTTTTAGAAAAACTTGTTAGCTTTCCAACAAGACCAAGATCATAAAATTCCATGAAGTGTGATGCTCTGTAGGACAATTTTACTAAACTGTGTCAACACTGAAAATCAAATAGACATGTTGTAAAGATGGATTTATTTCTGCTAATTCCTGAATAGAAACTATGTCAAATTTTATATAATTTTGGGGTAGAACTTCAAAGTCTACATGCTTATATTTTTTTCGAACCATAATTCGAGCTACAGTAACAGTAATCACAGCAACAACACAAAACAGAAATTCATGTCTTCAAAGGAGATGTTTTTACCAAGAATTTCAAGTGAAATTTGTGAAATTGAAGCATAATACATAAAATTTCGACTACCCCTATTGAATATTAAGTGAATCATGCTATAAAAACATGAGAGAAAGAGCAAATTAATGGAATTCCAAATCCAAGAAGTTTCCTACCTCAAAAGCTTCATTTTCCTCTTCTTTCTTCTCCATCTTCTTCCCTCTTCAAGGAAACTTGAAATCCTTCTATTTGGAATTAGGAATTAGGGGTTTTGAGTTGAGAAAAATGGAGAAAAGTGGAAGGGTGTGGCCGGCCATGGTGAGGGGAAAATAAGGAAAAGAAAATGGGAGGAGAAAAGAAAAGTAAAGTAAAGAAGGGAGGAGAAACTTCTCCTAAAATATCTCCACCTAGAAGCCTCCTATGGATAAGCATGCAACATGTAAAATGACCAAAATACCCCTCCCTATTCTAGGTATTTACAAGTTTGCCATTAATTTGTGCACACACAACCTTGGCATGTATGCACGGCAATTTAAGCCCAAATGACCGTTTTGCCCCTGACCTTTCTAAAAATTTACGGGGGTTGCCATTGACCCCTAACCCCTTTTCACACTAGCATGGCTTCCTTTACCAACATCCACACACATCCATACCTGCATTCATGCATTACACACGCACGTCTACACATCGCTGTAGTTTTGCACCAACGACGTCCTTCGCACTCCTACCGCACCCAATCTCGCTTCCTCGTCTCTTAGCCACCCATTACGGCCCAATCCCCCTTTCACTGTGCTACATACATCGTTAGCTACGTTTATTTCATGCCTACGTATGCATTGTATATGAAAATACCACGCGTATACGGCAAAATACACGTATGGTTCAAAACAGGGTATTACAGGAAATGAAACTTTATGGGGAATGAAAGTTTCTTGGGAATAGAAGAGTGCACACAAAACTTGCACTTAATGCTGCAGATCGAATGCTGTTACAGATCGAATGATATCTCCCTCAACGCGGGGCACACCGTCTCTTCGACTTATGGGCCGAAGGCGCCCGCGCCGAAGGAGACTGCTAAATTTCTTTACGCTAATTTGTTGTTCCGCACCTAAAGCGCCCGCGCCGATTTTTTTACGTTAATCTGTTATTCCGTGTCGAATGCGCACACGTCGAATTTGTTGTTCCACACCGAAGGCACCCGTGCCGCTAAATATTTTTATGCTAATTTGATGTTCCGCGCAATTTTGGCTGTGAAAATAATTTTTGTGGGAATAAAGATTTTGTGGGGGAAAATCTTAAATGAACCGTGCCTGCGGGCACGAGTTATGACTAGTATATATATTAGAGTGGTGTGTTGGTATAGGTATAAATATCGTGTTATGAAGTATTCTGGTTCTTGTATGAATCTTTGAGTCTCACTCATGCTTGAGTGGGTATACTCTAAGTATATTGTTATATGTGTCTATGGTTGGTGTATACTGCTATGAACATAGTAATGGATGATGTATGTATAGTGATAGGTTTGGTTGTGCCTGGTTACGTTACACACATGGTTGTGGGTGACTATACCATTATATAGTTATAGGTGTTGGCCTTGTAGTATAGTTAGTTACTAAGGTCTTACATGTTTAAATGTATGTATGCTAGTTAAACTAGGTGTGTAGATGTGCTAAGTATATAGTGATGTGAGTAGCATGTATGAATAGTAAATTAGCGTGTGTGGGCGTGCACCATGCACGGGTAAGTATGTGCTTAGCTATATGTGTTTGCGACTATGGTATGTGTGTTGTGTCTTGAATATAGTTATAGGATTGTATGTGATGTGTATAAATGATGAAGTATCTGCGTGTATTTGAATAACTATAGGTTTGTGTATTTATAGTAGGGGTAAATGTATATTAGATATAGCAAACATGATTTGATATTGTGTGGTGTGATTACATGTGTTAATATGTTTGGTATTGAATGTACACTAGGAGATACATGGTATAGTATATCCATGTTGTTTAGTTCATAGGTAGTTATCTATACGTGAAATACTATGATTGTATTTGCTAGTGTGAACTATTTTTATGTAGGTATCTGCACCATGGTTATGTGTTAAGTGAGTGATAGTTATATAAGAGATGTGAGTGACTATACGAATGATTGAAGTACGTGTATGAATTTGACTGTCTATGATAGGTATAAGTATAGAATGTGCATATATATACATGTTGTAGTATTAATGTTTGACTACCTACTACATATATAAGCACTTGCAATGACTATACATGGCTTGAATTATAGTGTGATGTGATTGGGGTAGTTACTAGAGTGGCTAGATACATTTATAGTTAGAAAGTCTGAGGATGGACTTTATTCTAAGGTGGGTAGGATGTCACGGTCGCTTTTCGATCGTACGTTTTTCATGCGCGTGCTTTCCTTTCGTACGCGTATTTTTAGTTGCCTCTTCTTGTATCCCAAACGTGCGATGTGATATGTCGTTGTGACCCTCTGAGAGAGTACTTATTTGTGGAATTTTTCATGAACGTCATTTCACGGGTTGTTCTCCCACAAATCAACTTTGAATGAAGGGGCGTCCTAACTTTAGACTTCGACTTTTGACCTTTTTTATTTTTAGTTCCGTTTTTCGTTGACCTAGCTCGTGACCGATCATCTTAGTCTCGATCCTCTCGTCGACACGGTCGTCTCGATATTTTCCTTGTATTTATCGGACACCGTTTAACCGACCATTCGACCTAATCATTTTCAATCTGTAATTAGCCCTAACTAAACCCTAATTAAACATTCTAATTAAATCGTAGGATATCATACTTAGCACATGAAACAATTTCCTAGCTATCTTCACCATAATTCCCTCACTCATACTCTCTCTCCAATCAAACTAGGTGCACCCCCCCTTTCTACCCCATATTGCACAACCCCTCATTGTGTTTAAAACCTACGCACTAGGGTTTTCTAACCCATCAGCCGCCGCAACCAAGACGCATCTTCCCCCCACTTGCTGCCGGCCATCTCCCCTACCCTTGCCACCGACCAGCTACAACCACCTTCGGCGACCCCTAGATCCGGTCACCTCATTCCTCTTCTACACAAGCCGCCAGCAACCCCACCAATACTGCCATTGCCGCACCTTAGTGTTGGATCTTGTGGATGGCAAACAACACTAGAAGGGTGGTTGAATAGTGTTGTATAGAAATAAAACCTTTTCGTTCTTTATAAATCAACACAAAACGAATCCTTCTAATGTTGCCTAAGAAACCAAGTAGAGTGATCTACGCTTGGTTCTTAATCAACTCAATGAATTTTCAAATCAAATCAGAGATGAAATACTTCTGGTAGTCGACTCCCTATGAACAGTAGTCGACTCCCAGAGGGAATTTAAGCACAGTTCAGATAGTTAAACACTTAATGAAGATAAATAAAAATTTGCACAGAAGTGTAAATACAAAGCTGATCTTTGGCGATATATTATAGAAGAGTTACAATGATATTAAACAAAGAGTAATTGCAAGTTAAATGCACGCAAAGATAAACACACAGAAATAGCAATCGCAGACACAAGGATTTTTATCCTGGTTCCCCACAACTTTTGGATACGTCCAGTCCCCGACCAATCCGGTACGAGATTTTCCACTATCTGCCTTGGCAAATACAAATACCTAACTCCACTCGTTAGGATTTCCAACGACATAGTCTTGACCAGGATTTCTAACCTGCAACACCTAGACTTGTCTAGGGTTCCAACAACAACACAATAAAAAAGCGATATCCAATTCACCACAATAAATTGATGGAGATTGGTATTACACCCAGATTCTATAGCCAAATAGTAATAGATGAAATTACATGTAGTGGCTTGATAGAATAAGATTCTAGATCACACAAAGATACGAATGAAGTCTTTGTGATCTAGATCTAAAGTTTTTCAAAAATCCTTTGAATAAAAATCAAAAGAAAGTAATACGGATTTGAAAACCAGTTAGCCAATAAAACGAGATTATGATCTTCAGAAAATAATAACAAAATTTGCAAGATCAATAATAAAACAGAATTGGCTAAAGAGAGAATGAGAGCTTAGAACTTTAGAGCGTTTGCACGAGAGAATTTGAATTCAATAGTTGTTGTGTTTTTCTCAATGAAAATGATCCACTATTTATAGGAGAAATCTGAGAATTTGAAATTCAAATTGCTTTGACTTTTGTCCCGAAAATCATGGGAGAAAATCACTCAAAGATATTTCAAAATCAAGTCAAAAACGTCAAACTTTGACAGCTGGTAGTCGACTCCCTAGGAGTGGTAGTCGACTCCCAGTGTGTTTCAGGAAATCTTGATTCTCAGCTGGTAGTCGACTACCTACCTTTGGTAGTCGACTCCAAGAGGAGTTTTTCCTGCGACACAACTAGTCAAATAAGTAGCTAACTGCAGGGTGTAGTGGAGTTTCACTACGGAATTACAAAACGACTAGCGAAAGCTCTCAAAATCCTTTTTGAAGATGATTTAAAAAGATATTAAAAAACATTTTAAAATCGTTTGTATGTGTGTGATTGTCTATACGATTTGGCTTTAACAATACCCTAAAAAAGACACAACACACTCACTATAGACTAGGACACGTCTTCGGAAGTTTGATCAACCGATGAAGTAGATGTGAGCCAACCTCTTCAACGCCTTGATTTTCAAAGAATGTCACTCAAAGAAGGAGATTGACATTTGATATGCTCATTTGTAGGGGGAGCCAAAAGTTGGAACTATGAAATTTTATTCAGACTTGTAGTCACATGCATCATGTTTATTATTCTAACACGTGATATTTTCAACACTTGATATATGAAAATTTAATTGATGACATGATATAATTTTTATTCAACACATGAGATCATATAAATGATATATGTCATCACATATTTATGGCACATCATCTCTAGTGTGTGAATTATCATGCTATGCTATTATGTCACACAAATTGATTAATTTGTAAATTTATTTTCATGTGCCTCATTATTATATCTTGTTTGAAGAAATAGTTAGTTGACAAAATTGAATATGTTTATTGACTACAATTGTTGTTTTTGAATATATTCTATGCTTAAATGTTGCTCATTTAATGCCGACAGAATAACACCTCCATGAGATTAATGCATTATTATATGAGGAGTAAGTATGATTTCTTTTAATTCATGCTTCAATCCATGCTAAATTGAAATATATGCATGAAGGGATATTGAGACATTTTTATGTCATTGAATATTGCATGCTATGAATGTTTAATACATGCTATTTATTAAATATCTCTTTCACATAGTATGCATATTATTTTATCCATGTAATTTTTTCTTTCACACTTGGTGTCACGAATATTTTTTAACACATGGTTGAACTTATCTGATATACTCTGCTAAACATTTGTTGGTCTTATGCTAACATCTCTTTTACAGGAATAGAAAATTTAATTCCCCTCCAAAAATCATATTCTTATTATACTTTGTCATTAAATTATTTTTGTTGATGACAAGGGGGAGAAAAATATGAAATGCAAAAATGAAAATATATTATGTACTGTTTTGCTAACGGCTTCGATGCAGGGGGAGAACCGCATCAAAGCAGGGGGAGTAAGTATACTTTCATGTATTTTCATATTTCAACTTACTTCATTTTTCATTTGGGTGTCATCATCAAAAAGGGGGAGAGTGATGGAAATTGAATTCCACCCCAAGTGATTTTGATGATGAGCACACCAAATGAAGCTTAATGTACTAACTATACTACAATTAAGTGTGCAGGATATGCGACAAATGAAAAGCTTTATTCATACTCAAAGAAGCACAATCTACGCTCAAAGACAAGGACGAACGTTGCCAAGATCAAATGATGAAGCTCAAAGCTCAAATAGAACAAGAAGCTCAAGTGAAGCTCACATCTACTTCATCGGTTGATCAAACTTCCGAAGACGTGTCCTAGTCTATAGTGAGTGTGTTGTGTCTTTTTTTAGTATGAATAAAGCTTTTCATTTGTCGCATATCCTGCACACTTAATTGTAGTGTAGTTAGTACACTAAGCTTCATTTGGTGTGCTCATCATCAAAATCACTTGGGGTGGAATTCAATTTCCATCACTTAGACCTCCTCAAACCGCAAGTTGTTCCTCCCCTACCCTTGTCGGCCAACATACAGGCATGTCCGGCCATCCCCATCATCAAACCGCCGGCCTGCCTATACATCCGGCCATCTCCCTTGCCCGAGCCCAGTCGTTCAGCCCTCCCCACGCCCAAAAACTGACGCGCGTCTCCCCTAAAACAGAAGCCCCTCCATCTCTATTCCCGGTAAACTGAGCAACATCCGGCCTCCTCCGATCACCCTTACCATTGTCGATCTTCCCTTGCTCCTCCACAAGAACAACGACAGCCCTTCCATTGTTTCTGGTCATCCCTTGCGTTGCAAACTACCCATCAGCCCTCAACTTGCCGTCCCCATCTTGCCGGGCACTCTCACCCTCAAAACAGCCCCTCTCCTCTTGATGATCCCTAGGCTACATTTCCTCATGCCGTTGCCGTGCGCAACTCAACAGCGGGCCAAGATCCTCTTGATCGCTGCCCCTGCCGTTCATCCACCTCATGCGACCATCTCCGTGCAGTGCTTCTTCCCCTAGTGGTCGCCGTCGTCGCTGCAAGCCGTAGACGTCATCGTAACATGCACGCTACCGGAATCCAACCTCTGACGTCGCTACCTGACGTCAGTGTAGCTCTCGTGTCGTGTTAAGGTATACCTGAACCATAGGAACTCGCAACCGTATGTTTAACAAGATAAAACCGGTAATTTCATTGCTTTTGATTAAATAACTAATTGAAGATTAATAATATGGGACTGTATGTTGATGATGTTTGTTGAGCACATATGGAGACTTTGGACTATTGAACTAAGGATTTGGACGATATTCTCAGGCAAGTGAAACTTGCCCAGTATTTATTTTGGCCACGTTTTAGGCAAATCTGTGAAATAGCGTTAAAGAGACTAGGCGATGAATGATAGTCACCTAGACGTCATGCTTGATCTAGCTTGACAACGAAGATAGATTCGACACCCTTTGTAAGGACCGTCTACCTTGCAATACTAACAACAAACACTCTAGAGGGAGGGTGAATAGAGTAATGGCAATAAATTGTGCAATTAAAATTAAACTTGCAAATGCGGAATAATAAGTGCAAGAGGAATTAATCAACACAATCAATCAAAACGCAAACACAAGAGTTACCTGGTTCCCCAAACTTGGGTACGTCCAGCCACACCAATATCCACTATAATTCTCACACAGAGAAGTGAATACAATCTCACACAGAGATACCTCACACAGAGGATTTGGATTCTCACACAGAGAAATCCTTACTCTCACACAGAGAGACCTCACACAGAGGATTTAGGATTCCCACAAAGAGATATCCTTGCTTTCACACAGAAAGACTTTTGCTCTCACACAGAGAGACTCAAACTCTCACACAGAGAGAAGTCAACCAACCTTCACATAGAAGGTTATACTCTCACACAGAGAGTAACTAGCTCTCACACAGAATGCTAGGGTTTCAATGAAATAAAAAAGTAAAACAAATACTCTTACCTATGCCTTGAGATGAACTTACTCATAAATGAATGCAAGGCATGGAAGAGGATCTCCAAGTGATGAGATTTGCTAGAAATGCACTTGGATGATTTCCATTGAGCTTGACTTCAATGCATGAAGGAGAGAATGAGCTCTAAGAGGGAAATGAGAGAGTTTGAGAGTGGCTTATTTAATCTCTAAGGATTTTCAATAGCGTCAAGAAGTTCCTATGAACTCAGTCCTCTCATATATATAGGAACCCTATAACAACTCTCAAAACCCATGGAAACAGCAAAAAACAAAAAGCTACAACGGCTAGTTTATGGGCAGAAACGTCACTGACAGTCGATTGATGAACAAATGACAGTCGACTGTCCAACGGCTAGAAAATATCAACGGCTATAATCTGAGCCACGACAGTCGACTGAAGAAGACGATACAGTCGACTGTAAACAGGACATGCGCCTGTTAAACCTTCAGCAGGCGACTGCTGCAGTGGATGGAATAAAACAGAGAGTTGCACTCTTTCTCCCAATAAGCATACAGGCGACTGATGACAAGAATACAGTCGACTGTAAAATAGACAGGCGACTGTAAATCCTTAATCAATCGACTGCTGAAGGAGATGGAGAAAAACAGAGAGAAGCAATATTGGCACTTACGCCTTTAAGACGACTGTTGACCATTTCATAGGCGACTATACATATAAAGGCGACTGTAAATTGATTATCACCCGACTGATGTGAAAAGCTCAAGTAGAGTCAATCAAAGGATGACTTGAGCAGTGCACCACAGTCGACTGTAGAAGGTTCGACAGGCGACTGGAATCACCCAGCCGACTGTGAATCCTTCAGCAGGAGACTGTAGGGAAGTCAGAGACTCGAAATGAGTCTTTGGACAAGATGAACCTATTAGATTGGATTCTATGATAATTCTAAAGCTCACTAAGATGGTTAAATGCATATGCATGTATGTGTAGACCATCTATCAAGGCATTACATTAAACCTAGACTCAAAAAGGAGAAAACCAATAAATGAAATATTACATGGATTACATTGCTTTCCTTAGAGTCTATGGCTTTAGTCTGATGCCTTGATGCTCCCCATCATCTCCAAGCTTTGGCACCGCTTGAGTCCAAGCTTTGGCCCTCTCCACTTGATGTCCATCCTTACACCAAGTGTTTAGTCTCCAAAAATGATATTCTTGAAAAGTAACTAAGAGACTAAAATAAGAGAGTCATTAGCAACAACATAATGTTGTGATCATCATCAAAATAATATTGGTATGAAACATCAATACTCAACAATATTCCCCTTTTTGATGATGACACACATTATGTAAAACATAAAGAAATAAAGCACAATGCTAAAGAGCTCCCCCTACTTATATGCACCAATTGTAAAATGAGATACACAATTGTAAATACTCATTATACCAAATGAAATAATGAGACATCATGGTGACATATAATAGGCATGGATTACATAAACCAATTGCAATAGAAAATAATCATGCACACATGAACATGAATGGTTTATACAATCCTACATATCTCTCCCCATAGATATATATCTCTCCCCAGATGCATATGTATGAATACAAGATTTACATAATGCGTATATTTCTTCCCCTTGACATCGTCAAAAAGGTGGACATCGTAAATATCCCCCTTTGTCATTTTAACCAAAGATGTGACAATATGCAAGATATAAGGAGATGTATGATACCATTGTAAAATTTAGTGGGTATCAATCACTATCCAATCCTCCCCTAGATCATAGAAATGGTCAAATTTTTTACTTCTAGGATCTAATACCAAGTGTAAAGTAGGAGATAAACAATCTCTAACAATTGAGGTAATACCAATTGTAGAAAAAGATTCTTGGAAGATAATCCTCTTTACCAATTGATAAACAAATATTGGAGCCATGGGCCTAAAGTGTATCAAAGCAATAGATATGGAAATATCAAGCTTCATTGATACACAATGACATTGCCAAAACAAAGTATAACATGAAGCATGGTGGCAATATCAATGGTTAAGATCAAGACCATAATAACCAATTGTAAATAATGATCTTTATCAAAACCCAAAATGAGAGTTAAAATATGTTTTAAAAATATTTTAAACATATTAGATATAATAACTCCCCTATTGTTATACATATGGATCAACAAATGCATGCATGACAATGTCTTTCCCAAGGTCCTCATTTTCATGAAAAATAAGTTTGAAAATATTTTCAAAATCATGAAACACAAACAAACAATGGGTATGCTAAAAATAAACATTTAAGCACAATACCCATGCAATATGCATATGTGTGAGAAGACCTAAACATTAGGGAACCAAACCCAAGAGGAGTTTGATTTTCTAATGTAATCACATGAGGTGATCACATCCCTAACTAGAGAGTTGATGTAACTATTCCTCTCTTGCACACTACACCTAGTGGGAATCCATAAACTCAAGGATTTTCTAGGCAAGGATTTTGCCTTTGTAAGAGGGGTGGATGTGGCATGCTTAGGTGTAGAAAATATTTTATTAGCATGCATAAAGTGAGGATTTTGCTTCTTAGCAAAAAATGAAGTATTTTCATTTTTCCTCACCACCTTGTGATTTACATGCTTCTTGTTGGTGTTATTGTTATACAAGAAGGTATGGTGATTCTTCTTAGGTGCTTTAGCAATATTTCTTGAATTTGCACCAAAAGAAGAATTAGAGGTGGGTTTGGTAACCACCTTTGGAGTGTATCCCAAACCTCCTCTATAGTTTACCGGATGTTGTTTTTCAAGCAAACCGTGGAGTGAATCCCTAGAATGAACAAAGCTAATAAGCTTATGGGATTTCTCTTCGCATTTCAACGTAAGTTGTTGAATGCAAGTTTCTAAGCTAAGGTTTTAAGCTACTAATTTTTCATTGGTTATGCTCAATTCCTTAACTTGAGAGACAAGTGTGTCTCTCTCACTAGTGTCACAAACATAGCATCATGATTATTTACACTAGTAGATTCTAAAGCATGCACCCAACTCATAGCATTCTTAAAGTTAGATTTCAATTTATCATATGAGTCGACACACTTGCCAAGTTGGAGGCCACATTGAAGCGGTATTCGAGCTCCTCGTAGGATATCTTTTCCTCCTCAACTTTCTCATCGCTTTCCTCCTCGCTAGAGTTTGACGAAGACTCTTTCCCATTAGCCATGAATCACACTTCTTCGTTGGAGTTGAGCCACGCCTCTATCTCTTCATCGCTTGAGCTAGAGGAGATTGATGAAGAATTATCAAAAGCCACGAAGCACATGTGAGCTTGCTCCTTGTCATCCTCTTCTTCATCGCTTGATGTGTCCTCATCGGAATATCAAATGTGCCGACAAGTCCCTCCTTTTGGTTCTTGAACTTGGACTTGCCTTTCCAATTCTTCTTCCATGTCCCTTTGTAATTTTCTTTGTCGGGCTTGGAAGGGCATTCGGTAGAAAGATGACCTTTTCCTATACAATTGAAACAAATAGAATTATTAGACTTGGAGGCAAACTTTGACAAAGATTTACCTTGCTTGTCCTTAAGGAATGCCTTGAATTGCTTGAATTGCTTGGCAAGCTCGATGTAATCATCATCGCTAACATCATCATCATCATCTTCTTCACTCGGAGCTTCTCGATGGAACTTCTTTCTCCACTTGATTGACTCCTTCTCGGCATGGAATGCAACCCCCTTTTGCTTCTCGGGCTTGGTTGGTTGAATCTCCTTCTTGTGTTGAAGATTTACTTCATACGCCATGAGATTCCCAATGCACTCCTCAACGGTGTATGTGGACATGTCATATGACTCCAAAATACCATTGGCCTTTGACTCCCATTGAGATGTGAGCGAGTCAAGGATCTTCTCCACTCGATCCTTTTGGAAAATCACATTCCCAAGTCCTTCCAAAGCGTTCTTGATTTCTGTGAACCTCGTGAACATCTCCGAGATGTTTTCACCTTCCTGCATCTTAAACAACTCATATTTAGATCTAAATACGTATTGTTTAGATTTCTTTACCTTCGAAGTCCCTTCATGAGAAATCTCCAATGTATGCCAAATTTCGTTGGCCGTTTTGCACATGGAGATGCGGTTGAACTCATTTGAGGTGAGGACGCAATGGAATGCATTCATAGCCCTCGCATTAAATTTGATCGAGTCCTTCTCTGCTTTTGTTCTCAAAGCCGCGGGTGTAGTAGGCTTCTCAAATGGCGACTCTGTGATGTCCCAAAGGTTTTGACCCTCCAAGTAGATCATCATCTTGATCTTCCAACTTGGGTAGTTGGTTCCGTTGAAGAGCGGGGGTCGAACGGTTGATAGACCTTCTTCGTGAGACATGGATGAAGTGTTGTATGCCATCGTTGTTGTATGCTTCAACCTCGCTCTGATACCAATTGTGAAGACCGTCTACCTTGCAATATTAACAACAAACACTCTAGAGGGGTGAATAGAGTAATGACAATAAATTGTGCAATTAAAATTAAACGTGCAAATGCGGAATAATAAGTGCAAGAGAAATTAATCAACACAATCAATCCAAAAGCAAACACAAGAGTTACCCTGGTTCCCCAAACTTGGATACGTCCAGCCACACCAATATCCACTATAATTCTCACACAGAGAAGTGAATACAATCTCACACAGAGATACTTCACAGTTCACACAGAGGATTTGGATTCTCACACAGAGAAATCCTTACTCTCATACAGCGAGACCTCACACAGAGGATTTAGGATTCCCACAAAGAGATATCCTTGCTTTCACACAGAAAGACTTGTGCTCTCACACAGAGAGACTTAAACTCTCACACAGAGAGAAGTCAACCAACCTTCACACAGAAGGTTATACTCTCACACAGAGAGTAACTAGCTCTCACACAGAAAGCTAGGGGTTCAATGAAATAACAAAGTAAAACAAATACGCTTACCTATGCCTTGAGATGAACTCACTCATAAATAAATGCAAGGCAGGGAAGAGGATCTCCGAGTGATGAGATTTTCTAGAAATGCACTTAGATGATTTCCCTTGAGCTTGACTTCAATTTATGAAGGAGAGAATGAGCTCTAAGAGGGAAATGAGAGAGTTTGAGAGTGGCTTATTTAATCTCTAAGGATTTTCAATAGCATCAAGAAGTTCCTATGAACTCAGCCCTCTCATATATATAGGAACCCTATAACAATTCTTAAAACCCAAGGAAACAGCAAAAAACAAAAAGCTGCAACTGATCGCTCCAAGATACAACCCAAGAGCACAACCAAAAACTTGGTCGGCCCCGGATATACACCCGGAGAACGATTGTAGTTTTACCGCAAGCGCACGGTCAAGTGGCGAGCGGGTATCGAACACGAGGAGGTGGTGTTGGTTCCAATCTATCCTAGGTTGGTTTGACTACGATGGTTTTATTGGTGGAGATGGTTATGGTATAATGTAATGGCAATGGTGGTGGATGTCGGTGTCGGAGATAGAGAAATCGGTCAAATATCAATTCAAATACAATACACTAAAAGTGTCTAGGGCTAGGGAATCCCCACTACGGACCGTTATTCATCATTGTGAATAGTGAATCTCAATATTATTAGACTTGCGTTGAGGTGAACTAGTCGTAACTGAATAGAGAACCAAGCTCACGCTCTCGCGCTATTGCCGGTCTATAGCGAACCTAGGATAGGGCCCAATCTCTTGCAAACCCTAGCCTAAGCCGCTAGCATTAGGATCGCCATCATTGTCCAATCGCTTCTCGAGCCCACTCTCGTGCAAACTCGAGTCACGATCTAGGTTGTGATAGTTCGTATTCGTCCAATCTCTTGCAAACGAATATTGGTATAGATTTACAATTAAAAATCCTAGCTTTGGTCCAATCTCTTGCAAACCAAATCTAGGGAAATCCAATTGTAAATCTAAATCGAATATCTAGGCCTTCCCATCGATTAGAATCCAATCTCTTGCAAATCCCAAATCGATGGAAATTCCTAGCTATCCGTAGTAAATCAATCACAACTAACCTCCTAGCAATTCTAGCAATTTAGAAATTCATTCATCACAAATATGAAATTAGATCCATAGGGTTCATCCCCAAACCCTAGAACAACAAATCTACTCTAGCATAGCAATAAGCATATGAGAATCAATAAAAATCATTGCTTGCATACAAAAGATAGAAAAACAAAGATTCAAATAAAAAAGAACAAAATACTTAGCTTGATGAAGATCTTCAATCCAAATACAAGCTTTTAGATCCAAGAGAGGGCCTAGGGCATGGCCTAATCTCTAAAATAATCACTAAGAAAACATCTTAGAACCTAAGAAAACATGGGGGATCCCCCTCTAATGGTGGCTACAAAACCCTTAAATACTCCCCCAAAAAACCCTAGCAAAACTGCCTAAAAAGCCCCTGAAATTCGGGCCCAAAACTGAATCTGCGCGTGCCCAGAAATCTGCGCCAGTTACGACTCGGCCGAGTGGAAATCTCACTCGGTCGAGTGAGCTTTCCTGCAGAAAACTCCAGAAAATAGCACTCTGTCAAAATCTGCCAAAACTGTCAAAAACTGGTCACTCGGCCGAGTGGAAATGTCACTCGGCCGAGTGACACTGACATGCAAATTCCAGCACTGCAGCATCGACTTGCAGAAATTCTCCAGATTTCATCCGACCTCCGATTTGCGCGTTCTTGGCGGTGTTGGAATCGTCATGAAGTCTACTATCCATAAAAAATATGAGAAAAATAATTTACCCACTGGAATGATAGAAGATTTCAAAATAGTTGTAGGATGTCTGAAAATCTGGGCGCTTCGTGTCCTCGGCATCACTCGGCCGAGTGGCAAATGTCACTCGGCCGAGGGGCTTTTGGAACTCGGCCGAGGGGCTTTTGGAACTCGGCCGAGTCGGAGCTCGTAGTCGATTGACGGATTACAGAGAGTTGGACATTTTGGCTCGCCGTCGTCTGGGTGCCACTCGGGCGGACGGAGTCTCCGAACTCGACCGAGTGGGCGTGCGATGCTCGACCGAGTGCATGCTGATACATCTCTGTTGCGTCTCCGATCTGGCTGGCCGAGCGGGGTCTCAATGCTCGGCCGAGTGACTCCTTCACTCGGTCGAGTGGCATGCTGAAAATGCCCAATCTCCATCTTTTCGCTTCCTCGTCGCTCCTACGACGTTCTTTCTTCTTCCACTCGTCTTCCATTGCAGAATAACCCTCAAAAGAGCCATTGTTGACACTCCGGAGTGGGTACAAATCCTTTAAGCTCATTTTTGCTCCCGATCGCTCCATATTTCCTGAAATCCGACAAAAACAAGAAATAGTGAAAAGTAACGCAATATCGTCGAATAATCGTGAAAAGCGTGATATGGGTGATCGAAATGGCATGCAAATATGCATAAAAAAGGTGTAAAATATGGACCGATCAAAATCCCCCAAGCTTACCTCTTACTCGTCCTCGAGGAAGATAAGTAAAAAGACGAACTCGGGAGATGAAAAATAAGGGAAATGAAATAAAAGAATACGAAGTGGAAGGGGTCGCTAGATTATACTCTCAGATCTCAAGCCATAAGCTACACATCACGATGACTTGGAAAATACAAATCACATGCTATAAGGATTTCATATCTTTCATAAACATGGTACTTGCAAGCTTTTAAGAACAATAAGAGGGACTCTCTAAATTCATACAATCAATTCATATCCACATCACGCATTTCATAGAATTTAATATACAAATGTTGGCGATGCACTATTCAATCAAAAGTTATAAATGAAGCATATAAGATACACACCAAGCATGCAATAGAGAATAGAATAAAAGTCATGGCATTCACATATTTATTTCAAATCATGAAAAATCTCCATATCTAATATATTTTGCAAAGTCTAAGCATTATCGAATATTCCCATTCATGCACGTCTCCACTCTAATGTCATACTCACTCATATGGTCAAATGAATTCACCCCCCAAGCTTAGCTTGAGGCGTCGCATCTAAAGGAATATAATAGTGGAAAATGGGATTTTTGCCTTGGTTTTCCCAAGTATTTTGTGGCTCCAAAAACGAGATAGAGAAATATTTTTTTTCTTTTGGACTTTGTTTCTCATTTTTCTTTTTGGATTTTTGTAGGAGCTATATGATTTGTATTTTTGGATTTTGGCTCCTTTTTGGCTTTTTGGACTTTTTGGAGCTAACCTTTTCTTTTGTGGGGATTTTTGAGAAATAGATGCGATATAATTAGCTTTAGGAGGTGAACTCAAGTGACATGTAGAGAATAAAAGATATTTGTGGAGAAGGAAATAATGTAGCACTCGGTTCACTCTAAGATGTGCACGAACAGTTCAATAAAATAATACTTCAACTAAAACTAATATGTAAGCATGGATATTCTCAATCATCTCAATGAAAAGTGAAGTCAAGCGGTAAAGCGCACAATCATATCAAGCATGCAACAGGAGGTGAATAAGACAATAAAACTGATGCTTCAGATATACTAATGATGCGTGAATCTTGGTGCATTTCCAACAAAAGCATACTAAACACTAATCCATACATTCAGCTTCAATTAATATCATGCATTCATGTAGATGAATCATCAAGAGAAATATATTTGCAAGCACATGTGAATAGCAAGACTATGGAATATTCTAAGTAGCATGGTAAGGAATAATAAGCATCGTGATGGCTACTTAAGCAATAAGAGATATCATCATAAGGAACGCATCTAGCAAAAGAAAAGAAAGGAAAATAAAGAAATAAGAAAAAATAAAAGAGAGGAAAGAAAAGAAAAACAAGCACACAACATGATGCATGAACACACATAAAAGGAAAATAAGATGGAAAATTCAAAAAGATGATGCAAAAATTTTGAAAATTTTAAAAACCCTAAAATAAAGTAAAAATGCAACTAATGCATCTAAATGGCATGGAAATGCACTCTCCCCCAAGCTTAAACTTCGCATTGTCCTCAATGTGATCATAATTAAAGAATATGAGGAACAACGATAATAATAAGGGGGTGAATGAAATATGATGAAATGAATGACATGAAATCCTAATGTAACTACATGCACATACAATGATGCATGAGAGCGCCTTCCCCCAAGCTTATACCAAACAATCCTATTCAAATGACTTAACCAAAAATGTCATGGCTTTGCAAAGCGTGATCAAGTCAAACGAATAAGAAAGTAAGGTTTCACTTGAAAGAAATGCTCGAATGTGGTGAGCAAAAGGATGTGACACATCAAAATATGGAGAGGGCAATTAATATATATAATGGGTTTGGGGTGTAAAAATTTTTGTTGCCGTCATATGAGGTGATATTTATTCAAGCAAATCTATACGGTCCTCTCGCTGTCGAGAGGATTCGTGTTTATTCAAAGCATAAAAATTTCTACACTACTAGATTGATATCACCTATAGCAAAAGGCGGATCCAATATATTTGCTGGTGCAGGCAATTGCTCCAACTGCTCCTTCCGTGGCTCTGCCTGGCGCACATGTCCACGGACTCCATCAGATTCCAGCAATGCGGCTCCCAGCATCTCTCCAAGGACTCCACCTGTACCCTGCAAGAGATAAGCCGCATCAATCTGATGTGGATAATTCTTCCCCAAAGATACAACCCAAGAGCACAACCAAAAACTTGGTCGGCCCCGGATATACACCCGGAGAACGATTGTAGTTTTACCGCAAGCGCACGGTCAAGTGGCGAGCGGGTATCGAACACGAGGAGGTGGTGTTGGTTCCAATCTATCCTAGGTTGGTTTGACTACGATGGTTTTATTGGTGGAGATGGTTATGGTATAATGTAATGGCAATGGTGGTGGATGTCGGTGTCGGAGATAGAGAAATCGATCAAATATCAATTCAAATACAATACACTAAAAGTGTCTAGGGCTAGGGAATCCCCACTACGGACCGTTATTCGTCATTGTGAATAGTGAATCTCAATATTATTAGACTTGCGTTGAGGTGAACTAGTCGTAACTGAATAGAGAACCAAGCTCACGCTCTCGCGCTATTGCCGGTCTATAGCGAACCTAGGATAGGGCCCAATCTCTTGCAAACCCTAGCCTAAGCCGCTAGCATTAGGATCGCCATCATTGTCCAATCGCTTCTCGAGCCCACTCTCGTGCAAACTCGAGTCACGATCTAGGTTGTGATAGTTCGTATTCGTCCAATCTCTTGCAAACGAATATTGGTATAGATTTACAATTAAAAATCCTAGCTTTGGTCCAATCTCTTGCAAACCAAATCTAGGGAAATCCAATTGTAAATCTAAATCGAATATCTAGGCCTTCCCATCGATTAGAATCCAATCTCTTGCAAATCCCAAATCGATGGAAATCCCTAGCTATCCGTAGTAAATCAATCACAACCTAACCTCCTAGCAATTCTAGCAATTTAGAAATTCATTCATCACAAATATGAAATTAGATCCATAGGGTTCATCCCCAAACCCTAGAACAACAAATCTACTCTAGCATAGCAATAAGCATATGAGAATCAATAAAAATCATTGCTTGCATACAAAAGATAGAAAAACAAAGATTCAAATTAAAAAGAACAAAATACTTAGCTTGATGAAGATCTTCAATCCAAATACAAGCTTTTAGATCCAAGAGAGGGCATAGGGCATGGCCTAATCTCTAAAATAATCACTAAGAAAACATCTTAGAACCTAAGAAAACATGGGGTATCCCCCTCTAATGGTGGCTACAAAACCCTTAAATACCCCCCCAAAAAATCCTAGCAAAACTGCCTAAAAAGCCCCTGAAATTCGGGCCCAAAACTGAATCTACGCGTGCCCAGAAATCTGCGCCAGTTACGACTCGGCCGAGTGGAAATCTCACTCGACCGAGTGGAAATCTCACTCGGTCGAGTGAGCTTTCCTGCAGAAAACTCCAGAAAACAGCACTCTGTCAAAATCTGCCAAAACTGTCAAAAACTGGTCACTCGGCCGAGTGGAAATGTCACTCGGCCGAGTGACACTGACATGCAAATTCCAGCACTGCAGCATCGACTTGCAGAAATTCTCCAGATTTCATCCGACCTCCGATTTGTGCGTTCTTGGTGGCGTTGGAATCTTCATGAAGTCTACTATCCATAAAAAATATGAGAAAAATAATTTACCCACTGGAATGATAGCAGATTTCAAAATAGTTGGAGGATGTCTGAAAATCTGGGCGCTTCGTGTCCTCGGCATCACTCGGCCAAGTGGCAAATGTCACTCGGTCGAGGGGCTTTTGGAACTCGGCCGAGTCGGAGCTCGTAGTCGACTGACGGATTACAGAAAGTTGGACATTTTGGCTCGCTGTCGTCTGGGTGCCACTCGGGCGGACGGAGTCTCCGAACTCGGCCGAGTGGGCATGCGATGCTCGGCCGAGTGCACGCTGATACATCTCTGTTGCGTGTCCGATCTGGCCGGCCGAGCGGGGTCTCAATGCTCAGCCGAGTGACTCCTTCACTCGGCCGAGTGGCATGCTGAAAATGCCCAATCTCCATCTTTTCGCTTTCTCGTCGCTCCTACGACGTTCTTTCTTCTTCCACTCGTCTTCCATTGCAGAATAACCCTCAAAAGAGCCATGGTTGACACTCCGGAGTGGGTGCAAATCCTTTAAGCTCATTTTTGCTCCCGATCGCTCCATATTTCCTGAAATCCGACAAAAACAAGAAATAGTGAAAAGTAACGCAATATCGTCGAATAATCGTGAAAAGCGTGATATGGGTGATCGAAATGGCATGCAAATATGCAGAAAAAAGGTGTAAAATATGGACCGATCAGCAACGACTAGTTTTTGGGCAGAAACGTCACTGACAGTCGATTGATGAACAAATGACAGTCGACTGTCCAACGGCTAGAAAATATCCAACGGCTATAATCTGAGCCATGACAGTCGACTGAAGAAGACGATACAGTTGACTGTAAACAGGACATGCGCCTGTTAAACCTTCAGCAGGCGACTGCTGCAGTGGATGGAATAAAACAGAGAGTTGCACTCTTTCTCCCAATAAGCATACAGGCGACTGATGACAAGAATACAGTCGACTGTAAAATAGATAGGCGACTGTAAATCCTTAATCAGTCGACTGCTGCAGGAGATGGAGAAAAACAGAGAGAAGCAATATTGGCACTTACGCCTTTAAGACGACTGTTGACCATTTCATAGGCGACTATACATATACATGCGACTGTAAATTGATCATCAGTCGACTGATGCGAAAAGCTCAAGTAGAGTCAATCAAAGGATGACTTGAGCAGTGCACCACATTCGACTGTAGAAGGTTCGACAGGCGACTGGAATCACCCAGTCGACTGTGAATCCTTCAGCAGGCGACTGTAGGGAAGCCAGAGATTCCAAATGAGTCTTTGGACAAGATGAACCTATTGGGTTAGATTCTATGATAATCCTAAGGCTCACTAAGATGGTTAAATGCATATGCATGTACGAGTAGACCATCTATCAAGGCATTACATTAAACATAGACTCAAAAAGGAGAAATGCAATAAATGAAATATTACTTGGATTACATTGCTTTCCTTAGAGTCTATGACTTCAGTCTTGATGCCTTAATACTCCCCATCATCTCCAAGCTTTGGCACCCCTTGAGTCCAAGCTTTGGCCCTTCTCCACTTGATGTCCATTCTTACACCAAGTGTTTAGTCTCCAAAAATGATATTCTTGAAAAGTAACTAAAAGACTAAAACAAGAGAGTCATTAGCAACAACATAATGTTGTGATCATCATCAAAATAACATTGGTATGAAACACCAATACTCAACACCCTTGCCATGTCATTCATGCATCTCACATGTCACGTTTATGTTGGATATAACTGTAAGCAATTCAATATCTGCTATCATGTTGCATATCATGTCATGTCATGCACTGAATGGTTGTCGTGATTGTGTAGCACACGCTACTCTTGAAATGTAAGCTGCGGCGAGTAGGATCTTGAGTCTTACATCATGTAATGAGGCTAGGCACCTGTATGCCAGGTACAACCCTATGACAAATACTCTTCATGGCTCGTGATCAAGAAGATGGGTGCCAGTCCATATACACATGGATGGGTATGGTTAAACGGTCACTTGGGTGTAGAAGTGTGCCCGTACAGCCACTTCAACCAAAAGACGGAAACCCTGTACACATCGTGAATACAAGTTAATTGTGAAATCGGGAATATTGTTTAGTAGCTTTTTGCTACGACGTGTCATGCAATTGTTAACTATTATGTTCATTTTAAACTGCTGCATTCATTAAATGTCATGCTCATTTTAAATTGCTACAACCATTAATTATCATGCCATGTTACCATATTTTAGGCTGCTAGTTGCTTTCATATTTTTTATGTTTCATTGTACAGAAGTCTCACTTCCCTTTTTGGAGATTTTTGCTGACATGTGCCCTTTTCTCTTTGGGTGTCACATGTCAGGTTTTGAACATGGGTTAGTTGCTGTGGACGACATTTTGCTGACGTCGGACTTGAGGTTGGTTATTATCTATGTTTTAGTTTCGGCCATGCATGGGCCTTCTTCTCAGACTCAGTACCTTTCTTTATGACTATCTGTGGATGTTTGAAATTTAAATTGGATGTTATGTTGAATGTTGGTTACTCTTTTAACTGCTTTCAAATATTATTATTGTTGTTGTTTCTTTATGCAATGCAAGAATCTGCAAATGGATGAACACATAGACGCTTATCAGACTGTGGCTTCACAGCTTCAGTCTGGGCAGACATCTTCGCGTCTCGCCTTCCGTACTTGGGAAGCGAGGCGTGACAGGAAAGTGAGATCAAATCCAGAACCTTATTGCAACTTGGTAGCTAAGGACCCATTCTGGATCTGTCTATATCCTTTACCCGTCTCAGAACCTTCACTTCTTCAACGCGTCGTGAAGGAGACATTTCTGGGAGAAATCAAATGATTATAGTACGTACGTGGTGAGTTTTGGGCAAGAAAGAACACATTTTGTCGACAAATTCTCTCATATTTCATTTTGCCAGTTAAATATAAAATATCGTTTCCACAACTCTACTTTGCCTGAAGCAAATATAGAGATTTGGCCAAATTATAATAATGTGGAATGAGGCAATAATAAGGTGAGCTGCACTCACTTATGAAATATGGGGTGTATGGACCTGAAGTCCCGGTATCAAAAATGATATTAAATCATGTGGGATAACTGAGTATTGTAGGAGAATTATAATAAAATCGTTAGCTATAAGCATTTTAATTTGCTATAGCCTTAGAGGTATAAATCGATCAATCCAGGAAGTAATCAATTAAGATGAGCTGAACTCACTTACAAGATGAATCAGATGCATCGACTGGTTTATGTCAAGGCGTAACCCAACGAATGAAAAAAAGAGGGAATTTTTTGTTGATGTTGTTGTTGGATGTGACAACATTACCTATATAAAATTTCTTCAACTGCATGTATAAAATTTTTCTTTACTTTCCTTTTTTTCCTGGGACATATATTAAAAATATGATTAAAGGAAAGACAACCTAGACAGAGATCCTTAAAGGACTCATACTAAAAGGTTGTTGTTTACACCTCTTAAAAACAGTATTATTTTTAAGAGAGCAAATTAAAATAATTGAGATTATTTTTATAACTCAAAATATTGTCGAATCTCCTGAAGAGAAAATACCGAAATATCTATTAAGGCCTATCTATCAAATATGATATGATATGATATGAAAGTCCTAGCTAGGCATAATTTCTTGGCTTACAGAATACAATATCCTGAAGATGTACTATCATCATAAATATGAACTATCATCCTAGAGATGAACTATAATCCTGAAGATGACATTAAACACCCTGAAGATGAACTATCATCCTGAAGATGACATTAATCATCTGAAGATGAACTATTATTAATCATCCCGAAGATGAAAACTTCATACAATGACGATTGATGAAGAAACATGAAAATCATTCTCCACTAAATACACCAATTTGGTTGTATGGATACACATTAAAAGACCTCTTTCCGTTAGCTGGAAGAGGGGAAGAAGATACACGGTCCAGAAGTACCTTAAGTGTCTTTGAAACACTTTTTTACCTGGCCAACTGCATGCGTCTCTTGAGCGTTAGCAGTATAGCTATTAGCCAGGTACAGTGCAGCGCTTGCAGCGCATCACTGGACCAGAGATATGTAGCTTCTGCGCTATCTCCAAGGGTCGAGGAAAAATCCTCCATGTTAAATGTACTTGCATATGCAGGTTACAGATCATCGCGATGAATAGCATAAAAGGGACGTCCACCTCCTGAAGATCTACACAGAATCCTCCCAAGTCTACGTCCTCATACCATCCCGAGAAGCTCATCATTATAGAAGCATTTCAAGAATATATAAAGCCAGGTCCTGAAGTACCTCGCAGACAATGACGATTGAGACATGGAGTTGTCTACCAAGTTCGCAGCACTCCTTTAGTTTTCAGCTATTGCCTTATATGAGTGAAACTTATAAAATTGAGTGATGTTTGTACTTTACATTTGCTTTCGGAATGTTGTAGATGAGATGGATGTATAGACGCATATGAGATTAATGTATAGATATATAGGATATCTGATATATAGGATATCTGCAAGCTTGAAGCTTGATCAGATAAGGGGGAGTCAACTGTAGAGTTGTACTCTTTTTCCTTGGCTAGTAGGTTTTCCCACACGTTTTCCATAGTCAAGGTTTTAACAAGGCAACCACATTGACTCTGGATCCAGAAGTATCCTTCTCGACACATCCCCAAGTCAGGGAAAGCTATGGAGTGTTGTACTCTGTTCCCTTCGCTATTGGTTTTTTCCCACAAGGTTTTCCATAGCTAAAGGTTTTTAACTAAGTAGTCATCCCTAACTTGGATTTAGAAGTATCCACCCTTTAAGATACTCATTAGTACTAATAAATCATTCAGTATTCATAAGTCGAGTATACCACGTTGGTTGGATAAGGGGAAGTGTTATGAATAGGACCCATTGGGTCCATTGGGTATCCACCCACATGAGTAACCAATATGAATACTATATAAAGGATGCTGGGGGTTCCTAGCCTCAACCTTCTCCAAACCTGTTTCTCCTTCACAACAGTAAATATATTTTAAAAAGATCAAAATACCTTTTTTAACTTGATTTGTTGGACGCATACAAATACATTGTAGAAAAATTGTTTATTTACACATAAATATAATCAAGCATTTCATAATTTACAACGGAAAAAATGATTATCTTATTGAGAATCTTTTTGAGAATCTTTGCGAGGATAAAACGATTGCATCTGAGAGCACTTGAATTGATTAAAATTAAAAAATTTAAATTTTTTCAAAAAATAAAAGGATGTCAGGTAATTTCTTTTTTATATAATACAACCACAGAGCCCACACAATATACTCACAAAGTGCATTCTTATACATGGCCTCATGAAAATATGAAAGGGATGTGGCAAC